>OX421244.1:8974980-9574980 GCA_949125135.1 Alcis repandata | reverse complement strand
TAAAACGTCTCCACAGGGTATAAATCAGGGTTACCAGTTCAATGTTGTTCAAAGAAAGAAGTGTCAATGTCAAAATTAGATAGAGACTGACGAGTGAGCAGGGTTGCCAAATTGGGAGTTTATAACGCGTATTTGGTTAAAAAATGTGCTGATGGGGAAATGTTTGGAAATATAAAATTTTAGATTGGGGAATTTTGAGAGTTTTGTTTCTAAGATGTTTTATCAATCCGGTACTCTGGACGTAGGTTTGTCTATCTAACACTAAAGAAATAGTGTCTTGAGTTCCATTCATTTTAGGGAAAAAAAATCGAAATGTTAAAAAGTTAAAAACTTGACCTGGCAACCGTGCGAGCGAGCGAAAGTGACTGCGAGACAGTGTTGCCAATGCTACGGCAATTACCGTGTTCTACGGCTTTCAGGCCAAAATATCACAAAATGCACGGCCTACGGCTGCAACCCTGTAGCCGTAGCAGATTCTACGGCTATTCGCAAATTCTACGGTAATTGATTAACTCCGATGCGCGAAATTACTCACTTCTCACTTACCCAAATATTATTTGACAGGAGATCTTCTTCTCTTGACAAAAGAATGCATTAAAAGTAACAACAACAGCAAAAAAGATTGCAGAACTTTTGAACCCACCACCTCAATCTACCAAAAAATTAAAGACAAGCAAAAATATTTCTTGACTAAGAACGAAGAAGAGTAAAGAAAGTATTCGAGATTTATACCGTGACTAAAAGTAAAGTTTAAATAAAAATTAAAGCTATTCAAAATAATTATTTGTTGTTTTTTCTTCAAACAAATAGAAAAAAAAAAACATTGGCCAAATGGCGCATTTTTAAGGTTTTTAATGTTAAAAACGTTTAAATAACATTATTTAAACGTTATTTTTTTATGCAATGACACGGCCCACCGATGATCTTTTTCCTTATAAACACGGCTTTTTTACCGGCCGCCTAAAAAATTTCATTGGCAACACTGCTGCGAGACAAAAAAGATAGGTACCTATTGCTGTTGTGGCTGGTGTTTGTTGTTTTGTCGAATTTGATAGTATTAATATTAGCGATTATTTCAATTTCTTAAAAAATCTATTTCAGAAAATAAAACTTACTGTAACATTTAATTCGATTTGAATGCGTTAATTTCTTTACTTAATGTGAAAATGCTGGCCGCGTTTCTCCTTCACCGAATGACCATCAAGAATACAAAACGCCGCCAAAATAGAAATACTGCAGAAAGTGGAGAAAATCCAGCAGAAAGTCCTGAAAAACTCGAATCAAAGACGTCTCAAAGTGATATTTGCCGAACTTGTCTTAGTACAGTAAATTTACGACCCATATTTTGTAATTCCGAACATCGCCAAATATCTTACAAATTGAAGCAGATCACTAACTTGGAGGTTTGTTTTACTTATTTACTCGTTGCGCCTCACAGTTTCACCCGCGCGCTGATCAAAAATAGCCCATGTGTTAATCCAAAGTGCAAGTTATCTTTATTCCAAATATCATTCACGTCCGTCCAGCCGTTTCAGCGTGAAGGAGTAACAAACATACTAACAAACTTTCACTTTAATAATATTAAATAGGATTTCTTACTCTTGGATTTGTAAGAGATTCCTTTAGTTTCTTAATAATAAATCTTTCTCTACCACAAATATGAAGCAAATGTGTTCAGTTGCTACGTAGCTGTGTGACCACGGACATTCTTCAATAGTAACGGTAAAAATGGTAAACCATGAGAATTGTCGTCTAGCTACAAACTGTTGTTTGGTGGAGCTGTTGCTTTGACTTTTCATATTTCGTTTCAATTTATTTATTTTTTTAGAATAAATAATACACCTGTATACGTCCGGACAAGAAATTCTATGGCGTATACGCCATTGAATTTCTTCTCTCTATTCGCAGTTGGCCAGCATGGAATAAGGCCTATTCACCCTTTGAGCGTAGACCTGCAATCCTAACTGTGGGATGATTTAAGATTGAGTTGAAATTGATATTTTAAAAAACAATATATAAAGCCCACAAATTTTTCCATGGTTCAGTTACAACCTTTTACAGATGTAATATTAGTTGAATCAGACTATACCACTAATATTAAGTAATTCTCAAATGCTATTTCAACTTTCAGATCAAACAAAACGACGAACTTTCCCAAAAAATATGCATCAAATGCTTTAAGATGATCAACACGGCGCTAAACTTCAGAATAAAATGCAGGCAAGCAGAAGAAACCCTTCGCAATATGGCTAAAACCATAGTCAAAACAGAACCTACGTCACCCAGAGCTAGAAAGAACATCACAACGGAAACAAACCACATCAACAAAACCACAGAAGAGTGTCCAATAGAACAAATCAATATTACGACCGTGAAAGTCGAGTATGACGCTGATTCAAGTACAGAAAATGTCGAAGAACCCGAACAAATTAAGGATATTAAACCGAATATTCAAATAATCAACAAAAACAATGTCATTGACAAAAATTTACGAAAAGAACTTCCCATTGTGTGGGAAAAAAACATTCCTAATAGTGTTAATGAACGGGTTATTTTAGATAAAAATATGCCGACTGCCAAAATGGATACGTTATCAAAACGTCCTAAGGTGAGTACAAGTTCTTTTTAAATAATAATATAGTTTAAACAACTAAAAAACACGCATTATCTTCTTTGCACTATTAATTCGCACTGTCTTTGACAGGTGTGCAAAGTTTGAATTAAATCTGATCGTTCAAAGTAGGGCAACATCGAGTCCAAAAGGGTCGGTTACAAACATACAGGTGACACAGTCAGATAATAAAAGTAGCATACATTAACTTGACTTGACAGATGAGTACTATGAGCTATTTTCGGCTTACCCTTTTCTTATAACTCTGTATTATAATTAAAAATGTTTTAATGTTTAGATTTTTTTGTAATAAATTTTTTAATTTTGACGTGACAACGTCTTATAATTCGATGGAGCCGGCTGCACGCACGAAAAAA
Source organism: Alcis repandata (assembly GCA_949125135.1). Lineage (NCBI taxonomy): Eukaryota > Metazoa > Arthropoda > Insecta > Lepidoptera > Geometridae > Alcis > Alcis repandata. Next base: position 9,571,992 of record OX421244.1, on the reverse strand, counting down.
CATGACGCATGTGCCGTTACCTCGATGAGGCGTTACCTCGCTCTGAGTGAAATTGTGATTTCCTATATTCTATTATATTTTCCTATTTGTCAATTACTTTTGTACCTTACTTAAATTAAATTAAATTAAAATTTTCTTTTGAAAAATGAAACCATTCTATCAGTATTTTCTTATGACGTTGTCACGTTAAACTATCGTCAGTAAACCGACTTTACAGACAACCGATTTTTAATTTAGTTACTATTTTTAATTTTTTTTACAGATTCCTCCCAAAACAGCGGCCGAAAGGCAGAAGATATATAGAGACAGGGCAAAAAAACTAGACTTTGCAAGACCTGTGCCGATTGTGAAGAACACTGATACAGTTCACTTGAACGTAGTCAAAATCATAAATGAACAGAAAAATAAAGTAAGTAAATACATAGTAAGATAACATGCCTAAACAACATTTGTAGGGTTCCGTACCCAAAGGGTAAAACGGGACCCTATTGCTAAGACTCCGCTGTATGTCCGTTCGTCTGTCTTTCACCAGGCTGTATCTCATAAACTGTGAAAGTAAGACAGTTAAAGTTTTCACAGATTATCAGGGCAATTAGGAGATTAATTATCTTATATATCAGGGTGACGAGCGCAGTGCTGTGCCGCGCAGGGGCTTGAATTCTTAAAATTCAAAATTGTGTATGCGACCTGTTATGGGCAAACGTGACGTTTAACATCAGGCAAGCTATTTGCTTGTCTCGCCACAAAACGGCTTAAAAAAGGGCGGAAATACTAGAGCAGTTGTGCCAGCAGCCCAGGGCCTCGCTCCGTTATTTTAAGGAGCTAGGTTGCTCGGGTAATTGCTGGCAAGGGGGAAACGCACAACGCACCCTTTGTAGGACGCCAGTGCGCGACTTATCTCCCCCCATTCCGAATAAAAAATACACTAGATGTACAACCCGGTCACAATATCTGTGCACCTCGCTGGAATGCGTATAGCCTTATATAATCGCACTGTCGCACCGGGGAGTGCGCGGGGAGGTGACAGCGCCAGGTGCGCGGCTGTCACCCTATCTGTCACCTGTCACCCGCTAGAAGGCTATACGCATTCCAGCGAGGTGCACAGATATTGTGACCGGGTTATACATTAGAAAACAGTTGTTTTAAATAAGAATGTTGTACCGCAGAGCCCGCCCCCCCCCCGCTGCCCCACGTGTGGCGAGCAGCTCCCGAGTCGCTCCGCCTACGTGGCGCACCTCAGGACACACGTCAGCGCTCTAGTGTGCGAGGTGAGAAACTCTTGCCATTTTAACACGCTTTTATTAGTTTCACCTGTATGTTTCTAACCGATTCTTTTGGACTCGATTTTGCCCTGCTTTGTACGATCAGATTTAATTCAAACTTTACACACCTGTCAAAGACCGATGACAATCCGTGTTTTTTTGTTTAGATTCCCGCGTTTTCCGGGATAAAAAGTATCCTATGTGTTCATCCAGACCATGAACGAATATTCCAAATTTCATGTAAATCCGTTCAGCCGTTTCGGCATTTAATAACAAACCAACAACCCTTATAATATTAGTGAGACTAGCGACCTGTCCCTGGCTCATGGGTATGAAATATAGCCCATGTTACTCAGGTATAATGTAGCAATCTAATGGTGAAATAACTTTTGAAATCGGTCCAGTAGTTTTTGAGTTTATTTGTTACAAACATGCAAAAATACTTTCTCTTTATAATATTAGTGTAGATAGTGTCAAATACAGTAAAAATGTCAAAATCTTAACTGCGGAAAACATACCTTGTGTTTTCCTTTGTGCGACGCGAGTGCGGCTGCACACGCCAGGCGCGTAAAACAACGCATTTGACTATCAGCCGCAGTCAAAGTATTAACTAAACAACCCCCCCCCCCTCAATCACTCCCGGTGCGAAGGTGCCCACCATCACACGGCATTTCCACGGTGAACTGCGGTGGCCATCCTCTGCACCAGGTCAAGTAGAAAGGCAGAAATAGTCCCGCCTTAGATACAGGTGAAGCCAAAAAAACTACCCTTCTTCCCGTGTACGTATACTTCAAGCACATAACGCAAAAAACTCCCCGAATCAATCGTCAATTCTTACGTCAGTTTCTCAGAAAACGTGGTCAAGAAAAATAAGGGTAGTTTTTTTTGGCTTCACCTGTATCTAAGGTGGGACTCTTTCTGCCTTTCTATTTGATCGGAGTTCCAAGTACTATTTATAGTTGTTTTGTCCAGGAATGCGGCAAGATCTTCCAGAATATGGGCAAACTAGAGCAGCACCAGCGCGCGATGCACAGCCTGCCCCGGATACACAACTGCTCCTACTGCAACTTCAGCGCTTCCAACAAGGACAGCTTGCTTGTGAGACCACCAGCCTTTTATAACTAACAAAACACTGCCCACTGACTACTGACTCTAATAACATACTGACCATTCACTCTCATAAAACACTGATTTCTGACTCTAATGAAATACTGACCACTGACTTTAAGAACATACTGACCACTGACTAATAAAACACTGACCAATCACTCTAATAACATACTGACTACTGACTACTAACTTTAATAAGATACTGACCACTGACTAATAAAACACTAAATTATCAATAAATACAGGGTTATAAGGACAGGGTATGCTAAGCCGAAAAGGGCTCACAGTACTCATCACCATGAATAAGTTTTACAATGGGACCAACCCGGAATACGCGAAAAAATAATCAGCTGTTCCAAATACCTGATATGTACCTAATTTTTGAATAAATATTGTATTGTATAATAATATGGACATAGATCCAAAATATTCTAAAACTAGCTGTTCCCCCTGCCACGCTTCGCTGTGGATACAAAAAAAAAATAGCCTATGTTACTTTGGGATAATGTAGCATTCGAATGGTGAAAGAATTTTTGAAATCGGTCCAGTAGTTTTTGAGTTTATTCCACACAAACATCCAAAAATACAAAAATACATATCTTTCCTCTTTATAATCTTAATATATATAAATCTCGTGTCACAATGTTTGTCCTCAATGGACTCCTAAACCACTTAACCGATTATAATAAAATTCGCACACCATGTGCAGTTCGATCCAACTTGAGAGATAGGATAGTTTAAATCTCAAATTATAGTCGCAATTTTAATTTATTGCAAATTATATATATACTGATAATTTTTACTATAAATTGACAAGTTAGCATCAACATACTACGGTTGCTATAGTTACGCAATGGCTTTTGACAGGACAACGTCTGTCGAGTCAGCTAGTATTAGTATAGATAAATGAATGGAATTGAATAGAAAAATGTCAATGACAATCGACAAAGTGTATGGAACAGCTGATTTTTTTTTGCGAATTTGGGGTTGGTCCGTAGTAAAAGTTGTTCATGATGAGCACAATGACCCATTTTCGGCTTAGCTTAGCTTTCGACCTTTCTTAGAACCCTGTATTTATTGATAGTTTAGTGTTTTTGTAAAGGATCTCCGTTACATCTATATATATAAAAATGAAACCCGTTTTCCTTGGTCACGGCCTCACGCGTGAATGGCTAGACCGATTTCACTAATTCTTTTTTTGTTGTATTTGTTATTATTAGGAGAAGGTTCTTAAGGGAAAAAATATTAAGAAAATCTCTCAGAAATATTGAAAAACCCTAAAAACAGCCCTTTTATTTTTCCCAAACTAAAACGAGCTTTATTGCTATTGTATAAAGTTCATATTGAATTGCAAGCACTCACTGTTGTTTAAGCAATGTAGGTATGTTCAGTTTAGTATTAAGTAAATAGTTTTCATAGTTAAATGCATGATCTATACCAATATTATAAAGAAGTAAAGTTTGTGTGTCTGTATATTTGTTAAATTGTAAGGGGTAATCTCGGGATCTACTGAACCGATTTTAAAAATTCTTTCACCAATAGAAAGCCACATTATTGCTGAGTGTCATAGGTTATATAAAAAACCGAAAAATAAAAAGGCTTTTACGTGGTAGTCCGTTTTGCAAAGTGAATCGGAGAAAAAACGGTCCGGACGGCGCGCGATGGCTTCGGGTTTAATTAACATTATGCCCAACGAAGTGGGCACGGGTCAGCTAGTAACTGATAAAGTTTAATCGCCTTTATCCGGTTTCTTAGGTCCACGAGAGACGCCACCGCGGCGAAAGGCCCTTCGTCTGCGACTACTGCGGGACCGGGTTCTACTCCAGGAGAACTCTCATCCAGCACATCGGGGTGCACCTGCCCGACACTATACAGGTGAGGAAGAGTGACCTGCTGCAAAACAGTCTGGAACAATACTCATAATAATTAAAATAAATAAATAAACGTTTCACACTCATAGCTCCCCGCTAGGAATAAATCCTGTGTCGGATGCCATGGAACACAAAGACAAGGACAACTAACACCCAGACCCAGAGCAGATATTTAAATTCATCATTCAAACATCTGCCCGGCCGGGAATCGAACCATATACCAACGCTGAGCCAAACAGACCGACTAATAAATGTGAATGTAAGTTTGTTTGTTACGCTTTCACGCGGAAACTACTTAACCGCTCATCATGAAACTGTACACATGTTCTTGGACGTATTAGAAATAGCATAGGATACGTTTTATTAACGCTAATGAGATAATACTTCCGGAAAACTCATGTTACCTTCTGACCGCGGGTGAAACCGCGGGGCGCAGTTAGTGTGTTATAATTTATCTGGTTATTCATAAAGGGAAAATAGCTCATAGCACTCATCATTATGAACAACTTTTACTATGGGATCAAAGCTAAATTCGCGAAAAAAAAATCAGCTGTTCCATAGAAAAATGTCAATGACACTCGACAAAATGTATGGAACAGTTGATTTTTTTCGCGTTTTATATTTTTACAATGAATAAAATCAAAAACTACTGGACTTATTTTAAAATTTTTTTCACCAATATAAAGCTACATCATTAGCGAGTAAGGGGCAGGTCGCTAGTGTATTAATAAAATAATCTTATCTTTTCTATTACAGTCAATTTGGGTAACTTGACAGGTTCAGGGCACATTATTGCTTATAACAATGTTAGTAAAAAGTCGTAGATTCATGTGAAAAAGCAAATTTGTGTTTTAATGCGTGCAGAATAGAATTCTAAAATAATCTAACCCTCATTATATACAAGTTAATTTGAAAAAATGCAAAAGTTTTGGTATGTCAAAGTTACCCCCCCTATCTGGGTAACTTTGACAGTAATTCTGGTTTTCACTAAAATCGCTTATTAATTGAATTTTAAACATTCTGGGTATCTTTAGCAAACATTTTATAGATTCTGGGTAGCCTTAACGCAAAATAAAAACACGTGGAAAATAAGAACACGTTTGTCTAAAACAGTTTTTTTAAAATAAAATGGTAAAAAATTGAGATCGAACCAACTAGACATTGAGCTTAGAACTATTGACAATACAAGAATATAAACAAAAATCATGAAACACAAAACTGTCAATCTTACACAGAATGTCAAAGTTACCCAGATTGAGGTTAATAAAGGGCTTTTTGGCGGGAACGTGGAAGAGACATGTTGCTTCATTTCGTTATTTTACTAAACTTGTGTAATTTTGAGTGTTAATGTTTATTTTAAGTGGGGAAAATAACCATTAAGTGCTTGAGGACGTGCACGAGTGTGGGCAAATCATAAAATGCAGTGAATCGTGTCATTCCGTGTTGCTTCCAAAACTCCTTAGAAAAGCCTCTAGTAAAGTCTCCACTACTTTACTGGGGCACGTACGTACCTACTCTATCCACTTGACACTGGCTAAATTGTGGCAACCCCGCAGAAGCCATTTTAAAAAAATTGAAGTTGAGTTGAGCTTAATAAAATAATCTTATCTTTTCTCATTTCCAGTGCCCACTCTGCCCCAAACGGCTGCGTTCGCTCCGCCTTCTCTCTAACCACAAAGCGCAGAAACACGGGAAACGATACAGGTAAGCATTTACTTCTCCTATCCTACTAATATTACAGGGTTACACGGAAAGGGTGTGTGTAGACGTTGGCTGAAACTCCCTTAGTACTCGCACTCCTCCGGCTCTGCAATGCCCACGCAACTCTCGCATCTGGTCTTAGTTTGCGTCCAAAGAGCGTGTGATAAATTATTATGGCCGGTTTACATTATTCCAGTCCAGCGATCCAGTCCAGTACTGGATTGCTTACTGGAAAAATGTAAACCGGCACTGGAATGAACTGAATCCAGTAAGCATTCCAGTCCAGTAACTGGATTCGCGGTCTACTTTTGAATCCAGTGCGATCAATCCAGTGCAACTGGAATAAAGTAGACGGCCAATCCAGTGCCATTCCAGTGCTGACGAAGTACACACGTGTTGGTTGTTTTTGTGGACTTTTTTTTGCGAGAACATTTTCGAAACATTTTCGAAACTGATCTCTTCTTGAAATCATTGTCACTGTAGTGTTCACACTTCAACGGCTTCTAAATAACTGGAATAATGTAGACGTTACAGATCCAGTCTAGCACTGGACTGGAATCTCGCTAGATCACTGGACTGGAATAATGTAAACCGGCCATTATTAGTCTAAGGCTCTCGTGACAGTGACAGTCGGACACTGTCGGACAGTGACGGTTAGCGGGTCATTCCCAGTTGTCACCCCCATCTACGTCCAAGTGGTGACAAAGGGTATGTTGTTTAGTTTTTAGAATTCGTCCCTGACAACTGGGACGAATTATGAAAATTCTCGATTGTCACCACTGAAGACGTAGATAGGGGGTGACAACTAAGAATGGCCCCGTTGAGCTATCAGCCAGGAGCACACGAGACAGTGTATTTAAATCAAATTCAAATTCTTTATTCATACAAAAACTTACTGGCTAGAAACAAGAAAAAACGAATAGAACTTATGGTAGCGCAAACACTACAGGGTTATTCATAAAGAGTATGCGAAGCCAAAAAGGGCTCATAGTACTCAATATTATGAACAACTTTTACTTGACCCGGAAATCGTGAAGAAAATCTCCTATTTGGCCCGAAATTTCTCTGGATACACTACCCTTCTAATCGGAACACAGTAATGTTTTGCAGTCTTATCGCCTAAAGCGACGTCTCACCACCACCGTTTCTCAGTTTCCAGTGCCCGCGCTGCCCGAAATCGTTCAATTCGCTGAAATGCGCGCGAAGACATTTGTGCGGCGTGCATCGAATACCGAGGGAAAAGCAGCCTGTTATCGAAAAATCTTTATTATAATCTACTAGCTTCTGCCCACGGCTTCGCCTGCGTGGACTATACCTCCGGAAGCGAGAATTTTTCCGGGATAAAATTAACATAACCCATGAAAAAATGAGAGCATGTAAAAAGCGTCATACAATAGAATCATGGGACCCCAAAAACATCCGGGAGATGCAATAAGTCAGCCCCCTCGAATCATTTTGAAAAATGGCGGCCATTTTGAATCATTTGGATTTTCGCCACCACCATCAAGTAGCCCTTGCTAACTCCTATGACATGTAGTAAAACACCCATCCATCTTCAACCGTTTCGGAGATATAGACCCTCAAAGTTTGTATGGCGGCCATGTTTTTTAAAGCAGCCATGTTATTTCCAATGGCTCCAAAAAGGTCAGAGGTTTTGGTGAATTTTTAGTCTCAGCGCTTTGGTAAAAATGTTTTTAGTTTTCGAGATAATTAGCAGTTCCACCTCGAGGATGTGACTTTTCAAAGGTTTTGGATTTTTTCCGGATGTTGTTAACCCACCTTAGGTTAAATACATCTGTAAAGTTTCATTGAGTTAGCATCAAAACAAATAATTTCTCCGTACTATCTTTACACGCCATAATTACGAGTCTCATCCCTTTAGGGGTTGATTTTCAAAAACAAAAAAAAATTTGTCTATTATTTGATTTAGCTTAAGTAGTATATTTGCAAAGTTAAATAACCGTAACATTAAGAAAAAAACCGTCCATTACCCGTGGCACTACTGCTTGGCACTACCAGTAGTGTCATAGGTAATTTTACTTTCCCATGGCACTACTTCTCTGATTGGCTCATTGAACGCATACAACAAAATTACCCGTGATCTACTTAGTTACCCGTGGCACTACCGACCAATAGGTTTTGATTAATAACCTAACTTTTTTCGCTTCTTGGCTTTCTAGCACTTCGCCGGCCGCTGCCGCGGCACGCTCGCTACGCTCGCTCGGCTCGTGCGTTGTTTTTCATGTTCTAACATAACCTAACCTATTGATCGTTTGCTTCCGTAGAAAATTAACCTTGTCTTCTAAATTTCAAATTGAATTAGGATAGATAACCTAGTAGTGCCAAGGGATATAAAATTTCCAGTGGCACTACTTGCGAAAGAGTAGTGTCACGGGAAATGCAGTTTTACCCATGGCACTACTGGTAGTGTCACGGGAAATAGAAATCTCCCATGACACTACTAGTTGTGTCACGCAGTAGTGTCAAGGGAAATGCACCAAAAAAACTCCATGTCTCTCGGTCATCGCATCACGCGTGAACGGATGGAACAATTTAAATGAATTTAAATATCTGTTCTGGGTCTGGGTGTTAGTTGTCCTTGTCTTTGTGTATGTTCCATGGCATCCCCGACACAGGAATTTATCCTAGTGGGGAGCTATGAGTGTGAAACGTTATTTATTATTTATTTATTTCGCTAATTCTTTTTTGTTGTGTTAATTATTGTCAGAAGGTTCTTATAAAAGAAAAAATAAGGAAGTTGAGCGGAACATTAGAAAATTTAAGACAATTCGGGTAACGGGTCATTTATTAATTACGTAAGGACGAGTTTTACCCCCCCCCCCCCTCTCCAGAAGATAAGGGCTTGTAGATTTTTTCAGAACGCTGAAAGTGGCCTAAATATACAAAATGCATAGGTAATTAGGTATGCAACAACTCTTACTGTGGGACCAACCCGGAAATCGTGAAAAAACAGCTGTTTCATACATTTTGTTGAGTGTCATTGTCATTTTTTTATGGAACAGCTGATTTTTGTCACGATTTCCGGGTTGGTCCTATTCTATATTATTTACTACTTTTTGGTAGTCCGTTTATTGTAGTTTTTTAAAGTAGAATTTTGCGGCTTTAAAAAAAAATTAATTCAATTTAACAAGATATGTATGTATGTTTGTTAGGTATTTGTTAATATGGGCCAAAGTTTCCAGAATTAAATAAATAAATCATTATTCACATATTTATTTTTCTTCTAAAATTATTATTGCACATATATACTAAATTTTTAAACTTTTTACAATATAGAATAAAAAAATAAGTTATTAAGCGATTTCTTCCAGACACACCTTCCAAAATGTCTCACCAACCCCGTTTCTCAGTTTCCAGTGCCCCCGCTGCCCGAGGTCGTTCAATTTTCTGAACGTTCTTCGACAGCACTTGTTCGGCGTGCATCGAATACCAAGAAAAGAGCAGCCAAAAAGTTATGAAATCGAAAAATCTTTATTATACTTATCGAATAGCGACTTGCCCCGGGTATGAAATATGAATATATGAAATATATTTTCGACCCCCTCCCCCTACAATCATCCTATCGTCATTTCGCGAGAGGGGAGGAGCCCCCTCTCGCGAAACTGACCAGTTTATTACCAGTTTGACAAAATTATAACATTTGCGGATTTGAGAAAAATAGGGTAACATTACAACATTTTGTTATAGAATCATCTTTTATTATTTTGTACTTTGGCAACGTTCTCACTGCCGTCGTGGGCAATCGTCTAGTTTTACTATTGTACATTTTGGAGTAACTGGTATCACAAGAATGACGTCAATTTCGAAACGCCCCCCCCCCCCCCCCATCCATCAGTTACCGTCATCCGCAGATCAACCTCCCCCCCCCAAATATAGAATGAACCAGACCATGAACGACTTATATTCCAATTTCGTGTAAATCCGTTCAGCTGTTTTTGCGTGAAAGAGTAACAAACACACATCCATTCATACATACACATAAGTACAGTTTTACAAACATTTGCGTTTATAATATTTATTAGGATAGTAGGAAGTTACTCAGGGATAATGTAGCATTCTAATGGTGAAAGAATTTTTGAAATTGATCGAGTAGTTTTTAAGTTTACAAAAATACAAATCTTGCCCCTTTATAATATTAGTGTAAAGTAGACTATTAGACCCGACAGACGTTGTCCTGTCTTAACTATGGATATTGAATTCGAATTGTCATTAATTTTCTAATGTTTCGCTCAACTTCCTTAATTTTTCATTCATAAGAACCTTCTGACAGTAATTAACAACAAAAAAGAATTAGTGATCGTTCCATCCGTTCACGCGTGATGCGATGACCGAGGGAAATAGAGATTCATTTTTACATTTATAATCTATTTATCACTTCTACGGGGTGATAAGTAAAGGGCATGCTTAGCCGAAAAGGCTCATAATTGTATCATTACTCAACAATTGTAACAACAACAAACATATTGTCACAACTTTTAGTATGGGACCAACCCGGAAATCGTGAAATACTGATTCATACATTTTCATTGTCATTTTTCTATGGAACAGCTGATTTTTTTTCACGATTTCCGGGTGGTACTATTCTATGTTTGTATACTACTTTTTGGTAGTCAGTTTTTTATAGTATTTTGCGGTTATATCGCCTTAGGGCCTGAAAAATTTTTTTAACTTAATTTTTGAAACTTATCACCAAAAGTTTATTACCACAATTTTTTTACCAAGGGGTGGTTTATTTGGTTAAGATACTGACATTTTTATTTTTATCGTATTCGACATTGTATTTTTGACTGAATAAATAATTTATTGAAATACTTAATTTTACTACTTAATATGTACCTATGTGAATTTGTAGGGTAATTTTTTAACATGGGCCTATTTTGCCTTAATCAAATAAATGATTATTTTTAAGCGATTTCTTCCAGAAACCTTCCAAAGTGTCTCACCAACCCCGTTTCTCAGTTTCCAGTGCCCCCGCTGCCCGAAATCGTTCAATTTTCTGAAAAGCATTCGGCAGCACTTGGTCGGCGTGCACCGAATACCAAGAAAAGAGCAGCCCAAAAGTTATGAAATCGAATAATCTTTATTATAATCGACTTGCCCGGCTTTGCACGTATGAAATATAGCCTACTAGCTGCGCCCTGCATCCATTTTTATATTTATAATCTATTTATCACTTCTACGGGGTTATAGGAAAAAGCCGAACAGGCTCCTAATAGTTGTATCATTATGAACAATTTACTATGGGCCAACCCTGAAATTGAAAAAAACTGTTTTCCGTTCTTCTTCCAGTAGTGTTTAGGGAAATAAATTATTCAGTGTCATCAGTTCATATCTTTTATTTTCTTGGAATATTTAATATAACATAATTTTAAAACTATTCGAGTATCATTACATACTTTATTTCAGTTATAATACATTATTATTTACAAGCTATAATAATAAAAACACAGGCGGTTGTATGATACATAATAAAAATATAAATTAAATGTAGCCTTATTCATATAATATATCGACTGTTGCTACGAACTCTATCGAAACTGCAAAAACATTTTTATTTCAATTGTACCAATAATTATACGAATATTTGATATAACTACCTAAGAAAACATAATTCAAAAAAAATTTTTTTTTCGACATTTTTTAAATCAAATAAAATTGGTATCAGGTATTTTAACTTCTTGATTTGGGTAAAAATTTGGCTTTAAATTGCTCTCCAGTGAAAATGCCATTTGCAGTTTCGATAGAGTTCGTAGCAACAGTCGATATACAGGGTTATTCATAAAGGCTATGCTAAACCTGCTAAATGCTAAAAAAACAGCTGTTCCATAGAAAAATGACACAACAAAATGTATACAACAGCTGATTTTGAGCCCTTTTCGGTTTAGCATACCCTTCATGAATAACCCTGTATTTATTATATTTATAAGAACCAAAGACTTAACTGTAAGATTTCCTGATCTGAATAAAAATAAATAAAATAATCTTTTACCAAAACATTGGTTTTATTTAGCTGCAATAATTACAGACATCTGTTATGTAGGAAACAGGGTTAAAAGGAAAGGGTATGCTAAGCCGAAAAAAGATCATAGTACATCATTAAGCACAACTTTAACTATGGGACCAAGCTGGAAATCGCGAAAAAAAATCATCTATTCCATACATTTTGTTTAGTGTTGACATTTTGTATGGAACAACTGATTTTGTTTTCGCGATTTTCGGGTTGGTCCCATAGTAAAAGTTGTTCATAATGATGAGTACTATTAGCCCTTTTCGGCTTATCATACCCTTTCCTTATATCCCTGTACACATAATACAGTTCCACAAATATGGAATGAAAATATAATTATTCTGTGAGATATAGGCACATCAGCTTATGCTGCTCGCATATCATCAAATAAATAAGTATTATTTATTCTAGATTTTCATATCTATATGATATTGGAAGCATCTATGATATATCTATGAGGATTTTAGTTTTATTTCCTATCAACAGAGCGCGCTACGTTAACTTCTGGTTTAGAGAACTGTCAAAAGTGTCAAACTGTACTGTTAAAAGTGTCAGTGCTGCCACCTATAGCCAAACCGTTTATGTTAGTCCTCGCCTGCGCGGTACAGAGGTGCGCCCGCGCCGTCCTCTCAGTCCCCCGCGCCTCTGTACCGCGCAGGCGAAGACTCAGGGCCAGGCCACACGGTGCGGCACCGCATCACTCCGCACCCCTCCCCGCTTCGTCTGCCTCGCGCCGTTGTCCGCCGGAGCGGTGCCGGACGTACCGTGTGACATACCATACATTTTTATATGTAGGAAAACGTTGCGGCACCGCTCAGGCGCCGCGCCGGAGCCGCACCGCACCGTGCGGCCCGGCCCTAAGATAAACGGTTTGGCTATAGAGTGCAGCATTTCAAAAAACCGTCATTGGTAACACAGTGTTACCTATTAAGGTTTTGTGTTACTGACACTAAATAAAACTATCGGTTTGCCGTAGACTATAGTGAGACTGTCCGTCTGTATGTCAGTTGATTTATCTGAAGAACTATATTAAAAGTAGCGACTTGAAATTTGGCACTGATTGTTTCTTAAGGAAGGTAAGATAAGGCATGGTCATCTTTGTCAGAAATTACAAGCACAAAGATTGCAACGCTTAAAATTATAACAACTGGCGGTGTTATCGTTACTAGCGATCTTCTAGGCATTTAATTATATCTATCGGAAAACATCCACGTCTAGACTGCACAGTTTCATCCCAGCATGACACTACTCTACGCAGTTCCATTCCAACATGACATTCTTCTGCACAGTTTCATCCTGGCGATCTTCTAAGCCTTTATATCAATCAGAAAACACTCACGTCTAGTCTACACAGTTTCATCCCAACACGACACTCCTCTGCGCAATTTCATCCCAGAACACACTCCCAGTCTACACAATTTCACCCCAACACTTCACAATTTCACCCCAACATTTCACAATTTCACCCCATCATAACTCCTCCCATCACAGCCTGTTCGCTGCACACGTCCGGCCCGTACTGGTAAGGTATGGGCCTGTAGCCGTCCTTGTCCGTGTTCTCGAGTAGGACTCTCTCGACGGGCGGGTGCTCCGCGCGCGGCACGTGGTGCACGCGGGACAGGTGGCGGTGGGCGTGCTCCTTGCGCTGGAACACTTTGAGGCAGCGCGGGCATTTGTGGCTGAAATAGAGATTTTTGTGGGTTGAGAATGGTAAGTTTGTGGATGAAAAGGGACGTTTTTGGATGTAAAGGGGCATTTGTGGATGAAATGGAAGACAATATACAAATATTACAAATACAAACAACGTGGCATGGCACCATGGCATGGCGTTTTTCCTAGAAAGTACAACCCGGGGGTGTTCAAAAATAGAGTGAATAGGTTTTTCCTAGGCAAGCGTGCTACATCTTCGACCACATCGTCACTTCCCATCAGGTGAGATTGCAGTCAAACGCATGCCTAGTCCGATGTAAAAAAAAAAAAAAAAAAAATGGCAAACCCATACAAAAATAAAGGAAAATTTTAACACAAAAAAGAGACAAATATATTAATTTGTGGCAAAAACGTTGCAAGAAAAAAGGAAAATTTTAACACAAAATGAAAATGTACTATGAAAACTAAAATGCTCTTTACATATTTTTGTGGTTTTTTTTTTGTTGTTTTTGTTATCCAGTTTGATAAACTTCAAATATTCTGGAATACTGGACTGAAAATGGCATTTGTGGCCGAAAATTGCGTTTATGCCCAAATAGACTTGTGGCTTTAAAAATATATTTGTAGCTGAAATATATATTTGATTTTGTGAGGAAAGTAGTCCTAAGACATGGTATAACGCAAGGCTTCCCAAACTGTGCCTCGCAACGCCCTGGGGCGTCGCGGTATTATCCCAGGCAGTGGCGGCCTTAGGGGGGTGCGAACTGTGCAATCGCACAGGGCCTCGCGCTTGGAGGGGCCTCGCGCAACAACCCAAGCTAATATTTAAAAATATTTGTTAAAAATGTATCTAGTCTGAATTAAAGCTTTTAACTTTAATTCTTATTTATTAAGAAAATAAAGTTAGTTTCATTCATTCATACAAAACATAATTGAAAATTACATTATGTAGTACTTGAATATCGCGCCTTGAAACACTTCTCGCATCGCTGAGAAATCGCTCGTGAGAATCGCTAGTGTGAATGGAATGGAATGAAATGGGGTGAAAATCTTTCATTGTAAAATATTTGAAAACTCAAATTTTATTTTATAAAAAAAATTGTATAACTAGCATTTCTCGTCAAACACGACAAATACCTAAACCAAACCACCAGACCTACTTTCGCATCACATACTTTCCACGAAAGACAAAGTGCCTCGCAGAGACCTGCTGCTGCCAGGGGCCTCGCAATGGGTAAGGCCGCCGCTATTCCCAGGGGCGTCGTGAGGCGATCTAAATAGGTAGGCATCATCACTTTCGACAGCAGAAGAAGGACAATTTATAGAACTGCCCTGTGACTCCAGCCTTAAGCTCCATTATAACAAGGATACGCTACTTGAATTTTGGAGTTATTGTTATTAGGCTAGAACTGCAACTTGTAGGTAAATGTATGTCAAGAAGGCCAGGGCGTCGCAACAATATGACTACTTCCCAAGGGCGCCACAGGCCGCAGGTAAAATAAGTTTGGGAAGCCCTGATATAAGGTATCATATTAGTTAAGATAGTGGTTTTTTTTTTTTTTTTAATCTTTTATTTTATTGGGACTTTTTAACAATAGTGTAATATTTACCTATAACGTTTAACTCGATGCGTCTTCGATATGTGTATTTGAAGGCGCTTCTTCGACTTTTCTCGAATAGGACAGAATGAGCACTGAAATTACAAAAAAATATATTATGACAAAATACTCGTGTACAAGAGAATATATTCCGATATGACGTATGGGGCATAAATTAATATATTAATTAGTTAATGGGAGATTAAACAACTTATATCTCAGGGTGACGAGCGCAGTGCTGTGCCGCGCAGGGTTTTGAATTCAGCGAGTTCAAAATTCTGCGTGACGCAGACCTGTTATGGGCAAACGTGACTTTTAACATCAGACGAGCGATTTGCTCGTCTCATCACTCATTACATTAAAAAAAAATAATTGAAAAATGACATTTAAAAAAAATATATTTGTTTTATTTTTATTTGTTTATTAATTTGACGGCGCTTGGACATAATTCGATAATGTTACTGTCAAAATTAGAGAGTTGGCTGTCTCTGGCCACTCTAGCGAAGCGCCGTTGGCTATGGAAGCGGGGCGGCCACATTGTAACAAGGATGGTTACAAGAAGGACGTCAGCGCAGCGTACAATAGCGGCGAATCGCTTACTTATTAATAAAAGTTGATCTCAGTTACATTAATTACTCATGTCTTTTGATGAAGGGCCTCCTGTGTCGACATCAGAAGTGGGATGAGCCCGTTGCGCCGCAATAAAACATCCAGGATTCATTGAACGATTTGTGCCGAATTGTTTTGCATAGTGTGAAAGCATTTGCATCGTGTGCATCGAGATTTTGCCTCAAAACTGCAAATACCGCAATACGACCGATCGGATTTGGTCATGTGGATGCCGGATCTGACAAATGTCTACGAGACGACGACGAGAAAATAATATTGCCACAGAGAAGACATCGAAATAAATGTCGGAATATAGCAATGATTTGCATGTGGAAAGTCATGACAACTTCCAACAGCCGTGTCTAGGTGGACATGAAGGAGCAGTGCAGCGGCTATTGCATAGAGTAGTACTGGGCTATTGAAAGGTTCACGTTGTGGACTTAGACTAACCCAGTGTTCACATTCACAACCTGAAGCCAGGCAGCTATCGTACCAGGGCCGTAAAATTATCGTTTATGGAATAATATGGATTAAAATTATCGTATCCATCAGGAAAATAGCTAATTACATTAAAAATCATATGAAACGTGACAATAGTTGCAAATGCTTTATATATCGATATCGATCGCTGATTGGAAGACAGTGGCAACCAATGAAAGGATTGCACCATGAAGCAGCAGCATGTGTTCCTAATGTGTTCCTAAGAAAGAAATGAGCCAATAGATGGTGCTGACAGTAAAAAAAAAACAACTATAATTGTTATTGGGCTATCGACTATCGGTGTAATTATCAAATTTTACATCATAATGAAAATTATCGTATAATCTGAGTACGATAGTCGTGTACCATCGTACATAGTACATAGTTATGAAATGATCGTACATGTACAATAATTATCCTCCTCCTGGACCCTCGTGTAGCTTGACCACATTATCTGGTGAGCTCGTTTCTTTACTTTTTAATAAATTGTTAAATTGATGGGATATTCTTACTATGGGATTAAAAATTATTCTTATAAACTTGAAGCTCAAAGAGTGGTAACTTTGGCTCTACGATGACTGAATTTAATATTGAAAGAAATATGCTACAATAGGTCAGGGGAATCTATTAAAGAAATAACAATTTTGTACAAGTATACCAGGTCCAGATATTGTCTGTGCACTTGATAATGTGGAGACCAAATCACACTGCCATATTCCTAAACACTTCTCATAAGCAAGTAGTATAGGTATAAGAGACTGTTAGGCTTTTTGAAACCTTTTGTGGGTCTTAATACAAAACCAAGAAGCTTTGTTATTGATATGAACATTGTGTGGCCTGAAAGTTAACTTATCATTGAAAAGAATGCCAAGATCTTTAGCAATGTAGGAGCGTGTCAAGATGTGTCTGTTAATCATACAATCATTGATTTATTTAATTTCGCTCATTAGTGAATGATAAAAGGAAACATTTACTAATGTTTAGATGCATGTAATTACCCGCACACCACTCTGAGACTACATCTAGGTCTTTTTGTAATTTTTGGCAGTCATTAAGATAAATTCTCATATTACCTAAGGAATCCGGGAGTGGTTGTCTGCTCTTAGCTAATGTGTGACCTGATTTATTATTTTAATTTATTTTGAGATATGATTTTGACTGATTAGACTTGTAAGACTATATTGGATGTATCCTGAGATTTTATTTTGCAGTTATCAGACTCAAAAGTATGTGTCAATGAGAAACAAGTATCTGTAGAAAAGTCTACCAGGTGTATTTTGTTTTTGCAGTTTGAATGGAAGATGAACACTGAAGAAATGTTAATGCAAGGAATACAAAAGGATCAGAATGATGAATGATGTTTGAAGAAGTTACATGCTGACGCAGATATTCACTGTCAGGAAGAACTATAGTAAATCTGAGGTCAAGCAACTGCACAATGCTGGGACCGCCCTTCCAGGGGTACTCTAAGGACATTGTCCGGTGAACCAGTATCCTTTTATTTTAATTTCATTGTGAATTGCCGGTCCTTATTTAAAAGAAAAGTTATGTGTTACATTCAGGGTTGGGCAGTATTTCAATTACTTCATTAAAATGTAATTTGTAATTTCAAATACCTGACGCTGAGGTATTTTGTAATTAGTATTTCAAATACTTGAAACTTCAAAATACATTTAACGTTTTTTGAGAACAGAGACAGTAATCAATCACAGACATCTAAAATGGAGTTAGAGTTGGTCAGCTTCCTAAATGATAAAAGCAAAGAGCTTTCAATTCAATTCTATTCAAATATAAAAAATGTGTTCATACAATTTAACACAAGTTTATGCTTATCAGGACCTGTAGAAAGATTGTTTTCTTTAGCAGGTTTTATTCACTCTCTAACAAGAGGCTGTTTATCTGGCAGTACATATAAAAATCTAGTGTTCATGAAAGGATAAAAATCTATAATAGTATTCTACTTTTCAGGCTGGTCTAGATTACTTATTTTGTCATTTGTATTTCAATTAAAGCAAAGCATGTATTTTGCCCTGCCCTTGTTACATTTGAGGGTGCTGTGTGTGAGAGTCTTGTTTAGTGGATTAAGTGGCTTACTTGTAATGACGGCTAACTACTTCAGCTATCAGGAGGCTGTGACGGCACTAAAACATGATGATTCTAGGACTATTAGTACTGACCGTTATCCTGAGACACATTACAAACAAAAGAACAAAAAAAAAAAAACCAATCAACTATCAGGGTTTAAGGGTTTGCATTATCTGTTCAAATTTATTATTCGGATAACCGGATTTTGAATTGCAAGCCCTAGCTATCATACAAATGTCATGGTTTTGTGTTACATGTTTCTATGGTTTTAGGTTTACAATGTGCTGGGAGAAGGAAGAAGTCATAATTGGGAAATATCCCAGAATGAAGAAGCATAGCAAGCGTGGTATGGCTTTTCCGCTTGGCTCAGAATAAAGAGAAGTTTGCTAAGCTGACTGAAGTGGAGTAGCATGTGATGATGATGGTCATGGTTTGATGTCTTTTTATATTTGTCCCGTAATGTGTTTCTTGGGTTGTCGATCCTGGTCAAGGGGTGCTTCCGGGCCATACCCATGTGTGGTGGGTTGGTTGAAAGGGCGCACTCGCTTGGTCCAGATGAATGTCGAGCCTGGTCAAGGGGTGACATCCGGGCCATACCCATGTGTGGTGGGTTGGTTGAAAGGGCGCACTCGCTTGGTCCAGATGAAGGTCGAGCCTGGTCAAGGGGTGACATCCGGGCCATACCCATGTGTGGTGGGTTGGTTGAAAGGGCGCACTCGCTTGGTCCAGATGAATGTCGAGCCTGGTCAAGGGGTGACATCCGGGCCATACCCATGTGTGGTGGGTTGGTTGAAAGGGCGCACTCGCTTGGTCCAGATGAATGTCGAGCCTGGTCAAGGGGTGACATCCGGGCCATACCCATGTGTGGTGGGTTGGTTGAAAGGGCGCACTCGCTTGGTCCAGATGATTTCTGTGTTGACTGGTTAAGGGGACTGGGGTCTTAATTCAAATATTGTGTTGGAGTTGATAACCATAATCCACTCAGTGTTCAAGTTCTAGTCCGTGTTATGAGCAGGATGGACGAGCGGATATCCGACTGATTGAAAAATTGTTTGTTCCAGATTAACCTCAGATATCCATTAACCTCCGCGATGTAGAAAGCAAGGGGAAACTACTACATTATCAATCCCATGAGAGTTGTAATGATGAAGGCACAAATAGGCAGAACAAGTTTGCCTGGCAACCCGCGTAGCGACCGGCGCTCCGAGCTTTCCGGGGCTGGGAGTGGAAAATGGACTACTGGCCATGGAGATGCAGGCAACCAGGCATCCCATGGAAAATATGCTACTGGAAAAAGCTTCAATTTACGAAAATACTATCGTTTCGGTACTTGGAACGTCAGAGGTCTTCTAGACGACAGGAAGCTTCCTATTTTGGAACGAGAACTTGAGCGATGCCAATTAACTAAATGGAGAAGCATTGCGAAACGTGCAGCAGCAATGGAATGGGGCGTCGACGACGGCGAAGAGCCTCCGTGTAACATTGCAACCACAACCACTCTGCCAAGAGTGAACGACTAAGAAGAAGAAGATCCATTAACCTCAGCAAATAACAATTAGCGCCCGAGGACGGGCGTATGTCAGTCCGGCCGTGACGGCGCTTGGACATAATTCGATAATGTTACTGTCAAAATTAGAGAGTTGGCTGTCTCTGGCCACTCTAGCGAAGCGCCGTTGGCTATGGAAGCGGGGCGGCCACATTGTAACAAGGATGGTTACAAGAAGGACGTCAGCGCAGCGTACAATAGCGGCGAATCGCTTACTTATTAATAAAAGTTGATCTCAGTTACATTAATTACTCATGTCTTTTGATGAAGGGCCTCCTGTGTCGACAAATTTATGTGCATATTTATTTATTTCAAATGGTTCAAGTGCTAACAAAAACATTTTTTTTAAATTTAAAAGCATAAGGTAAAGGGCACTAGTGTTTGACAAGCGACTAGTCGTTGACTGGTAACAACCCCCTTCTTTTGATGTCGGGTTAAACAGAAAGCGTTTCCGATAGCCAAGGGCATTATTTTTTGTTAAAAATTAAACCCGTAAAAAACAATGTCAACCACTAGTGCTCTGTACAACATAAATTACTAAAGAGTAATACAGGGTTATAAAGAAAGGGTACGCTAAGCCGAAAAGGGCTCATAGTACTCATCATTATGAACAACTTTTAATGGGACCAACCCGGAATTTACGAAAAAAAAAACAGCCGATTTTTTTTCGCGAATTCTGGAATGGTCCCATAGTAAAAGTTGTTTATAATGTATTATGACGTTTTTTCGGCTTATAACCCTGTATTTATTTCTTTGTTAGAATATCTAGTGCCTTTTACCTTACCTTCTTTGTTTGTTCATCTTCAGGGGCCGATACATGATCTACACTGATATAATAAAGAGGAAAGAGTTGTTTGTATGTATATTTGTAGAAGGTAGTATCCAAAACTGACTTTGACTTCTTCCTAATTTGCTTTCTTTATAAACCACACGTATTAAGGCGAATAAAACAAATATTATTCAAATATAGGACAATTTATTTTTGCAAGAGTAACGCATGACGATAGTTTTTTTAAAAAGATAGATAATTAATAATAATTATTGTCAATTAATGCTTTGTTAATTATTGCTACGTCAAATATTGCTTTGTCAAGTATTGCTTCGTCAATTATTGCTATTTTCTTCCATAAAAAGTAACGGAATCATAATTCATTTTCCAACTTATTTGCAAAGACAAATATAAAAACCTACTCAATCGCAAAAATGCCATTTGCTCAATGCGAAAGGAAGTGTCGTAAAACACAAAAAAGCGTGTTATTATTATTAGATGTTGATCCTAAGATTATATACCACTCCATACCCTATCACGTCCCACCTTAAACAATTCTCACTAAATTTGCTGATTCTTTATCGGGTCAGTCTGACTTTATACTCCCTAAATCCCCTACCCTAACTTTTACACTACCTACCCTCGTTTTACACTCTCTTCCCTAACTTTACATTCCCCGCCCCATTTTCACCTCTTACCTACTCTCTTTTTACACTCCCTACCCTAACTTTACACTCCCCGCCCCATCTTCACCCTCTACCTACCCTCGTTTTACAGTCCCTACATTAACTTTACACTCCCTACCTCATCTACACCCCCTACCTACCCTCGTTTTACACTTCTTACCCTAACTCTTCCCTCCCTACCCTTCATCACCCCCTACCTACTCTCGTTTTACACTCCCTTCCCTAATTTTGTACATTTCCTACCCCAACTTGACACTCCCTACCATGACCGCCAGGATTACTTTCAGGGAGGTGCATCTACAAATTATACTATCAAATATACAATATAAAAAACTGTATTTTTCTATGTATTTTCTTTCCTGACAAGTAAAGGGGTGCAAGGGGGTCCGGACCACCTTGCACCCTGCTGCCGGCGCCTATGCCCCCTTCACCCCCTAAAGCTGCACCCTCTGTATCGGCCCCTGCTGTTCGTCCGGCACGCCATGCACCCGGCGCGTGTGCGCTCGCACTTTGTTCGGTTTCTCGAACCGGTGTTCGCAGACGGAGCACAGATATCCGTAGCGTTTGCCCGTGTGCGCATTGTGCTTGTGAATTTGTAGGAACTTTTTCGATTTCAGCTTTTTTGGGCATAAGTCGCACTGGAAGAAATGTTACTAAATAAATAAATGTTTCACACTCATAGCTCCCCACTAGGATAAACCTGTGTCGGGGTTGCCATGGAACACACACACAAGGACAACTAACACAACAGATACATATTTAAATTCACCATTCAAACATTGCCAATATCTGCCCTTTGCTTATATTTGTCATTCAAACATCTGTCAATATCTGCCCTTTGTTTATATATATGTCATTCAAACATCTGTCAATATCTGCCCTTTGTTTATATATGTCATTCAAACATCTGTCAATATCTGCCCTTTGCATAGATATGTCATTCAAACATCTGTCAATATCTGCACTTCGCTTAAATATGTCATTCAAGTATAAGTACTTATTTAGTTAGATTTATTTAGACGATCTGGGGAGCTATGAGTGTGTAACATTATTTTTACAAAAGTCATGGACCACGGAGTCTGGAGTTTAATCAGATTCAGTTAGTGCATTGAAATTATCAGTTTACCCACATCGGGCATTCAATATTATTTAAACAATCAAAATATAAAGATGAATAAATGTGAATGTAAAGTGTGTGTAATGTTTTTTTTAAATTTATTTATAAAAGAACGGCAAACAGGTAGACGGTCAGCCTGATGGTAAGCGGACCGCCTGAACACCTGCAACACTAAAGGCGTTGATGATGCTTTGCCAGCCCGGAGAGGTGCTTGTAGACTCCCTTTAGGTTCTTGTTTTTTTTTTTTGTTAATATATGTTTAAATAAAGCGCAAATTAAGTAAAAGCTTGCAACGAATAAATAGTACAGCCAGGAAATGGAATAAACTGCCGGCTTCCTTGTTTCCTAAAAGATATAATCTTGGACTTTTCAAGGTCAGAGTGACGGTATCTTCTAAGTCTGCGTGCTTCATCTTCGGCCGCATCGTCGCTTACAAGGCGAGTTGGTCAAACGCGGACTGGTTTGCGATAAAAATAAAGGAAATGGTACCTGAAAGTTCTTCTCGGGCAGGTGTATGGCGATGTGCTGGACCAGGTTGGCGCGGCGGTGGAAGGAGGCGCCGCAGTGGTCGCAGATGTAGGGCCGCTCGCCCGTGTGCCGCCGCTCGTGGATCTACAAATGAAACATATTATTTTGTTCAAACTTTACTTTTTCTCGAAATTTTAATTTCTGTAATTTTAGAAATTCGAAATTCGTAAAATTTCGAGTTTTTTATGCTCATTGAGTGACGAGACTGAATTAAATGACGAGACGAGCAAATCGCTCGCCTGATGTTAAACGTCACGTTTGCACATAACAGGTCTGCGCACGAATGTTGAAGTTTTACAGTTCATGACAATGCGGCATAGCACTGCGCTCGTCACCCTGAGACATGACATATTTAATCTTATTTTTGCCATGTTTTTGTATTGAAACTTGTTTGAACTTGTTTGTACGTTCATGCATTTCTAAATCTGCGTCTACTATAGGGGAACATCGGCATACAACGTGGTAATGGGGCTAGCATTTTGGGAATAATTCCCACAAGCAGCGGTCTTTTAGATTTTTTTTTTTGACGTGACGTCTAATAAATCGCTGACCGCCGGCTGCACGCACAAAAGTGTCCCGTTACGCTCATTGTGACGTCACGATCGGAGCGAGAACAGTATGCAATCATTTCATCAATGTTTTGTTATGGCGTTGTCACTATCGTCCGTAAACCGACTTTTGAGACATCCAATTTTTTTACTTTTTTCACGAAATGCTGAAATTTAAGAGTTCAAAATTCTAAAATTTTGAGAATCCTAAATTATAAAATTTTAAGAATTCGAAATTTGAAAAATTTAATAACTCCAAATTCTTAAAATTTCTAATTTGAGTTAATTTGAGTTTCGATTTTTTTTAAATATATATTATTGCTTATATAATAGTATACTGACGACGAGCGCCTCCTTGGTAGCGGAGCTGTACTCGCAGTAGGCGCACTTGTGTATCCGGCCGAGCCCGTGCCGCGCGCGCTTGTGTTCCTGCAGCTGGTTGTTGTTGCGACAACGTTTGCCGCACGACTGACAACAACAACAAATATAAAAATATTATTAATAACTAGCTGTGTTCCGCGGTTAAAAGTTTAATATGAGACCATAGGAAAAGATAAGATACACCACCATGAACAACCTCCATTCCAAATTTTATGCTTTTTTGGCTTTCAGCCGTTTTTGCATGAAAGAATAACAAACATACATCCAAACATTCTTACAAACTTTCATGTATATAATATTTAGAAGGATAGTAGGAAGTAGGATAGTGGGAATTAGGATAGTAGGGAGTGGGATAGTTGGAAGTAGGATAGAAGAATAGTAGGAATTAGGAT
Organism: Alcis repandata; assembly: GCA_949125135.1. Classification (NCBI taxonomy): domain Eukaryota; kingdom Metazoa; phylum Arthropoda; class Insecta; order Lepidoptera; family Geometridae; genus Alcis; species Alcis repandata. The sequence goes on along the minus strand of OX421244.1, from coordinate 9,547,631 downwards.
ATTAGGGAGTGGGATAGTAGTATCCATGTCCTCACCTCACACACGCAGTAGTTGGTGTGGAACCTCTGATGCGCCGCGTAGGTGGCCTTCATCCGGAACTCCTTGCTGCACAAGTTGCACTTGAAGGGGGGCCCGCTGGGGCCTTTCAGGTGTTTCCGGCGGGCGGACACTTTTAGGGCGGCTGGCCTTTCCTGAAACCGATTCACTATCTCTCAAGCAAAAGTACTATTTTTGTTATAACATAATTATTCATACCCTATGCTATCTTTGCCACTGGAGCAGTTGTAGCAGCGGCCCAGAGCCTCGCTCCGTTGTTTTAAGGAGCTGGGTTGGGTCAGGTAATCGCTAGCGAGGGGGAAACGCACAACGCACCCTTTGCGGGACGCCAGTGCGGAACCTATCGCACTCATTCCAAATAGAAACATTTACACATAAGGATGTTGGAGACAGCAGACGCCATAAGACCTTGCTATGGCTCGCACCATCACAGACCAACACTGCACACTACATCCTCAACAACAATTTATTTTGTTTTTTTAACGCGAATAAGTCCACGTTTCACCGCCAACTCGCCTGATGGTAAGCGACGACGTGGTCGAAGATGAAGCATGCAGACCTAGACGATACCTATCCACTCAACCTTGAAAAGCCCGAGGAAAACAAGATTGGTCTGAGATTGGTGTTTATTATTGGTGGTTAGTGGAGTATAACTAAAACAGACTGCCAGAAGATGTCACTCCGTATAAGAAGGTCTATCAAGAAAAATGACGTACTCGTAGTTTGCAGAACATCGTCATATCAGCCAAGACTTTAACACTTCGACTGCGGCTAATAATCACATGCGCTTGCCTTAGGTGCGGCTAATAGTCAAATGCGTTGTATTTTACGCGTCTGGCGTGTGCAGCCGCACTCGTGTCGCACTAAGGAAAACACAAGGTATATGTTTCCCGCAGTCAAAGTGTTAACACTTCGATGCATTTTTGTCGATCAAAAATCTCATATCTACCTTGATTCATATCTACAAAGTTCATCTGTGTTTTACTCACCTCATTTTTAACATAAATAGGTTTAACATCCTCTTTGTAGTCCAATTCATCATTCTGAAAGTCATCGGCAAACGGCATATCTTCATACTCATATTCCTGCTCTACCTTCGTTTTAGTACCTTTCGGCTCAAGTTCTACGTCTAGCGAGTATTTCTTAGGTTTAACGGCAAGTAAGCTGAGGAGGGTTTTTTCAGATTTTTTGCTTTTACGTCGGAATTGTAAAGTTAGGTTAAATATGCCCATGCATTTGTTACATATATGTTGAGATAGACCGTCGTTTCTTTTGATCTGGAAAATATTAAAATAAATTAATCAAAATAAAAATGGCAGAAAAAATTATATGAAAATAAAAACACCAGTACATACAAATGTTACTGTAACTGGTTATTTTTTTTTTCTGGTATTGAGTAGGTAAAGGCTGTATGGCACAAATGTGTTTTTATCGCAAATAATATAAGTCTCCATTTGACCACCAACTCGCCTGTTGGTAAGTCACGAAGTGGCGATGATATGTTTAGCATGGATCTCGGATCAAGTAGAAAGGCAGATATAGTCCTGCCTTAGATCTAGGTGAAGCCAAAAAAACTACCCTACTGCATGTTTACGTATACTTCAAGCACACATTTGACGCATAAAAACTACCCGATTAATCGTCAATTCTTACGTCAGTTGCTCAGACAATGTGGACAAGTAAAATAAGTAATAACAAGAGTAGTTTTTAAGCGTCAATATGTGCTTGAAGTATCCGTACACAGGCAGTAGGGTAGTTTTTTGGCTTTACTTGGATCTAAGGAGGGACTATATGTACCTTTCTACTTGATCTGAGGTGTGGATGTAGTAAAAGCTGACTTGGGACCTACTTATGTTTCAAAAAAGTCGAGTTTTATGAAATATTGAATAAAACCAATATGCAGATGCAGCTAGTACGATTCGTACCTACCTACCTACTAATATTATAAATGTGATGTGTGTTTGTGAATTTTTGCTACTATTTATCTCAGTTACTACTAAACCATCATCATCATCTACAGCAGTCTCTCCCACTGCAGGGTATAGGCCTCTCTCCCTACTAAACCAATTTAGATGAAATTTGGAGTGTATGATGATCCTAGAGAGACTAGACTTTAGACTAGAGACTTTAGGTCCTGGAATAACACATAGGCTACTTTACATCGATGTCATCAGCACCATTTTTTACTGGGCGTGTGAAACTGCGGGGGTATACACATACAAACAAACCTCCAACCCGGTGACAAGCTTCCAGTTGTAAGACATCTTGTCTTCGTCATAATTACAAAATATCGACACTAAATTTTCCGTGCTTAGGCAAGTTCTGCAGCAAACACCTTCAGAAGTACTTTGATCACATTTTCCACGACTTGCGGCTCGTTTTTCTGCGGAAATACGGCGTTTTGTGCTCATTCTTTGTAAAAGTAACGCCGCAATCATCTTAATGCTTTATATATGTTTTACTGGTTCAACTTATTATATTTGGAGTTATATAGTACAACCCATAGTATTGTTAGTGTTTTCATTTATGGTATTTTTCATTAGAATAGTTAGGTAATTTAATTCACAAAATATAATTTTTGGGCTAAGCGATAAAAACAAAACAAAGCGTCGGCCATTTTGTTTTTTAACGTTTGATTTCTTGTTTGACATTGAGAGTATCTATTTTAGTTTTTTTTATTTACTCCGTAAGATTTGTGCATTTTTCAAATACCGCAGACCGTGCAAAGTCAGTTTTCGGAAAAAAATGGTATGTTGTTTTCGGTTCTCTTGTCAATGCCAAATAAAAACCAGGGCTGCCAGAATGGTTTTTTTTTCGAGATATTGGGAAAATTGGGTCATTCACATTCGCATCGTTATAATATTAAGGAAAAATTTGCGGGTTGGGGAATTTTGGGGGTTTTATTTTTAAGGTTACTCAAATCCACAGTATTTTGGACGTAGTTAAGTTATTATTCTAACTCTAAAGAAATAATGTCTATGCTATTATCCTGCCAGGAGCATCCATTCTTTGTTTCTAAGTCACTTTTAGTTCAAAACAACATTGGAGGTTTTTTCTTCTAAAAGTACCATGTTGAGGAAAACAATATCCACTTTGAGGAAAACTGAAAAATTAAACCTGGCAACCATAAATATAACTTTGCTTTGTTTACAAATGCACCTTCACGAATTAATCGAATTATTCTCGATTATTTCTGTAAAAAAGCCTTAAATCAAGAAGTTTAATCATGCAACTTCCATGAGCTTTCTTTCGTTCTACAAATACCTACAATGGAGAACTGGCAATGCTGCAGAACATGTCTCAGTGTTCAAAACTTGAATCTCATATTCCTACTGTCGGAGCACAGTGAAAAATATTCCGATGTTATATTTACTGTTACTGGAATAAAGGTATTTCTAGCGCATTTATACAGAAATTATTAAACCAAATATAGTCCAGCCAGTGTTTGTATTCATACAGAACCAAAAGAGTTCTCACTCCATTCTTTCTGGTCTTGTCAAAACTTAGCATTACCTCTTTTACAATCGCCTGTTTGAGGCCTCAGATCAAGTAAAAAGTAAGTACTTTCTAGTGGATCTGAGTTTGAGGCAGAAATTTTTTGGTAAACATAATTATGCAAGCATTTATATAGCCTAGGACTTGACTGATTTTGGATTGTGTAGCGAAGTTAGATTGATGATACAAGGTACATTTTAAAGTAGAACTTTAGTTCCTATTTAAAATAATGTGTTTATTTTTTACAGGTACAGTTAAACGACTCTCTCTCCCAACTCATGTGTGTCCCATGCATAAACTTCATAAATGATTCCTACAAATTCAGGAAAAAGTGTGAGGATGCTCAGAAATCTTTATTAGAGCACCTAAACCAGAAATCTTTCTGCGAAATCAAAATCGAGCCGAGTATTCTGAAATCGGATGCTGTAGCATCTATAGATATTACAGACTTGTTGGTAGATATTACTGATAAGGATTTTCGAGATTACGATGACAATATAACCTTAAGTGAATATTACATAGAAATTGAGAAGAACAAACAAGAAGAAACTGTTCAGAATGACCAAATAATTGATAGCGCTGAACATTATCCCACTTCTGAAGAACCTGATAAAAACAATGATAAGTCTGATCTAAAATTAAACTATCAAAACACTCCTAAGAAAGGTATATCAAAAGAAAAACCACAAAGGAACAAAGAAAAGACAGCAAAAAAGAGAGGCAGAACGAAAAAAGAGAACCAAGAAGAGAGAAGAACGAAAGAGAAGAAAGATCGTGTGAAAGAAGAGATCCAGTGTGAACTCTGCCAGAAAGTGCTAACTTCTAAGTTGTCTCTTAGAAACCATAATAAGATACATACTGGTTTCGATGTAGTTTGCGAGGTAAATACACTTTATTATAGATAGTACTTTTGTACTGGTAGGGCTCTTTTGCAGAGCCTGCCTGGGAAGTACCACACCTTTGCCAGGTATTCCACCGCCAAGCAGTAATGTGCAAACATTACTGTGTTCCGGTTGGAAGGGCAAGGTTTCCAGTCAAATTTCAGGACAAATAGATTACTCATGTTTCATAAAGGTGAACACACCGGACAAAGAGGAGTGGGTTTCCTTATTAAATCTAAATGGAAGAAGAACATTACGGGATTTGAAGGAGTTTCGGACAGAATTGCGGTAGTACATTTAAAATTCCCGGGGTACAAGAAAAACTGGGCCATCTTTCAAATTTACGCCCCAACAGAACAAGCGGAGAGACCAGACATAGAATATTTCTATGAGAGTATCTCGGAAGCAATAAAACTGCATTACAGCAGCAACATAATAATCATGGGCGACTTCAACGCACAGGTTGGAGAAAGGCAAATAGGAGAAGAACCCACAATAGGGAAGTTCGGGCATGGAAAAAGAAGCCAAAATGGACAGAAACTAGTAGAATTCATGATGGAAAATAACCTTATGTTAATGAACTCCTGTTTTTACAAAAACCCTAAAAGCAAATGGACGTGGTCCTCCCCAGGTGCAAAATACAAAACTGAAATTGACTTTATTATAACCAACAAAGCAAGCGCGTTCACAGATACTAACATAGTTAAAAATCTCAACTTTAACACAGACCACCGCATGGTAAGAAGCTGCCTAAGCTTAAATCAAGCCAAAAGATCCAGGAAAAACCTAAACAATAAGAAGCTGTATCAAATATCAGAACACAATCATCCCACTGAACCCCGCAAAATAGAATCACTCACCGAAATTATTACCTCTGACGTAGAAACTGGGACTAAATACAGGAGACTACAAAACAAATTGAAAGAGATGCTAGTCAGCAAACCTAGAAGTAAAGAGAGCTATATAAGCAAAGAAACACTAGAACTACTAGAGGAAAGAAGAACACTAATATCAAATAAAGGGGATAAAGAAAGACGGCAAAAAATTACAAACCTTAGCAAGAAAATCAAAGAAAATATGAGGAAAGACCGTAAGGAGAAAAGAAATAGAGTTTTGGAAGAAAATATAACAAGAACAGGAGGAACAAAAAAGGCTATGAAACAACTAAGCGAACATGGCAAAGAATGGATACCGAAACTAAAGCAACGCGAATCTTACCTAACAAATCGTCTCTCAATACAAAAACTAGCTACGGACTATTACCGCTTACTGTACTCTGATAAATTCGACTCAGGGCTGGCCCCAATTCAGGAAGAAACCAAAGCAATAGACAACAAAGTAGATGAGGTGCCAGAAATCCTCGCCTCAGAGGTATTCAAGGCAATAAAATCTCAAAAACTTGAGAAGGCCCCAGGGCCGGACAAGATACCTAATGAAATGCTCAAGGGAACCATAGAGGAAATCAGCCCTGTGCTAGCAAAACTTTTCAACGAAATTTTACAAACAAGGCAAATTCCAGAAGAATGGACAGAGTGCCACATAATTCTACTGCACAAAAAAGGCCCTAGAGACGAGATTGGGAACTATAGGCCAATTTCTTTAATATCAAACATATACAAAGTATTCGCTAAAGTGATCCTGGAAAGAATATCACTAGTACTAAACGAAAACCAACCCATAGAACAGGCAGGATTCAGAAAAGGCTTCAGCACAATAGATCATATTCATACAATAAAACAGTTGTTGCAGAAATATAACGAATATAATAAACAAATCTACTTGGCGTTTATCGATTACTCAAAGGCATTCGACAGTCTCAGGCACCAACACATATGGTGGAGTCTTGAACGACAGGGGGTCCAGAGCAACTACATAGAAATACTTAAAAGTATATACAAGTCCAGCAAGGCCAGTATCAAAATTGAAACAACAGGAGAATCATTCCCAATCAAAAAGGGTGTACGCCAAGGCGATCCTCTCTCTCCTACGCTATTTAACACCGTACTCGAGCACATTTTTAGACAATTGAACTGGGACCACTTAGGTCTGAACATTAATGGAGCCCGCCTAAACCATTTAAGATTTGCCGATGATTTGGTGCTTCTTGAAGAGGACCCAGCAGCAATAGAACAAATGATGCAGAGCCTAGCAAGTAAAAGTAGAGAAGTTGGTCTGGAAATCAATGCCAGTAAAACAAAATTAATAACAAATTCAAGGGAAGCAGACATTATGGTAGATGGCAACAAGATCGAGTATGTCAAAGAATATATTTACTTAGGACAGATAATATCACCTTCAAATGAAACGACTCAGGAAATAAACAGGCGAATAGCCCAAGGTTGGAGAAAATACTGGTCACTGAAAGAAATTATGAAAAGTAAGGATTTAGGCAATCACATAAAAAAGAAAACATTTGAGACCTGTATTCTACCAGCTCTTACTTACGGCTGTGAAACTTGGTCGTTAACACTTCATCACAGGGAAAGGCTAGCAAAGTGTCAACGTGCCATGGAAAGAAGCATGCTAGGGTTAAAAATCAAAGACAGAGTCAGGAACATAGACATAAGAACAAGAACGAAACTCACAGATATCCTTACCCGGATAGATGTCCAAAAATGGAGATGGACTGGACACATGCTGCGCCACCCCATCGACAAATGGAGCAAACAAGTTACCCTCTGGCAACCAAGAGTTGGCAAAAGAAGTAGAGGTCGTCAAGTCAGGAGATGGGAAGATGGCTTGAAACAGACAGCGGGACCACTCTGGTTGAGAGTGGCAAGGGATAGGACCCATTGGAAGGAACTGGAGGAGGCCTATGCCAGAAGGCAAACCGAACTTAGGGACCTCTTGTAACCCTATGTTCAGGAATAAAAAGGCTATTATTATTATTATTATTATTATTAGATTACACAACTTATATCTCAGGGTGACGAGCGCAGTGCTGTGCCGCACAGAGACTTGAGTTTTCAGTATTCAAAACTGTGGGTAGCCATAACAGGTCTGTGCCTGTTATGAGCAAACATGACGTTTAACATCAGTAAAAGTAAAACATTGTTCCAGCATTGCGGCAAGAAGTTTATAACCCGTCGGCTGCTGCTGATGCACTGTAAAGCAAAGCATGGCTACGAGAAGACTGATAAGTGCTCGTTCTGCGAGTACAGGGCTTCCAATGCAGAGCAGGTTAAGGTAAAATAACTCTTAATTTGACGACCTGTTTGGCTCAGCGGTATTATATCCGCCTTATAAGCCAGAATTCCTGGGTGTGATTCCGGAGAGACCAAAATTAAAATAAAAGTTTCACACTCATAGCTCCCCAGTAGGATACCCTGTGTTGGGAATGCAATGGAACACAAGGTATGTGTTTTCAGCAGTTAAAGTGTTAATGTAATTTCCACCCCGCAGATCCACGAGCGGCTCCACACGGGCGAGAAGCCGTACGCGTGCGGCGCCGCGTGCTGCGGCGCGCGCTTCCACCGCCGGAGCTCCTACCTGCAGCACGTGGCCATCCACCTGCCCAACAAGACTGTGCAGGTATACACTACCTACTGGTGGGATACCGACTACCTACCTACTAGGATATCATTTAAGAATAAGAATTTGATATCGTGATAGTCGAGCGATCCCAACGTCGGGCAATACTCGTCGACATCACCGTCCCACATGACGAGAACCTCGTTCTTGACACGGCCCGCATTGTCAGGAGATTCCTCACTCTGCAGCCTTAACCACCGGTAGCTTGGGCCCTGCCCCGCTGCCGGCGGTATAAGTTTAAGTTTTTATAATGTTGTTAGGTTTTTATATAAAAAATATAATAATTTTTTTTTTAAGAAAATGATAAATGAGTGAGAATAAGAATTTTATGTATAGGCAGAATTACAATGTCTTATCACAAAAATAAGAAATGAGCATCAAACCATGTATCGTCATCTACATAGTATAAAATGTATATTCAGATGAAAATCATTAATTAATTAATCCAGACCATGAACAACCTTCATTCAATTTCATGTAAATCCGTTCAGCCGTTTTTGCGTGAAAGAGCAACAAACGTACATCCATACATTCTTACAAACTTTCGCGTTTATAATATTTAGTAGGATAGTAGGAAATAGGATAGTAGAAAGTAGGATAATACGAAATAAGATAGTAGAAAGTAGGACAGTACGAAATAAGATAGTAGAAAGTAGGATAGTACGGAATAGGATAGTAGGAAGTAAGATAGTAGAATTAACTTGTGTTAAAATTTGCTTTTTATTCCAGTGCGACCAATGCCCCGCTCGTTTCAAATCGACAACTCTAATGCGGATCCACCGCGCGCGGCACCGCGCCCCCCAATACACGTACAGGTGTCGCGTGTGCGACAACACGTTTGCGAGGCGACGGAATGTTGTGCGACATTTGTTGCGGATACACTCTTTGCAGGCGGAGAGCGAACATATTGATCGGACTAAGTGTGTGTGACTGATAAAGTGTTGTGAACTTGTGACTTGTGGCAGATATAAAATACTATATACAGGGTTATTCATAAAGGGTATGCTAAGCCGAAAAGGGCTCATAGTACTCATCATTATGAACAACTTTGAATATTCCACGAAATAAATAAAATAAAACATTTCAAATTTTTATGTAACTTTATTTAGAGGTCAAATTCAATGAAACTTATCCCTAAGATAACAATTTTTAAATAAATAATGCAAGTTTTGGTTTATTATACAGAAAGTGACACAAAATGCAATATATTTTCAGTTTTAAATCAACTGCCCCTACAAACACTATCAAAACTTAAATAGCATTTTTACAGAAAATTTCAATTTAAATTCAACAATTTAAAGTCAAAATTTGACCAAAATTAATAAGTTGAAATGTGTAATATAAATTTAATCAATCTAAATAATGTAATTTTTTTTTTGAGAACATTTTTTTTACATAAATATTTGTATAATTGGTACAATGAAACAAATCGTGATTTTGCTGTTTTGATAGTGTTCCGAAGCAGCAGTCGTAATACAGTTATGAGGAAAGGGTATGCTAAACCGAAAGGGGTCATAGGCATCATAAACAATTTCACTAACCAATCTTGGAACCGGGAGCAAAATCAGCTGTTTCATACAAAAATGTATGTATGAATGTATGTATGGAACAGCTGATTTTATCCCGATAGGTTGCCCTCAGTCTCAGATCAAGTAAAAAGCAGATTTAGTGCCGCCTTAGATCCAAGTGAAGAAAAAAACTATCCTACTGCCCGTGTACGTAAATGTCACGCACTTAGTGACGCATAAAACTACCCGAATGTCATTTCGACATTTGTATTCGAAATTATAACCTAAAAATTATGACGTTTATGTTTCATGAGATGTTATTTACGATAAGTAGACACGTGGAAAGTCCATCGGACGTCTTTTTTACTGCGTAATTTTTGCTGTTTTATTTATTTATTTTTCTTGTCCGTTTTCCGATCAACTGGCGTAAAAACTGACGATTGATTCGGGTAGTTTTTATGCGTCAATATGTGCTTGAAGTATACGTACACGGGCAGTAGGGTAGTTTTTGGCTTCACTTATATGTAAGGCGGGACTCTATCTGCCTTCTACTTGATAGATACCCCGATACGACGTTAGTTTCAACCAATCACAGCTTAGTTTGACGCGGTTGAGGAACTATTAACTACACTGTATCCTTTCTAGAACATTTATAAACTACCCTCTTTCTATACAGTCGGGTAAAAGTAACAATTACCTTTCTTTTCAGAACATTAGGTAAAAAAAGCAAAAATCACCCTTTTTTCAGTAAAAACAGACTACGATTCTGTAGTATTTAGAACTAAACTTCACAGTTAACATTCTAAAAATAAGTCTAAAATTATTGCTATCCTTTTCTCACACGATGAAAAACAGTGATAATTTAGTTCCGTAACATTAATTTAGTTCTGTGAGTAAAACAGAATCGCCGCCTTTCTACCAAAAATAGAAACATTATAGAGGTACAGTGTAAGGTACGTTAAGTTTTATCCTAAAGCCGCTATCTCGCTCACACATTATTTTTTAATAGCATAAAATGACTGAAAGGTATTTTCATAAACTTTCTACCATCTTATAAAAACAATGCAGCCTTTTTTAAAACATTACCCAATCCTACTAATATTATAAATGTCAAAGTTTGTATGTTTGTCACTCCATCATGAAAATGGCTGAATGGATTAGGATGAAAGTTTGTTATGAGGGTAACTTATACCGCGTTTTGACATATAGGCTACTTTTTAACCCGGAAAATGAACGATTCTGGTAGGGTCGCTATCCTACAGGTGAAGCAGTTAGCTTGAAACATTTTTCATGTCTTTTTTAGGGCTCCGTAAAACGTCCCAAAGGGTAGAACGGGATCCTATTACTAAGACTTTGCTGTCCGTCTGTCATCAGGCTGTATCTGAGGCAATTTTTTTGTCTTTTTATAGATGGTACGGAACCCTTCGTGCGCGAGTCCGACTCGGACTTGGCCAGTTTTTTTAAACGCAAATATGTCCACAAACTCGCCTGATGGTAAGCGACGATATGGTCGAAGATAAAGCTCTCAGATCTAGAAGACTCATTTTATACCATTAAAAATGTTAAACGTGCAAGCGAGAGAGCGAATACTGTCTCGCTCTTAAGCATTATTCAGTGCAGTGTTTTTAAAAACTCTTTTATATTTAAATATGATTTAAAATGCATAAAACAAAAGTGCATTCATTATTACATTTTACAACAGACAACACAAACTATTTCCATCCTTTTCTAGTGTATTGCATTGAAAAGAGATGCATATAGTTTTAGTGACGTCACATTTAGGCTAAACTCCTTAATTTTTTATCTACAAATAGAAGAAAACCACACCGAAATTGGTCTATCCCATTTCCAATATCATTTGCGTCTTTAGGCCATCGTTCGTGCGAACAACGGTGCGATTGATCGTACGAACATTTTCCAACATTTTTGAAGCCAATTCTGTCACATTACAAAACTAAATAATTTTAAAAGTTCTAAAATTATCTGCGTCTCTTTTTAATTAGGTATGTGTGATAAACAGCATTGTTTTTAGAGCTACAAAGTTTAGTTTTAGTTTAGTTTAGAAAATGTATCAGAATCCACATCAGCGAGAGAATATTATAAATGCCAAAATCGGTTTATTTATTTCAGATTAGGAAGTTAAGTTAGAATAATACAAGGTTATAAGAAAAGGGTATGCTAATCCGAAAAGGGCTCATAGTACTCATCATTAGGAACAACTTTTACTATGGGACAAACCCAGAATTCGCGGAAAAAAAACAGCTGTTCCATACATGTATGTTGTCGAGTGTCATTGACATTTTTCTATGGAACAGCTGATTTTTTCGCGATTTCGTTGGTCCCATAGTAAAAGTTGTTCATAATGTTGAGTACTATGAGCCCTTTTCCGCTTTGCATCGAGCTGAAAATAGCCCCGTAGATTCGATCACATTCGGTGCTCTTTTTCAAGGAGCAACCGACTGTTCTCTCTTTTTATAACAAAATAAATTAGCAAGTTTTCATTGAATAAATTGCTTGAAAAAGTTCGCACGAACAACGTTATGCGATCTGTTCGCACGACCGATAGCCAATAATATCGCACAAGCGAAACACTTTTCAAACAATCCGACTAACAGCTACAAACGTTTTTGTGGTCTGAATTCTGACGCTAGGGCCGGCCACTAGCTTTCACAAACATAATTATAGTCGTCACAAAATAAGAGGCCCGTTTTGACACTTGAGAAAGACCGTAGAATGTAACTTGGAACGCTTTTCGCGCATACTTTACGGTAGCATGTAATGTCAAATTATAACGAAACTCTCAAAAACAGTTACATTCTCAGTCTTCTTTTTTCAAATATTAGTGTTGTAACTTGTAACCATTTAATTATTGAATTGACGATAGCTCAACTGACGATTTTGGCTCATCATCCGAAGAAAATTATTGAATGAAGATTATTGATTGACGATAGCTCAACTGACGATTTTGGCTCATCATCCGAAGAAAATTATTGAATGAAGATTCAATCACTTTCGTTTTTTCTTGTTTTTTTGTGATTGAATGAATGTTATTATAACTAAAAATATTAAATTAAAATACAAATTGACCTCTCGCACCATATCGTATCATTTCAATATACCTATAATATTCAAGTTTAAGTTAAATTTTCGAATCGTAACCTTAATCCAAAGTACTTTACAATACAAAATCAAATCGATCAAATACTCATACAAACTTGAATTGATGTATCGTGAATATCGAGTACCGAGTCGTATGGTTACATCACTAGTTACGTCGCAATGACAAACGTCCAAACGGGCCTCTTATTTTGTGACGACTATAGCCCAAGTTTATAACTATTTTCATATTTATTTTTTATTTTTAACACGCTTTTATTAGTTTCACCTGTATGTTGTAACCGACCCTTTTGGACTCGATTTCGCCCTACTTTGAACGATCAGATTTAATTCAAACTTTGCACACCTGGCAAAGACTGATGACAAAGCGTGTCTTTTAGTTTTCAAACTATATTTTTTAGGCTTATTTACACTCTTTTTCTTAGCTTCACTTGTATATTTGTTTCTATGTTTGTAACTGGCTCATAAAGCGTGTTTTTTGAACTATTAATTATTATTTTAAAGCCTTATTTGACAGATCTAAAATAACTAAAACTATATCTGTCTTTGTCTAATACAATGTATTAGACAAGGACGTCAAGAGGTTTAGAAAATTTAGATCTCTCATAAAAAACCTTTAAACTTAGGCCCAATAATTGGTTTAGAAAAGCAAATCACGAAAAAAAACTGTCTAAAGGTTTCCAAAAGAGGGATGTAGATTTAAAAAACAGCTAATTCCAAAACGTGAAAAAAATTATAAAATAGAATGTTTATATGATTACACAATTAATAACTGAATTGTAAGAAATTTGATAAATGTACTTGTTTATCTTCTTAATATATATAAATTACGTGTCACGTCGTTTGTCCGCTATAGACTCCTAAACTACTTAACCGATTTCAATCAAATTTGCACACCGTGTGCAGTTCGATCTAACTTTGGAGATAGGATAGCTCACATCTCAATTTATAGTTTTTGAACATGGTTTATTAATTAGTTGAGTTTAAAAATTCTTGAATATCAACAGCTTACGGTATGTCAGCCGCATTTGACGTATCTATATATATATAAAAATATATATATTTAAAAATGAAACCCGTTTTCCTTGGTCACGGCCTCACGCGTGAATGGGTGGACCGATTTCACTAATTCTTTTTTTGTTGTATTTGTTATTATTAGGAGAAGGTTCTTACGGAAAAAAATATTAAGAAAATCTCTCAGAAATATTGAAAAACCCTAAAAACAGCCCTTTTCTTTTTCCCATACAAACGTATGGCAGTACGAAGTCTGCCGGGTCAGCTAGTAAATAATAAAAACTGCCATTTGTCAATTTTTGACAGTTACTTTAGTGTTACATTAAAAAAGTTTTTATTAGATATTTTTTGTCAGATAGATAAAGTAGTTGTTAAAGTATCAATTGAAGAAATCCTTATCTTAATATATTTATAGTGTCTACCCGTGCGAAGCCGGGACGGGCCGCTTGTATTGTATATTGTTAACGTTATTTATTTGTCAAATTTCTTACAATTCAGTTTATTAAAAATATTCCATTTTAAAAATTCTTTACATTTTGGAATTAGCTGTTTTTGATTATACACATCAATTATGACTAAAAATCTTGAAATTTGACTTTGTGTATAAACTTGGTTTCATTGCAGCTATTTGAAAGCCACCTTTAATTATTGCTGACGCATTTCATTTTAACTTTATAAAATTCACAAAAACCTGAGGTTTTTAATCTGATAGAACTCTGCAGTTATTCATAAAGGGTACGCTAAGCCGAAAAGGGCTCATAGTACTCATCATTATGAACAACTATTTCACAGAACTCACCTATTGCAAGATTCAGGGTTCATACATTATTGTATCAATTTCTGACAAATAAACTAATTTATTATTTTATGGGACCAACATTTTTACCATACATTTTTGAAGTGAAAACTTCTTTAGCGGCGTTGTACACTTTTTTGGAATGGGTAAAAAATGTTAAACTCGCGACAGGGTCACGTGACCTGATCGAAAATTCGTAAGACGGATGGAGAGTAGACAGCTTTTTCACTTCTGCCGGCACTCCCGGAGTGCAACCCATCGTTTTTTTTTGATTCTTTAATAGGCTTGCGTTTGACCTCTATCTCGCCTGATGGTAAGCAACGATGCGGTCTACGTCGAATATCATTGTCATTTTTGTATGGAACGGCTGATTTTTTCGTCATTTCAGTTTTAGTCCCATAGTAAAAGTTGTTCATAATGATGAGTATGCGCCCTTTACGGCTTAGCATATCCTTTCTTTATAACCCTGTATATGCAAACTTGCGCAACCTCTTATCCAGGCGAGACATTTCCCGACCACATGTCGACTGTTACCAAAACTATCGAAACTGCAAAATCACATTTTTTTCCATTGTACCAATTATACGAATATCTATATATATAAAAATGAAACCCGTTTTCCTTGGTATAATTATATATATATAAATGAAACCCGTTTTCCTTGGTCACGGCATCACGCGTGAATGGGTGGACCGATTTCACTAATTCTTTTTTGTTGTATTTGTTATTATTTGGAAAAGGTTCATAAGAAAGAAAAAATTAAGAAAGTTGAGTGGAACATTAGAAAATTAAGATTTAGTTAAGACAGGACTACGTCTGTCGGGACAGCTAGTTTAATATACTTTGGGAAAACAAATACTAAAAAAAATCACTTTTTTTTATTTGAATCATATTGTTATTACACATTTTAATTTATTAATTTGGGTCAATATTTGACTTTAACACTTAAACTGCGGCTAATAATAAAATGCGTTGTGTTTTACACGCTTGGCGTGTGCAGCCGCATTCGCGTTGCACGAAAGAAAACACAAGGTATGTGTTTTCAGCAGTTAAAGCGTTAACTTATTAATTTAGGTCAAATTTGACTATAAATTTGCATTCTTGTATAAAAACGCCATTTGCAGTTTCGATAGTGTTCGAAACCGATATATTTAGTAAACCTAATCGAATATATCTGATAGACTATGGAATCGCTAACAACAGGAGATCCGCGGCTGAACCAGACGTGATGGAGCTCGAATTAAACTAGATTTCCACTCGTTGATCGATGTATCAATATCTGGAATGAAACAGAAAAATATATTAAATATTTATTCAATAAAATATCAAAATAAAATCTTCATATATAAAAAATAAACCGCTGTTCGTTGGTCTCGCTAAAACTCGAGAACGGCTGGACCGATTTGAATATTCTTTTTGTTTTTTTTAATACAGGGAAAGTTTAAAAGTAAAAAAAAACCCAGCGGGTGAAACAGAGTGCAGTGCAGTGAATTATTTTATAAACAAGCTTTTATTGTATTGTCATCGGAGTTACACAGGTATAACCCGGTCACATTATCTCGAGACCTGGCGTCGATGACGTCACGTCGCGTCGGCGCTCCGATATGGTGCAAACGTAACAATGAAATGTTTAAAAACCACGAAAAACAAGTCGACGCGTATCGGCATCGAAAGTGCTAACCGTACTGAGTACTGACGCGCCCGCGCCGGGGCGAGCGCGGGGAGGTGGAAGGAGAACGGGGCGGGAGGTTCGCATTCCAGCGAGGTCTCGAGATAATGTGACCGGGTTGTATACCAAATTTCAGCTCAATCGGACATCGGGAAGTGGGGCAAAATTCAGTTGCAAGATTCCACCCGAACATACATTTATGTTACTAACACGGCAAGTGAAATAAATAATATTTCTAAGAAATCTTTCTAAATAATCTTTCTAAATAATATTCCTGTGTCAGGATGCCATGGAACACAAAGACAAGGACAACTAACACCCAGACCCAGAGCAGATATTTAAATTCATCATTCAAACATCTGCTCGGCCGGGAATCGAACCCGGGACCTCTGGCTTATAACGCGGAATTACTACCGCTGAGCCAAACAGGTCGTCAGTTAAATAAAAGCTTGTAATAAAAACAATGTTGTCTGTAAAGTCTATTCACGGACGATAGTTTAACGTAACGTCATAACAAAGCATTGATGAAATGATTGCATACTGTTCTCGCTCCGATCGTGACGTCACAATGAGCGTAACGGGACACTTTCGTGCGAGCACCCGGCGTTCATCGATTTATTAGACGTTGTCACGTCAAAAGTTTCTCTAGGAAAGCGTGAGCAAAACCGCACTAAAATGATGTTGAAACAACCTACCCCTTAACTTTAAACTCGACAGACCCTCCGTTCAGAAGCTATGCCGGTCCCTGGAGACAAACAATTGCGAAGTAAATTTACAAAAACATTCACAAAACATTCACCAAATATGTATTAAAAAATATTGTAAAAAATACATATTTTTATGAATTTATTTATGGCCAGCGTTATACCTCTATTTATTAGCTATTTTTCTTGTAACTTACCAGATTGTCAGGTGTCAGCATTTTGTAACTTACCACCGTTCTTGTCACCTACCAGCGTTCTTGTCACCTACCAGCGTTCTTGTCACCTACCACCGTTCTTGTCACCTACCAGCGTTCTTGTCACCTACCACCGTTCTTGTCACCTACCAGCGTTCTTGTCACCTACCAGTGTTCTTGTCACCTACCAGCGTTCTTGTCACCTACCAGCGTTCTTGTCACCTACCAGCGTTCTTGTCACCTACCAGCGTTTTTGTCACCTACCACCGTTCTTGTCACCTACCAGCGTTCTTGTCACCTACCAGCGTTTTTGTCACCTACCAGCGTTTTTGTCACCTACCAGCGTTCTTGTCACCTACCAGCGTTCTTGTAACCTACCAGCGTTCCTGTAACTTGCCATCTCACTAGTCACTAGCCACCTGTCCTGTCTACAATTCTATAAATACTCTAAAGATCATAAAGATCTCTAAAGAAGATATAAAGATAGTATCTAGTGGCATGCGTCTACCCACCTACCGTTGGAAGGTGTTGAGTTTGTCGCAGCTCGGCGTGCGCAGTTTCTGCGCCTCCGCGTACTGCTTGGAGTCCCCGAAGTTGCGCGCCTTCCACGCCATGCTGTCGCGGTAGTTGCGCTCGCGCTGGCACGCGTGCCGTAACCCGACTGAGGGGACAAAAATAGTTTATGCAACTGTCATATAATGAAGGGTATTAAAACACGAGTGTGTTTATGAAACGAGCGCAGCGAGTTTCATAATAGTAACGAGTGTTTTAATACCTGTGTTATATGCAGTTGCATACACTACTTTATCTACACTAATGCTGTTACATTCTACTTATGTTTCCAATACTTGATAAAATACGTTTATCTTCACTAATAAAAACGTGTATTGTCACAGTGAACTTGGCGCGCAATCAGGAGCGAGCGCGCATGCGCGCGCAGGGCGACCAATCAGGAGCGAGCGCGCGATGTTATAATGACTCATTACGACATCGATCGACTCATTATAACATCGCTTAAATGTTGTCTGTGCTATAACAGTAGTCATTATAACACAAGTATTGGAAACATAAGTAGAATGTTATAACATTAGTGTAGATAAAATAGTTTAAATAACTAAAATATGCATTGTCATCGGTCTTTGCCAGGTGTGCAAAGTTTGAATTAAATCTGATCGTTCAAAGTAGGGCAAAATCGAGTCCCAAAGGGTCGGTTACAACATACAGGTGAAACTAATAAACGCGTGTTAAAAATAGTAGTTCATGAAACTGTTGCATGTGTCTGTAGAAAAGAAGTTTTTTGCATTATTCTCCTTAAACATACATACATACAAATGCTTCTTTATAATCCTTGTATAGATTTACTAGCATTTCACTTTCTCGATTTCAGAGTTGGTCCCACATTACTATTATATTGAGCCATTAGTGTCCCACTACTGGGCAAAGATAATAGTAAAAACTATTTATAAGGATGCACTATGAGCCCTTTTCGGCTTAGCCTACACTTTCCTTTTAACACTTTGACTGCGGGAAACACATACCTTGTGTTTTTCTTTGTGCGACGCGAGTGCGGCTGCACACGCCAGGCGCGTAAAACAATGCGTTTGACTGGTAGTAAGTGATTGTTAGCCGCAGTCAAAGTGTTAACTGTGAGAAGTGAATCGTACCTATATACTCTTCTTCTATGGCCATCTCAAGTCGTCGCAGCGAGCCCTGGTAGTCCGTGTGGAAGTTTTCCTTCACGTAGTACGGAACCTGCGAACGCAATAAGTGAGTTATAGGCCGAGTGGTGCGCCCTGGTGTCAGAGTATATGAACGCGTGAATTTTTGACCGAGCGAGCGAAGCGTCTCAACTCTCTCAACTGGCAAAATTGAACATCTGTCCGGATGTTTGTTTGTTTGTTGGTACTCGCGTACAGGGCGTGTTTTACAACAAACTTGATGAAACTTGGTATATGTTAAATAGGTTCTACGATTTTGTAGATTTTTTTTTGTCGTGGGGATTTTTGATTTGGGGGGTATTTCCCTCAAAAAGGGGGGAAATTTGCTGCAGCGCCATTTACCAGCCAATTTTGATAAAATTTTGCATGTCGCAAAAAAGTTCTCGCGAGGTCTACTGTTCGCAGAATTACTACTAAACTAAACGTTTCACACTCATAGCTCCCCACTAGGAATAAATCCTGTGTCGGGGATGCCATGGAACACACACAAAGACAATGACAACTAACACCCAGACCCAGAACAGATATTTAAATTCATAATTCAAACATCTGCCCGGCCGGGAATCGAACACGGAACCTCTGGCTATTAAGGCGGATATATTACCACTGAGCCAAACAGGTCGTACTAGTTTTACATGGTTCGGTTCTTGTTATAAGACAAACAACAGTGATTTCAACTAGATAAATATTAATTAGTTTTACGAATGTGATGTGATTTTTTACCTTCATGTTGATAGTCTCCCTCGGCACGGGGTACTTGGGCGAGGGCGCGAGACTGAACACCGGTTCGTTGATGAACAGACCTGGAATGAAAGCTCTGTTTAGATTAGGTACATAGTTTATTGTTCACACCTGATATTACAAACAAAACAACACGAACACACGGATAATAACACGAATGGCTCCTTGTCCAACGCGACTGGCCCCGTCTCCCCACGCAATCGATCCCGTCTCCCACGCGACTGGCCACTTTTCCCACGTGACTGGCGCGAATGGCCACTTGTCCCACGCGACTGGCCCCTTGTCCCACGCGACTGCCCCCGTCTCCCACGCGCCTGGCCTCGTCTCCCACATGACTGGCCCCGTCTCCCACACGACTGGCCAAGTCTCCCACGCGACTGGCTCCGTCTCCCACGCGACTAGTCCCGTTTCCGACGCGACTGGTCCCGTCTCCCACACGATTGGCCCCGTCTCCCACGCAACTGGCCCCGTCTCCCACGCGCCTGGCTCCGTCTCCCACGCGACTGGTCCCGTTTCCGACGCGACTGGTCCCGTCTCCGACGCGACTGGTCCCGTCTCCCACGCGACTGGCCCCGTCTCCCACGCACCTGGCTCCGTCTCCCACGCACCTGGCTCCGTCTCCCACGCGACTGGCTCCGTCTCCCACGCGCCTGGCCCCGTCTCCCACGCGCCTGGCCCCGTCTCCCACGCGCCTGGCCCCTGGCCCCTCGCCCCACTGACCTGACATCATGGAGAGCAGCACCAGCACCGCGACGGGCAGCAGCTGCACGAGGCCGCCGTGTCCCTCGCGCGGCTCGGGCTCGCGCGCGCGGCGCCGCGCGTACACCGTGGGCCCGCCGCCCGGGAACGCTGGGGGGACAGACGGACGTCGTTTCATACTTCACATACATAAACCCAGAAACGCTGGGGGTAATTTAAGCGGACGTCGTTGTATATACTTCACATACCAAAAACCCTGGAACGCTGGGGGGAAGATAGACGGACGTCGTTTCAGGGTTCACATACTAAAACCCAAGAACGCTGGGGGTAACATAGACGAACGTCGTTTCATAGTTCACATACCAAAAACCCACATTTCACATCTCTCTCATCTCTCTCTGGTGTGAACAACGTTCCAACTGGCTCCTACTTTCCGTAATGTGTCCATTCCGACAGCTGACAATCTAGAGCTCTTGGGTTACTCTGACGTCAACTCTCAACTTTGGCTCCTATATTGAGTCCAAGGCTGTCACTATATAAAGCACAAGTTCGATCGTGCATGGAGTAGGCAAGCGTGCTTAATCGTAGACCGCATCATTGCTTACCATCAGGCGAGATGGGGTGGCCCAAGGGCCACCCCCGCCGCTCCTTAGCCTACTGTCACAGTGACTTTCATGTGTAAATAAATGGCCTAAGGATCAGCCAGCCAGTTCATTAAATGTTGTATTAGACACTTCGGCTGAAAATAATTCAGGAAGCTAGTTGAACGGCGGCGTTTAGTAAACAGGCTAGTCTGTTAATTGATTGGCTAACTAAGCTAGTTGGCTGCGACATATGAATGACATGTATGAATTGTATGTATACCAAAAACCCATACAAAATAGCTAGTGTATAATGACATTAGTGACGCAAGCACTTGATGTGTGATTCATTAAACATAAAACACAATAGTATCCTATATTCCATACATATTATATATACATTAATTACCATCAATTATCAATTTCGGTTCTACTTATTAAGTGAATTAATATACATTATACATACGTCAACGGGGTTCTCCGAATAATATATCGTAAAATTTTTTAAATCATTAATTAACATTCAATGTTAATTAAGGTCAATAAATATTTCTGACTAATTTCTGGTTGCGGTTTCGGCCGCGTGGCATATGTTTTGGATTTTGTACATATTTTGAAGGTTTTTTTTATATTGAGTGACGAGAAAAGCAAAACCCTCGCCTGATGTTAAACGTCACGTTTGCCCATAACAGGTCTGCGTCACTCAGAATTTTGAACTCATAAAATTGAAAACCTTGCGCTGCAAAGCACTGCGCTCGTCACCCTGAGTTATAAGAAGTTTAATCTCCCATTTGCCCTGTGATTTCACTGGAAACAATGCCCTTTCAACCGGAACACAGCAATGTTTGCATTTAAAGAATTTAAAAAAAAAAAACAAAAAATACTTTTATATTAAAAAAAACATGGAAAAAAATTAAAATAAAAAAAAAATTAAAATGAAAATAAAATATATAAATTAAAAAATCTTTTTTTTCTTGTTGTACTTACCAGCGGCTCCAAAGAACATGTTAAACAGCTCTTCCGCGGTGAGGTCGGACTCGAACCCGCGCGCGTAGTACGTGTGGTGCGCGTGCGGGCCGGCCGGCGGCTCCGCGCCGCGCGTGTCGTACGCCTTGCGCTTCTCCGCGTCCGTTAGGATGGCGGCTGCGTTGCCTATGGCCTGGGAACGGTCAGATAGAATATAGCTTTATATTTAAATCTCTGCCCATGTGGGTGTTTCCCGATAGATTTAGTCTGGGTGTCTTCAAGTCGCGAGTGAATCGGTGTCTTCTAGGCGCGTGCTCCATCGTAGACCGCATCGTTGCTTACCATCAGGCGAGATGGCGATCAAACGCAAGCCTATTATTTATAAAAAAAACAATTACTAGCTGCACTCCGCTGTAAAGAGTGAGAGACATGAGTTTCCGAGATAAAAAGTAGCCCATGTGTTAATCCAGACCAAAGACCTTCAGTAAAATGACTTTACTTTCAACTGTAACTGTCATCTTGCCTGAAATATATCTAAGAAGCTATCTTAACATTCCATACCTTAAATGCCTCCGAAGCCCCCGGGGCATGGTTCTTGTCTGGATGCAGCTGGAGAGCTAACTTCTTGTATGCTTTCTTGATGTCGGAGTCGGTCGCTTCCTTCGTTACTCCTGGAATAGAAGTTAATCTGCATTATTATACATTCATCCATATTATTTAGCAGTTGAGCTATTTATTGTTGTTACAGTTATGCCTCCGTTATTTTAAGGAGCTGGGTTGGCTCGGGTAATCGCTGGTAAGGGTGAAACGCATGATACCTTTGCGGAACGCCAGTGCGGGACCTATCGCCCATTTCCGAATAAGAATTTATCCATTTATGTAACAACCGATTCGAAATTTAAATTAAATTAAATTCGGCGGCGAGATGGGCCAATGACATTTTCAAAGTCGCCGGTCGAACCTGGATCCGATTGGCGCTGGATCAAGGCAGATGGCACAGTGAGAGAGAGGCCCAGCAGTGGGATAAAGAAGGCTGTGGATGATGATGAACAACCGATTCTAAGAGTTCTGAAAATGTAGTGCTGAGGGACATGAGTGAGTGCAATGTGTTTGAATTGTTGATGTCGAGGATAGAGCGGAGTGGAGAAGACAAGTGAAGAAGGCTGACCCACCAACATGTGGGATACCTAGCCAGGAAGAGAAAGACTCTGAGAGCTCTGATTCTTCGTTGATCCTGTTTTTAACACGCTTTTATTAGTTTCACCTGTATGTATGTAACCGACTCGTTTGAGCTCGATTTCGCCCTACTTTGAACGATCAGATTTAATTCAAACTTTGCACAGTGCACACCTGTCAAAGACCGATGACAATGCGTGTTTTTTAGTTGTTTAAACTATTTTGTTTTTTTTAGTTGATGAATGTGTTTTCAGGGTTGGTTTCATAGTAGAAGTTGTTCATAATGATGAGTACTACAAGCCCTCTCTCGGCTTGGCATGAACCCTGGGTTATTGTCATAACCGTGTTTTAGTAAGTTTAGATCTGTTGTCTGAAGCCTTTAGAATAGGCTGTGAAATGTAGACACTGACAACACATTATTAACCCTTTGACTCGCGAACGTACACATTTGTCCTCGCGACCGTTGGTCACGTGACCAACGGTCACGCTCGGAAACGTACACATGTGTACGTTTCCGAGCCACCATTTTGAAAAGGTTACGCCCATTCGATTCTCATTCGATTCTCATTCGACCTTTTCAAAATGGTGCGTGTCCGTACACATGTGTACGTTTCCGAGCCTACTGAAATTTAAATTTAAATTTAAATTTTAACGTCTGCGAAACGTCTGCGAGTCAAAGAGTTAATAACTTCTAAAGTTAGAAACATGGATAATATTATAACCCTTATAAAAACAATAAGTATTATAAAACATACATACTTTCACCTTTAAAGTATAATATTACTAAGACTAGCTTCTGTTGCTCGCCTATCACCAAATCAGTAAATAAATAGATTTTATTTAAGTTGGTTGGTGTACACTAAAGATTATAATATTGTACTGTATTGCAACAAGAATGTCATCAAGGCCAAGACAGCCAGTCTAAAGCCTCATTCAACTACAAAGAAACTCTAAATATCTTTACAAACAAAAAGCGCCTTGTAACGGCCTTGGATAAAGACCACGTAAACCCGAAACAAAGTCATCAATTATTCATCTTACCTAGAATTTCGTAATAGTCCTTGCATTTTGTATTGATCCTGCGAACAGCGTCTAGCTGGTCTTGGCTGTATTCTCGCTGTGGAGTCGTGTGTGTTGGTGTTTTGCGTTTACGAATGTCTTCCGCTGACGACTCCGGTGTGGTGGTAGCACTTTGGGGCGTTGATGTTGAAGGGCCAGAGGCCCGTACCCGAGCCAAGAGCTCCTTAGCCCTCGCAGTAGGGTACAAACGCTCCGCCTTCAGCAGGAACTTCTCAGCTTTCTCAATATTACCAAATTTAATTGCAGTACGAGCGACTAATATGCATTTTTCAGCTTCATCCTTGTTCCCTTCGATCGTCATTTTTGGGGCTTGTGAGGGCGATTGGGGGCCAAACTTGATGGTAAATGACGCGGCGGATATAGCAGAACAATGTGTGTTGGCGTTCTGCGTAATTGAATTAGCGTAAATAGAATTAAATTGCGTTTAATCACTCCATTACTACTATCATATTGCGTCAAAAAAACAAAAACGTCAAATATCTAAATGTCTTTGACAGATACAGACATACTTTTTTCAGTTTTGCCAATATAATAACAAAAATAATATTGGTCACAGACTAAAACATTTGATACAGTACAACCATTATAAGTTGAAAAATCTCTGCTCATCTGCTGTGATAACATTAAACCGCAGCCAGCGCTCCCAGCAAAATCAGGCAGCCGCCTCGGATCTGCAGGCTGCAGGTGTATCAATACACGGTGCGCGTGTGTAAATTTGGGTTGGGTGTTGCTGGTCGTCCAGCTATAAGGGAAGCCAAACAAAAAACAAAATTGTTGCCATGATGGGTTAGGACAAGGAGATGGTCAAAAGACACAGGTCGCACAGGCCTTTTTTTCGGTTGGAAATTAAAAAAAAACTTGTGTTCCAAATATACCTTGAAATATAGCATGAACAATTTGTTTTCTCTCTTTTTTGCACATTAAGAATTACCGTCTGCTATCTCTCTCATTCTTGTCACAAATATTCTTGACGTCATCCAGGCATGACGTTATGACGCATTCTTCGATTCTTTTAGAAATTGGTATTTTTATGCGCTAGGCGTAACTCGAGATTAGTTTATATGCGCAATTCCTCGGCAGCATTGTACAGCCTATAATAATCAATATCTTAACATAATACTCTGTGAAACAATCCTGTATAAACAATGGCTGCTCCTATCTACAACCCGGTAAGTGGCACAAGTTCTAGCTTAAAAACTGTCGTTTCGGCATTTCCAAGGGCATCTAGAACAATATGAAGCAATTAGCTACGATAGTCTCTATGTAAATACTACGTACTGTTGGATTTGCGCGTTATCAAAGGCCTTATTTGGGGCGGCTAAAAAATTGAACTGTTGGCCGAGTCCGGTCCAAGGTTAGTTTTCCATGCAAAGATCGTCAAAATCGCGCATGTTAACTGTTTTCCTTCCTCAACAAAATGATTTGCCGTGACATTACCTGCATAAGAATACCTGTTATTTTCCCGCAAGCATAAAATTATCCGTCTACCGCAGTATTTGTTACTATGCGAGGTAAAACAACAGATTACGTGGGTAGATTTCTAGTCTATATATCTGTATATATCTGAAAACATGGTTGATGTGATTGAGTTTTAATGGGTTATTAGTGAGAATTAGAAATGGTTATTTGCTGTTGTATACAGTGTGGCAAGGATCATAACGATTTGATTGAGTGACGAGACGAGCAAATCGCTCGCCTGATGTTAAACGTCACGTTTGCCAATAACAGGTCTGCGCCACCCAGAATTTTGAACTCGCAGAATTCAAGACCCTGCGCGGTACAGCACTGCGCTCGTCACCCTGAGATATAAGAGAGGGCTGTTGGAGATTCATCTTTTCTTCATTTTTATAAGCACATCAATGTGCCAAAGCTAGAATATGGATATGTTTGTCTCTTTCATGCAGCATTAAAACGGAGTGAACATTGCTCTTCGCTGCATGCTGCTAGCCCTGCAGAAACAGTGTACCTTTCCAAAAGCTAAAGATTTTTTAGATTATAGTAGATATGTGGCAATTTTAGTATTTTTTTAAACTTGAAAGAGTTTTTTGTGGCCGTTGTATAGTATCAACCACACCAGTGATCTTTTTCAAGGAGTTATTACAAAAGTGACGCGGCAGCTACAACATCCTGCCTTGCACATTGTTAATTTTCCATTTGAATGGCAAATAGGACATAAACATGAGTCTGTGTAGTAATTAGTAGGCCAGGCAGGAGTACTGAATTCGTCATTTAATCAGAAAAACAACACAATAACGTATACGTATGAGTTGTATGACACAGTTAATGTGAAACATTGCCTGAGATGACATCACCTTAACGCTGTAAGGTACACCAATATTATGCAATCTTTGTGGTACAAAACTTAATTTACAAAAGAAAATTACAAATATTTTTAAAACAAGCTTTTATTGCATTGTCATCGGAGTTACACAAGACACCAAATTTCAGCTCAATCGGACATCGGGAAGTGGGGCAATATTCAGTTACAAGATTTGACCCACACTGACATACATATTAACATGGCAAGTTAATAAAAACTTGTAAAATATACTAACTTGGTTGGAAAATGAGAAACATAAAACAATTGACCGCACAGAAGGCTTAAAAATAAACAAGTGGTGCAAGTATAAAATAAAGATCTTTTAACACTTTACTGCAGCTAGTGATCACATGCGCTAGCCCCAGGCGCGGCTAATAGTCAAACGCGTTGTTTTACGCGCCTGGCGTGTGCAGCCGCACTCGCGTCGCACAAAGGAACACACAAGGTAGGTATGTGTTTCCCGCAGTCAAAGTGTAAAAAAAAATACCAGTAGTGCACCCCAAACAAGGACCTTGCAATACCCATATCTTCATAACTCTTTAACCAATTTCGTTCATATTTGAACTTACGTTCAAATCTTATTTAAAAAACTTAACTAGATTTTTTTGCAATTTCATGAAGATCGGATCAACTGAAGTCATGTTATCTTCAGACAAATATGTAAACCCGAAAAACAATAAACACTTTGGCTGCGGAAACACATACACCTTGTGTTTTCCTTTGCGCGACGCGAGTGCGGCTGCACATGCGGCGCGTAAAAAACAAGGCGTTTGACTACTTTGACTATTAGCCGCGCCTGGGGCTAGCGCATGGGATTATTAGCCGCAGTTAAAGTGTTAAAATTAAATACCTTCATTCTAATTCTAGGTGTGGATTTTACATGAAATACCTTTATCATACTTTAATTATGAGGAAAATAACATGTATGCATGTAAATGAAAGTCATATATATACACAAAAGTCAATTGAACCGTTTTTTTGTAGTGGTAGGGCTCTTTTGCAGAGCCCGCCTGGGGAAGTACCACACCTTTGCCAGTTATTCCACCGCCAAGCAGTAATGTATAACTATCACCTTAAAAAATGTATCGCTCCAACTAAAGCATACATAGTAAATTTATATTGTATTAACTCCCAGTATTCTAATCGTAAATCTTTTGTTTGTATTGTAATGTTTATTCCATAAGTTTTTATAAAAGCCTGCGCGCTTAAAAAACGTTTTTAACAACCACTGTTTTGTACTACCAGGAAACCAAACGTACACTGGTAATCGTACCTTATGTATACCTACTTATGCAAAATAAAGAAATTTTAAAACTAAACTAAACTAGTAATGTGCAAACATTACTGTGTTCCAGTTGGAAGGGCATTGTTTCCAGTGAAATTACAGGGCAAATGGGAGATTAAACAACTTATATCTCAAGAGTGACGAGCGCAGTGCTGTGCCGCGCAGGGTCGCGAATTCTGCGAGTTCAAAATTCTGAGCGACGCAGACCTGTTATGGGCAAACGTGACGTTTAACATCAGGCGAGCGATTTGCTCGTCTCGTCACTCGATTATATAAAAAAAAACCATGGTAGCAGTAAGTAAGTAAAGAGCGGGCTCTTTTTCCGCAACTAGGCCGGTAATCGGCCCTTTTTGCGTGACATATGCGGGTTTTTCCTCACGATGTTTTCCTTCACCGAAAAGCCAGTGGTATGTAAATTCGTACATAAGTCCTAAAGAACTCATTGGTACGAGTCGGGGTTTGAACCCGCCACCTCAAGAATGCGAAGCGTCGGTTCTCCCACTGAGCTACCACGGCTCCAACCAACCATGGTAGCGCTCAGTTGTGAATGCAACAGAAATTCATCTGAAAATTGACCGCGTCATCTGTTGATTAATATCATTGATCAATTGAATATCTATTTGCGTTATACATTGTGTTGCTGTTTTATTGCTTATATAAACATGCCCTGGTAGGGGTCGAATCTTTTTAGTTAATTTGGACCACTTCCCGATGTCCGATTGAGCTGAAGTTAGGTATGGCTGTGTAACTCTGATGACAAAGCAATTAGAGCTTGTTTTTAACAAATACTTTTTACTAATTAATTATTCAGTCAAATGATTATACAAAAAACAATGTCAATAAATAAAAATCAAAACTAACAAACAAAAAACTAATCAAATAACCCACGTCGTAGCAGACGATGGTCCAGACTCTGGATAAACTGCAGACATTTTTTCAAAAATCTCCTTTGCCGTTTTTCCATTTTTTATAAGGAATTTTATGACGGCGCGATGTTCCAATTTCGTGTAATGCAGCGATGACTCAGACATGTTGTTGTTTATAGGTCGATTTCTCGGACTGTAGTGATCCTAATTAGAAAAAACTTTCCTTATATACTAATTAGATGTCACTCAACTAGTGACTACTGGCGCGAGTGATTTAAGTACCTACAAGTAACTTAGGCTCAGAACTTTTCACCCCTCGTACTTAAGTTTGGTTATAATTAATACGGGAGGACTTGCATAGTACTGAGTTGGTACCCCAACCTTAGTTTTGATGACTTTGGTGGTCTTACAACAGGACTTTCTCTCTCTCTCTTTCTCTCTCTCTCTTTCTCTCTCTATGCCCTATTACTAACATAAAGAAATAACTAACATAAACATTTCGCAAATGTAGGTAGTTTTAGTATTAGAATGTATTTTATTTGAATGTATTTCTAAGTATTTTTTCCTTTTTTTAATGTAGGTTTATATGACAGTTTTTTTCTCAATATTGCTCACCCCGTTTTTCTATATTTTTTTTGTCTTTTCTCTCCATCCTAAGGCAAGAGATCGCTCTTAGCGATAAGGCCGCCAGTTGTCGCACTAGTTTTATGTGTTATTTTTCTTTTTTTTGTAATTTATGGTGTGAACAATAAAGAGTTTATCTATCTATAAATGTCGTGTTTCCAGGTAATACCATGCATCCACCCGATCCCGAATGGCATGTACCCGGGCCGCATGATCCGCGTGCAGGGCTCCACGCCGCCCGGCGCGCAGAGGTGAGCATCCTGTACTTCTACACTAATATTATAAAGAGGAAAGATTTGTATGTTTGTAATGAATAAACTCAAAAAGAACTGGACCAATTAAAAAAATAATTTCACCGATATAAAGCTACATCATTAGCGGGTAACATAGACTATATTTCATACCCGTGCGAAGCCGGGGCAGGTCCCTGGCCATAGAGCTTGTACACAAAACTGCGGTGCGACGTCGCATCGCAAAAATCTGCGAGCACGCACGACGCGAATTTCTGCGATGCGATTTCTGCGGCAAAGAATTTTGCCGCAGAAATCGCATCGCAGAAATTCGCGTCGCAAGTTTCTGCGTTGCGGCATCGCATCGCAGATTTGTGTACATGCCCTTTAGATATAACTCGATTTGAAGTTATGAGACTTAACACATTTAGCAAAAAAACGTTTTAATAGCTGTAAAATGCCTTGTGCTGTGTTAGTTTAAAGTAACTGAAGAAGTACACATTTCTGGCTGGCTATTCTTTGCACCAAGTACCAGCCGGAGCAGCCAAACTCATAGCAATGTACATAGCAATGTACTCGTTAAGTACATTGCTATGAGTTTATTTCAGTCGCTAGACGCTTCGCCGTTCGCACCGCGCGAATATTCGAATCGGCGAATGTCCCGTGGCCAGGCCCTTAGAGTCCCATCAGCCTATGGTCCACCCATGGCCCATTAAAACAATGAAATCTACACCCCAGGTTCGCCATCAACCTCCAATGCGGGCCCAACACGGACCCGCGCGACGACATCGCCCTGCACCTCAACTTCCGGTTCGTGGAGATGTGCGTGGTCCGCAACCACCTCACCGCCATGTCGTGGGGCAACGAGGAGACTGCCGGCGGCATGCCTCTCAGCCGCGGCGAGCCCTTCGAAGCCCTCATACTGTCCGAACAGAACTCCCTCAAGGTAACACTAAATATACGAGTATACTTACACAAGGTACTTACTTACCAAAAGTTAACATGAGTTTTCCAGGATGAAAAGTAGCCTGTGTTAATCCAGACCACGAAAGACCTTTCCGAATTTCAATCAAATATGTTCCGTTTCAGAAATTAGTGGTAACGAACATATAAACTTTTACTTTTATAATAGGCTGAGTCTATTAATACGGGTACTGTTATTAATATGGGTACCGAACAATTTATGATTATTAATACGGTTACCATATAAAAAAAAAACCTAACAACCTAACCGGACACGATTAGTACAATTTTTTGGAAATAACATCAATTTTCTTCAAAATTTTTGCAAACTTTGAAAAATAGTAGCGTGGTCAAAATTTCAAATTGAATTTTTATATTATTTTATTCGTTTTATTCGCGTCGCGCTGCATACTTGGATTCCTATTTTTAAGATTCCTATTATTAGCTTGTTACCATTTATAATAGCTAATCATCCAATTCATTCTTAATTAAAAAAAAATGAATTACTGGACGAATAAATATGTGGTATAATAAGATTGCCTACGACGGAACGGAGAAGGTAAATAGTCAGGAGGCAAACGCCCTTTTTGACGAAATCTCGTAGCCATCTCTTCAATATGCCTACGAATGGTATGGAATAGTATGGATGTGTTCGTCGTTGTCTCTAGATCACCAAACTGCCGGTCGTAAAGGGCCCCATACACGGTACGATTCGTCTATAAGATCGATCTGATGAAAATCGTGACGATTGATCGCATCAAAAATGTCGCTCATACACGAAACGACTGGTCTTAACGATCGATCATTTTACTTGTTTGAAGCTGAAGGATAAGGACGTGAATAATTAATAAATTCATCGTTACGATATTCATGATTGCATGGGTTTTTGTTGCGATTTCCGACATCGTCTTCGATTAAGTAAATCGTTAACGATCTTGACATACACCATCGATTCGTCGTTTTGATCGTTTTGATGCGACGGATCGTACAGATAAATCTTACCGTGTATGGGGCCCTTAAAGCAACAAGAACATTATTTTTACAAAACAAAAAACAAAAACCGACTTCAAAAGACCGACTATTGAGTTATTCATCTATTTGTCGCGCACGTACTTAATGAAGACTTATATGGTTTTCTCATGGATACCATTATCAGAACTGGACTAAATTGAAATGGGACCAAATGGGAAGCGTCAGCTTTCTAATAAAAAAAAGAATCATCAAAATCGATTCACCCAGTCAAAAGTTATGAGGTAACAAACATAAAAAAAAATACATACAGACGAATTGATAACCTCCTCCTTTTTTGAAGTCGGTTGAAAAGTGGGGACGCTTTGCACCCGCTTATTCCCTTTTAAACCACCCCTGTAATGGATGATGTTCAAAAGTAGCCTATGTCCTTTTCCGAACCTGACAACTTGTGTGCAGTTTCATGATGATAGGTTGAGTAGTTAAAATAAGACAGCGCCCTCGGTTTGTATAAACAGTTTGACGAAGCGAGACAGTCACTAGAACCATGGTTTGTTTACACGGCCGAGTGTGCCATTTACTGTCTCGCCACTACGTTAAGTGTAATCAACCCATTAACCGTGAAAGCATAACTCACTTTCGCGTTTATAGTTAGATGTCTAAAACAATACTGATATTCTGAATTGAAATCGATTTTCAAGTTCAAGGGCACACGCTTAACTCAATGTCTTTTGGTTTGCTTTGTTATGTTCTGTTTGTACAAGGTTTTATTAAACTGTGTGCCTACAACTTTGACGTCAAAATACGTAGCAGGATTCCATAGAAAAGTGTATGCTATTTACGCCTGACAGGCGATTCTGACAGGCGTAAATACTCGTAGCGTACACTTTTCTATCGAATACCCGCTACGTATTTTTACGTCAAAGTTGTGCTAGACACACTGTTGTTCCACCGTCTTTCACCATTGTTCACTGCCAACCTATATATCATTATGGGAGAGTCAGTCATAGAAGAAGTTACTGTATACTCTTCATTCCTTGTTTTTGTACTGTGCTGTTTTAACCTCTGGCGCAAAAACGACGGGGTATTACAAATATAAATTAAAATGCCTCCAAAGTTTCTTTTTTTTTATCTTTTTTTTTTTTAGAGACTTTTAGCCACTTATGCGTAGCCATGTCAGCCCCAGGTGCTCTCTTTTTGTTTTTTAACTAGAAGTCGGAACATCCCCTCAAGACTTAAAATAAACAGGTTATTTATATATAGGTCTATGAGTGTGAAACATTTATTTATTTGCCATTACTGGCCTCCAAAGTTGAAACGATTAAACACACGTCAAACTTATAAGTATGATGTGTCTGTTTGTGTGTGGCATCGTAGCTTTCGAACGGATAAACCGATTTTGATTTTTTTTGTTTGAAAGGCGGATTAGTCGGGTGTGCTCTTGGCTATGTGATGAAAATCGGTTCAGTCGTTTTAACGTTTTAATTTTTGTTTAATCTGTTATTTTGTAGGAAAATAAAGTATGGATGAACTGTGTGAAAGATGATATGAACAATATTAAAGTTTATACTAAAAAACACGCATTGTCATCGGTCTTTGACAGTGTGCAAAGTTTGAATTAAATCTGATCGTTCAAAGTAGGGCGAAATCGAGCTCAAAGGAGTCGGTTACAACATACAGGTGAAACTAATAAAAGCGTGTTAAAAAGAAAGTCTATTCAGATATGACGAGTGTAGAGATGAATGGAAGAAGTGTACATACTGTACCGACCCCACGTAGGTAGGCAGATCTTTTTGTGGGTTGAGGGTAGATTGATATTTTTGTGACCCAAACATAATTGTGGGTTGAGGGTAGATTGATATTTTTGTGACCCAAACATAATTGTGGGTTGAGGGTAGATTGATATTTTTGTGACCCAAACATAATTGTGGGTTGAGGGTAGATTGATATTTTTGTGACCCAAACATAATTGTGGGTTGAGGGTAGATTGATATTTTTGTGACCCAAACATAATTGTGGGTTGAGGGTAGATTGATATTTTTGTGACCCAAACATAATTTCTCCCCCCCCAGATAGCTCTAAACGGCATGCACTTCTGTGAGTTCCCCCACCGCGTGCCCTTCCAGCGCATCTCGCACCTCACCGTGGACGGGGACGTCATGGTGCAGTTCATCGGGTTCGAGGGGGCGCAGGCGCCGCCGCCGCAGTCGCAGCTGTATATGGTGACCTATAGATATAATCTTACTATACAGATATCTAAGTTTAGTTGAAGAAATAAATATACAGGGTTATTCATAAAGGGTATGCTAAGCCGAAAAAGGCTTATTGTGCTCATCATTATGAACAACTTTTACTATGGACCAACCCGAAATTCGCGAAAAAAAATCAGCTTTTCCATAGAAAAATGTCAATGACACTCGACTGTATGGAACAGCTGATTTTTTTTTCGCGAATTCCGGGTTGGTCCCATAGTAAAAGTTGTTCATAATGATGAGTACTATATTTTCGGCTTAGCATACCCTTTATGAATAACCCTATATAACAGCGAGAGCCTCTATTTTTTTTAAATTAACCTAGATTGTCCCACTGCTGGGCAATGGTCTCCCCCATTTTTCTCCAGTTTTTGCGGTCTTTGGCTTATTATTATGATTATTAAACCCACGTCAAAGTAAAGTAATGCATTAAACCTCTGTATTATTTCAGCAACAGCCCGCGTATGGCACGTACGGCGCTCCGCCCCCGGCCTACGGAGCCCCCGGCTACGGCGCTCCGCAAGGTCAGTACAGACAAACTCGCACAAACAAACATTACTGTTGCAGTACATCTATATATAATGGAACAGGCCTGACTGACTGACTGACAATATACAGCCTAAACAGCTGGTTTTTATTTTTAATATGAAAAACAAAAAAAAACTGAAAAGGTTAATATAATACAAGGTTGTTCATAAAGGGTATACTGAGCCAAAAAGGGCTCATAGTACTCATCATTATGAACAACTTTTACTATGGGACAAACCCGAAAATCGCGAAAAAGAAATCTCTTGTTGCATGCACTTTGTCGAGTGTCATTGACATTTTTCTATGGAACAGCTGATTTTTTTCGTGAATTTCGAGTAGGTCCCATAGTGAAAGTTGTTCATAATGATGAGTACTATGAGCCCTTTTCGGCTTAGCGTACCCTTTACTTAAAACCCTG
Source organism: Alcis repandata (assembly GCA_949125135.1). Taxonomy (NCBI): domain Eukaryota; kingdom Metazoa; phylum Arthropoda; class Insecta; order Lepidoptera; family Geometridae; genus Alcis; species Alcis repandata. The sequence goes on along the minus strand of OX421244.1, from coordinate 9,513,249 downwards.
TATAAGTAAGACAATAATAGTCTCGCGTTATGTGTGCCCGGGCTACGCCTCGGCCCATCTATTTTCCAACTGCGACAGTAATGTACTAATTTATTTTAATTTGGTTGATGTATGTAGTAAATATTTAAATATACAGAATATATTTAATTGCACATCAAATCATATGTTTAACCCATTTTTAACCGACTTCAAAAAAGGAGGAGGTTATCTTAATTCGACTGTATGTTTTTTTTTTTTTTATGTTTGTTACCTCATAACTTTTGACTGGGTGAATCGATTTTGATGATTCTTTTTTTATTAGAAAGCTGACGCTTCCCATTTGGTCCCATTTCAATTTAGTCTAGTTCTGATAATGGCATCCATGAGAAAACCATGTAAGTCTTAAATTTGCATTAAGTACGTGCGCGACAAATAGATGAATAACTCAATAGTCGGTCTTTTGAAGTCGGTTTTTGTTTTGTAAAAATATTGTTCTTGTATAATAAGTCCTCGGTTCAGTACGTATGATAATTACAAGTTCAATTAGAATATGATACAAATGGTTACCTCACGTACCTAGATAGGTTCAACAATAAGTACAACAATAGGTATAGAGGTATGGAGGTATAGGTTTAATAAATAGAACTTATTTCAACTGTAACACCTTTCCAACTTCCACGGATTTTGAAATTAATTTGATGTGCAATTAATATTTTCGTTGGGATATTTAGTTTTACAAGGTGTTTTTGATAATCAATCAAATAAAATTATAATTTAAACAAAGGTGATTTCGGTACTTTATTAAAAAGTCTAATTTAAACTAACATAACAACTAATAATTTAAGACTTTTTTGGTTATTGTGTCAATTCTGTTAAAACATTTCCTAAACTAAAGATCGCTCTGAAATTGTTTCCGTCTTTTTCTATTATACTAATGAAAGAGACGAAAATAATTTTAGTCTTGTCCAGATGGGATTTAGTTTAAAGAATGGTAAAACAGAATACACGCCGTTATTGTGAAGTTTAGTCTAAACCAGGGTTTCCCAATCTTTTTTGTGTTTAGCCTCCCCGGAGTATAAATGATGACGTTAATGCCCCCCCTTAACTTTTTCATGTTTTTTATGTCTGCTCTCAAATTGTAAGGTTTGATATTTTTAGTTGCTTTGAATAGCCGAGAAAAATATATTCCATTTTAAGAACACCTGTTGATTCCAGAGGTTTAAAAGTATGAGCGCTATTTTTTCTTTTAAGATACAAACGTGCCCCGCCTCCCTTGACATCTCTCAACGCCCCCCCAAGGGAGGCATGCCCCCCCTGGTTGGGAACTCCTGGCTAAACATTTACAAAAAATAAATTATATATGATTTCAAAATTTGCATGATGTATTTAATTGTATTTAAATTGGCATGCTTGGCTGTATTCGAGCTTTTATTTCAATTAATTTTCCTATTTTTTTTACAAAAATGTAGAAAAATTATTTCAAAAATTATATTACCTATTTTATATTTTCGGTCCGAAATATATTATCTTCGACACTTCAACTCGCGGTTTGTTATTATTAATTATATCGTGAAAAAAAAATAACAAAATATTTAAAATCCGCGAGTGTTAAATGTTATAATAAAGTGTATATTTGTATAAAAAATCGAGGTAAGTTATCTTTGTAATATTAATAATAATAATTTGTATACACACAAACACTGAACACTGCTTACTTTTAAAGTTATATAATACATACATTATTATATGTACATACATTTTACATACATTTGTTTTATTGAACACAAGTTATTTTAAATTATAAAAAAACACAAGTTGATGTTTTGTATTTTGAGTAAAGGTTTTTTTTCTCTATTTTTTTTTCTTACTAATATTACTAACAAAATGAATATTAATACGTGTAGATACGCACTGCTTACGGCGTTGGTGTCATGCTTAAAACCTATTTTTAATACTGGCAACAGTTCTTTTACACTCTTTTTGTTGTGGCAACACATTTTTATTTTATTTTTTCTTTTGGCGCAGGCTTCTACTGACGTGCTTCGTAGTGGCAGTAAAAAAGGTAAGGTAGGTACAGTGCGTCTCGGCTTTGAATGAACATGAATGGGGACAGAAGTCACAAAAAATGTAGGAAAAAAATCGAGACAGTCACAAAAAAATTGAGAAAAAAATATCATTAATTGATATTTAACTCTAGAGTCTAGAGAATCGATACTTAAAATATGTTTAAAACAAGCTTTTATTGTATTGTCATGGGAGTTACACAGGTATACCAAATTTCAGCTCAATCGGTCATCGGGAAGTGGTTCAAAATTCAGTTGCAAGATTCTACCCGAACAAACATGGTTACATACATTGCAAGTTGCAAGATATAAAAGCTTGTAGTTTCGACTTTGTCCACGTTCATGGTCAGTCATGTCGCGCTGTACAATAATAATTAATTAAAATTTGTAGTTAGCTGTAATTTTTTTTTTTTTTTTTATCTCTACTCAAAGCGATACAGCGATAAAACGCAAGCTTATTTTTATCAGACTGCTCAAAAAGAGGGGACTGTTTTTCGGATTTAGTAAGTGTGCATGTTTGTATGTCCCTATGTGACTTATCGCTAAAAGAAGCCGTCCAGAAATTATTTACGTTACATGAATTTCATGATTTTTTGACCTCTCCCCGGTCCTTGTCACAGCTGGTCACAATTGGGGACCAACCCGACTCACATAAAAAAAATCAATACTTGTATATTCGATTCATGTGATGTCACAAAACTTAACCATTCTTTGTCACAAAATGTCACACTTCAGAAGTACATATATACCTAAAATAATATTGTCACAAACCCGATCTCAACACCGCACACTGCTGGTTGGAAAACAACCAGCGCTGGTTTGTTGGTACCGGCGCCGGCGGGTAGTTACCGTAAGTGTAGAATGCTCAGCCTGAGAGGGTGTTTCCCGATAGATATAATCAGTGGGCCTAGCACAACTTTGACGTAAAAATACGTAGCGAGTATTCGATAGAAAAGTGTACGCCATTTACACCCGTCAGGAGCACACTTGACAGGCGTAAATGGCGTACACTTTTCTATCGAAAACTCGCTACGTATTTTTACGTCAAAGTTGTGCTAGCCCCACTGGATGTCTTCAAGTCGCGAGTGAATCGGTTCCTTCTAGGCGCGCGTGCTGCATCGTAGACCGCTCGTTGCTTACCATCAGGCGAGATGGCGGTCAACCGCAAGCCTATCTTATATATAAAAATGAATCGCTGTTCGTTTGTCTGGCTATAACTCGAGAACGGCTGAACCGATTTGAATTTTTTTTTGTTTGGTTTGCTCTAATACAGGGTAGGTTTAAAAATAAAAAGCGTTAAAAAAACAAACAAATAAATAAAACAAAAAACAAAACAGCGGGTGAAACCGCCGGGTGCAGCTATTTGAAAATAAGTTGTAATACAGACTGAATTATAAAAACCACGTTAATGTTCGTGGACGAACACGGATTAGACTTAAGACTATTACGAATAAAATCAAACACAAAAACTTGTAACAAACATCAAGAAAAGAAAAGCATCAAGAACTACAGGACTTCTCAACGGCGGCATTGGGAGCGCAGTCGGAAATTTATTTATAATAGTATTTCTACCTACTACAAGTAACTTTCCGACGGCTCCCTGTGTGCTATCTTCTCATACCACACTGAAGCAAAAAAAAAAAAACGGAGCAGAAAAGCAGCAACAAAACAAGCATTCAAAAAATTCCTTCCATTCAAAAAAAGAGACTAAAGTAGCTAAAATAAGCATTTTGTTATAATTAACACGGAAATACGTAAAAATGTATAAAAATAAAAATAAAATATAAACGAAGAAAATAATATAATATAAAATGTGTAATGTATCAAAACCGTAGTTTCCATAGTAAAATAAGCATATAGCAAGAAAGGTCTTCAGCATTGGGAGCGCAGTTCGAAATCTACTTATAATAAGTACTTCTATCTACTATAAGTAGATTTCCAACTGCTTTCTCTGCTTTATTCCATACAAATAAAATACTGCTAAAAACAAACACAAAACAAGCACGGAACAGAAGCAGCAACAGAACAAGCACTTTAAAAAATATACAGTTACAGCTAAAATAAGCATATAGCAAGAAACAAAGTAGATTTCGGACTTCCCCCTGCTTTATCTCTATAATACAAATAAAATACTGCAAAAAAACAAACACAAAACAAGCACGGAACAGAAAAACAGCAACACAACAAGCACTCTTCAAAAAACACAGTTACGTCTAAAATAAGCATATAGCAAGAAACAAAGTAGATTTCCCACTTCTTCACGCTTCTCTCTGCTTTATGCCTTTAATACAAATAAAATACTGCAAAAACAAAAAAAAAACAAACACAAAACAAGCACGGAACAGAAAAGCAGCCACTCAACAAGCACGTTTAAAAACAGACAATGCCAAAACAATCTTACAGCAAGAAACCGATTTTCTAACGGCATCGGGAGCGCAGTTGAGAATCTGCTTGTAATAATGTACTTCTATCTAATACAAGAAGAATTCAACTGCTCTCCCTGCCGTACTCCACCAATCCTGCGATACAAACATGGAGCAAGAAAGCAGCAACAGAAGAAGCACTTAAAAAAAACGACAAAAATCGCGTTTGTTGTATGGGAGCCCCCTTATATATTGATTTTATTATATTTTAGTATTGGTTGTTATAGCGGCAACTGAAATACATAAATAAGTAATTTTGACTGTCTATATCACGGTTCATGAGATATAGCCTGGTGACAGACGGACGGACAGCGGAGTCTTAGTAATAGGGTCCTGTTTTACTCTTTGGGTACGGAACCCTAAAAAGCAGAAACGTCGGCAGTTTTTGTCGGTGGTTAACAATAGACAAAGATAAAGCCACGTATTCACTGAGCAACAATTGTTTATAAACTTTATAAACTGTTTCAGAAACGAAACATATCATTTTGTTTCCGTAAACACTACGTGTTTCTCGATATGTTTCGGTGCTCCCCACTTGCGGCGGGGAACACAGAAACAAATCAGTTGCGAAACAGGTGCGTGCGAGTGTGGACGTGTCTTTAAATTGTTTACAAACATTTTTTTCTTTTTCTTTTCATTTTACTAGAAATGGACTTATGCAAAAAAATGTAGACACCACACAACAACTACTTCCTCGGGCGACATGACCTAAGCAGCTGACTGTGTGGACGGCAGAGTTTCCGAAACATTGTTCCTGGAAACATTCTACGTGATGTTTCAGAAACTGTGTATCCGAAACACTGTTGCTCAGTGAATACGTGGCTTAAAAATCAGCCCCTTAGCCAAGTTGCAATTCTACAATCGAAACGCTAGATAAAACTAGGAAAATGTGTTGGACGACATTTCTGTCATATATATAGAATCTATAATCTCCTTCTTTTTCTTCTTATATATAAAAATATAGTTTAGAAGACTAAAAAACACGCATTGTCATCGGTCTTTGACAGGTGTGCAAAGTTTGAATTAAATCTGATCGTTCAAAGTAGGGCAAAATCGAGCTCAAAGGAGTCGGTTACATACATATAGGTGAAACTAATAAAAGCGTGTTAAAAATGAATCGTTGTTCGTTTGTCTGGCTATAACTCGAGAATGGTTGGACCGATTTCGCTTATTTTGATCTTGAAATATTTCTGTAAGTTCAGGGAAGGTTTTAAAGTTAAAAAAACAGCGTTCGAAACCGCCGGGGCAGCTAGTGATTATAGAAATGTCATTCCCAGAGTGTACCATTTACTGTCTCGCCACTGTACTCGTTACGCGTAAACCCGTTTAGACGGTATTTTGTCACGTACACACAAACATACTTTTATAGACACGAAAAACATTACCCTCTTTCTGGCAGTCGAGTAATAAATGTGTATCATAAGATCACAAAAAAATTGGTTTTGGTTTCGTTTTGAGTTTGACGGAAAAGAAAGATAGCTAAATAATAAATAGATAACATTTTCTCTTATTGTCAAATTAATACAGGGTGATAAGGAAAGGGTATGCTAATCCGAAAAGGGCTCATAGTACTCATCATTATGAACAACTTTTACTATGGGACCAACTCGGAAGTCGCGAAAATGAATTAGCTGTTCCATACATTTTGTCGATCATTGACATTTTTCTATGGAATAGCTGTTTTTTTTGCGAATATGGGGTTGGTCCCATGGTAAAAGTTGTTCATAATGATGAGTACTATGAGCCCTTTTCGGCTTAGCATACCCTTTCCTTATAACCCCGTATATCGAAACGCAAAATTACTTCAAACATTTCCTCACTTTCAAACATTAGGCCCAAGTTTGAAGGCATTTTAAGACAGACCTAAACTAACTAAAAATATATCTGTCTTTATCATTGCAAGCCATTAGACAAAGATGCCAATAGTTTTAGAAAAATTAGATCTGTCTTAAAAAGCCTTCAAACTTGGGCCTATTGTGTTTGCATACAGATACAAAATGAAACGGTTTTGAAATAAGGGTTTATTTTTTAATTTTGATAAAATCGACTGCCCTACGAACACTATCGAAACTGCAAATCGCGATTTGTTTTCATTGTACCAATTATACGAATATTTAATATACCTTTAGAAAAACAAATATATGTGATTAGAAAAATAATTGGTTGGCTGTAAATTCGGTTTACGTACGATAGTTGACCGTGACAACGTCATAAGAAAATACTGATAGAATGGTTTCATTTTTCAAAAATAGAATATAGGAAATCACAATTTCACTCAGAGCGAGGTAACGCCTCATCGAGGTAACGGCACATACGTCACACTTTTTTCGTACTTGCACCCGGCTCCATCGAATTATAAGACGTTATCACGTCAAAAAATTATTGGTTGTCTGTAAAGTCGGTTTACGGCCGATAGTTTAACGTGACGTCATAACAAAGCATTGATGTAATGATTGCATACTGATCTAGCTCCGATCGTGACGTTACAATGAGCGTAACGGGACACTTTCGTGCGTGCAGCCGGCGTTCAGCGATTTATTAGACGTTGTCACGTCAAAAATGTAATTTTTCAAATCGAAACAAATTGATGTTACACATTTTAACTTATTAATGAAGTGCAAATTTTGACTCTCCTGTATTTAATAACTTATAATTTTTGATTTAATAACTCTCCTGTATAATTTTCTATTTGCAATTACGATAGTGTTCGTAAGGGCAGTCGATATGTGAAGGAGATAGCATCAGTAGTAAAACAAAACAGAATTATGTAATTCAATTTGATTTGACGACCTTTTTGGCTAAAGTGGTAGTATATCCGCCTTTTAAGCCAGAGGTCCCGGGTTCGATTCCCGGCCGGGCAGATGTTTGAACGATGAATTTAATCTGTTCTGGGTCTGGGTGTTAGTTGTCCTTGTCTTTGTGTTCCATGGCGTCTGACACAGGGTATCCTAGTGGGAGCTGTGAGTGTGAAACGTTTATTTATTTTATATCAATTTTTATACAATTTCTTGTATTTTTCCAGGTTAGGCGTTACCATCTTCGACCACACCGAATTAGCACCTGGTGAGCTGTGGTCAACCAGTCGAGTGTCAAAAGGAAATATTTAATTGCACATCAGAAATGCTGAATGCGCACCAAAATGTCTCCAAAGAAAATGTTTGTTGATCAAAATTGTAGGTAGGCTAGAACTGGTTAGGGCAAATATATATAAAACTATGGATTGCGGATTAGATTTCTTTCTAGTTTACTTAAAACAGATAAAAGCGTCGATTTTGTATCATTTTCTGAACTAAACTAAAGACAGCTCTGAAAGTGTTGCTATCCTTTTCCTACATACTTAAAACCGAAAGAGACGCATATAAATATGTATAGATCTGTCAGATTAGTTCAGTGGTATCAAAAAAAAATCGACGCCATTGTCTGTTCTTGTCAGTTTCAATGTAATTTTGAGAACAACTTCACTATATACGATAAAGTGATAATAAGGAATGTGTGCCTTGGCTTCGCCTTAGCAGTTAACGCCTTGGCACTTCGTCCATCGCCTTTCGTGAGAGCTAACGTTCTAAGACATTAGTAGGAACAGTAATAATTTTGGTGTACAATTAAATAAAAAAATCTCACAAGATGCAAATTTTGATATTATTTTCTTGATAATGGTTAACACTTTAACTGCTGAAAACATATACCTTCAGTTTTTCTTTGTGCAACGCGAATGCGGCTACACACGCCAGGCGCGTGAAACAACGCATATGATTATTAGCAGCAGTTAAAGTGTTAAGTCGTACGAATATTTTCTGTCAACTAAAACACCCGAGTTACGCTAAGAAACATTCAGATATATTTTGTTATAATTAAGCCACGTATTCACTAAGCAACAATTGTATATAAACTCTGTTTCAGAAACATAACATTTTGTTTCTGTAAACACTACTTGTTTCTCATGTTAACGTAGTGTTTACAGAAACAAAGTGATATGTTTCAGAAACACGTAGATTTCGTTTCTGAAACAGAGTTTATAAACAATTGTTGCTCAGTGAATACGTGGCTTTAACACGGCAATACTCACGTAAAAAAAGTTAAAAACTAAAAAACACGCATTGTCATCAGTCTTTGACAGTGTGCAAAGTTTGAATTAAATCTGATCGTTCAAAGTAGGGCAAAATCGAGCTCAAAGGAGTCGGTTACATACATACAGGTGAAACTAATAAAAGCGTGTTAAAAAGCCGTTTACTACGACTAGTTTCGATAACTTTCGGTGACCTTCATCAGGTGTCAGGCGAGACGCAACCGCGCGCGTCACGGTTGTAACTCACCTGATAAAGGTCACGGAAAATTATCGAAACTATAGTCACCGCGCTACCAACTGAGGCGTGCGGAAATAAATCATTTCTCTATGTCTATCTCGCTCGCTCTTGTGGGTCTTATGGAGCCGCATAGTGATGTGCGTAAGATGGTTATAGACGCATATCGATAAGAATAAAATCAGATAGAAACATAGTAGATAGTATTGCGGCCCCGTTTGTAATGGCCCTACGACTCAGTTGGTAACGCGGTGACTATAGTCGTAGTAAACGACTTAATTTTTATGTGAGTATTTCCGTGTTAATTAAAGCCAAAACGTGTCAAAACCACGTCAGTTTTCATAGTGACATTAAAATAGCTGCAATATCGTAACAAAATCAAAAAAACTGTAAATAATATTAAACCTTTCTTAGGTTTTTAAAAATCTTTTTTTTTTCATTTATCAGAAAAAAAGATTCAGCAAGATTCAGTGTCTTCCATCGTTGATGAAAATGTTAAGTCTAGACAGAATAAACAATCTTAGTAATAAGTACCTACTATTTACAAGTTCAAACAACAATTTTCGAACGTATTCTTGTAAAAAACACCGCTATACTTGTGAAAAAAAAACCAAGGTGCAACGGAAAGGTGTAGTAATACGTAATGGTGTTCTTCTACACGTCAAAGTGAATCACTTTTGTGACACAAGTTAGCTGAATTCGAGAAAAAAATATAGATACAAGACCGATTTCAAAAATTGTTTTACCATTAGATTGCTACATTATCCCTGAGTAACATAGGCTATATTCTATACCCGTGCAAAGCCGGGGCAGGTCGCTAGTTACAATATAAAATTCATGAAAAAGTGGTTAGAAGTTTACCTACAAAGCTACTTGTGAAACTTTTTCTGCTATTTTATGCTAGTTATACAGGGTAATAAGCAAAGGGCCGAAAAGGGCTCATAGTACTCATCATTATGAACAACTTTTACTATGGGACCAACCCGGAATTCACGAAAAAATTAAAAAAACTAAAAAACACGCTTTGTTTAGTGTATTGTCATCGGTCCTCGATATATCTACAAAGTTTGAACGAAATCTGACCGTTTAAAGTGGGTCAAAAACGCGCTCAAAGGAGTCGGTTACAAACATACATACATACAGGTGAAGCTAATAAAAGCGTGTTAAAAATCAGCTGTTCCATAGAAAAATGTCAATGACACTCGACAATCTGTATGTAACAGCTGATAATTTTGTCGCAAATTCCGGGTCGGTTGTTAAAAGTTGTTCATAATGATGAGTACTATGGGCCCTTTTTTAGCTTAACATACCCTTTATGAATAACCCTCTAATATCCAAGGACGTAAGACGCCATTCTTTGGATATTCTGCTTTAAAGACGAGTTCAGATTTATTACTACGGTTTCTTAAAACAACTAACGGAGTTTTTTTAATAGACCAAAGTTTATACCACTTTATTTTTGGTTATACCTTTTTTGACCCGAAATCTGAAGTTTCGAATAAATCTTTGATTTAACACCTATTTATTTGGAGCCTTTGTTGAAAATGTTAATAAAAACTAAAATGGGGGAAAAATTGTATCTAATGATTATTTTGGTAGAAGTTTTTTTGTAAAGTTGTGATTATGTAGTTCTCTTGTTTATTAGGTCAATAATTGAACTGACGTTTGACATTGATATAAAAAAAAAAAACACGATAATAATTTATCTTGATAATTATTTATCGTGAAAAATTATAAAAATTATTTATTGTGATAAATAATTATGATCATAAATAAATAACGTGCCTGCAAATTATTCTTATGGTTTTTATTCGTTTCTTATTTACTCTTATTACATCAAGAATTTTGCGTTTTTTTCTTATTTTTTTCACAATTTGTTTTCAAATACTATCACACTTTTTATGATTATTATATTTTATGTATGATTATTAAAATTTATTAATCATCTCAAAATAATGATAATTCGTAACTGGCGGTATCTATATTCTAAAACTTAAGTTCCTTGTCTGAGATAAGTAAATAAAAATATTTAGAAAAATATTGGGAGACTTTTTAACACTTTGACTGCGGCTAATAATCACATGCGCTTGCCTTAAGTGCGGCTGATAGTCAAATGCGTTGTGTTTTACGCGCCTGGCGTGTGTAGCCGCATTCGCGTCGCACAAAGGAAAACAAGATATGTGTTTTCCGCAGTCAAAGTGTTAAAATTAGCATTTTGGATTGCATTTAGTACAGTGGGACAACACCAAGCAATGTATTTAGCGTGTAAGTGTTTAAAAATTGTATATTTATCCATAATGTTTAAATAAAAATATATATCGTGAATGTGGTTTTTTTATTATTTCCATGTTTTAGCAAGTAATAAAACAATGTGTGTATAGATAGATATTTTTATTGATTAGACTAGCTGCAACTGGTGGTTTCACTCGCTGTCTTTTTTACTTTTAAACCTTCCCCGTATTATAGCGAATGAAACAAAAAAAAATTCTAATCGGTCCAGCCGTTCTCGAGTTTTAGCGAGACTAACGAACAGCGACTCATTTTTATAAATAAGAAGGAGAAGAAGACAAGAGAAGATGTGGATGTTTGTCTATGGTTGTTACTCCTTCACGCTGAAACGGTAGGACCGAATTAGATGAAATTTGGAATAGAGAGCACACATGAGACTGATTTAGAATTCACTCCTCAGTTTCTTTGTCGTCAGCATTTTAGATTACAAATGATCACTGGCTAAACTTTTACATGTTTTCCTTCACCGAAAAGCCAGTATGTAAATTCGTACATAAGTTCCAAAGAACTCATTGGTACTTACGAGTCATTGGCGAATGTAAATCCACCAGCCCGCACTTGGCAGCGTGGTGGAATACGGCCTGATCACCCTTCGAGGGTAGACCTGTATCCCAGCAGTGGGAGGATTAAAGGTTGAGAATGAATGAAACTTTTACATAAACTTCACATTTTAACTGCTGAAAACACATAATGTCATGCGGGGCTATTACGTCTGCGAGGTTATTACGACTTTTGTCTATAACTTATGTACCATAATGTTTTATCAATAACGACATCTATTCTATGGGCGGAAAGTGGAAAAAGAAAAAAGAAGTGGCCCATAGATGTCGTCATTGATAAAACATGGTACATAAGTTATAGACAAAAGTCGTAATAACCCCGCAGACGTAATAGCCCCGCATGACTATACCTTATGTTTTCCTTTGTGCAACGGAGTGCGGCTGCACACGCCAGGCGCGTAAAACAAACGCACGTGATTATAGCAGCAGTTAAAGTGTTAACTGGGTGCCTAATCGTCAGATGTATCTGAGACGCCTTGCAGTAAACGTGTGACGTCATACCACGCTTTAACACTTTGACTGCGGCTAATAATCACAAGCGCTCGCCTTAAGTGCGGCTAATAATCAAATGCGTTGTGTTTTACGCGCTTGGCGTGTGCAGCATTCGCGTCGCACAAAGAAAAACATAAGGTATGTGTTTTCCGCAGTCAAAGTGTTAACGCAAACGCGAAGTTTTATTTTTTTTCTAATTTGAAGTTGGCATAAACAACTTTATAAGGAAAGGGTGTGAGCCTAAAAATGCTCATCATTTTGGGACCAACCATGGAATCAAGAAAAAAACAATGATAGGATGAGGCTCATCTTTCAAGCAACTTTTAGGTATACGATAATAAGGCACAGTGGCGTAGCGTAGTGGGGGCGGTTGGGGTGGCCCGCCCCGGGCGGCACTTTTTAGGGGGCGGCAAAATTTCACAAAAACATTTGAACCATTTCATATTTTTATCGCAAATTCGGACCGATTGAAAAGAGCACGGAATTTTTCATTACTTATTTCTGTGACGAATTCGGAGAATCTCCTTTCTTTGAATGATATTTTGTAGCATTAATGTATGTATTGTATAGTATACATTCAATTGAAATACCTAAATAAGAGGGCGGCGAAATTGTCACCCGCCCCGGGCGGCCGACACCCACGCTACGCCACATTAAGACACCCTAAAATCAAGAAAAAAATGTTGATAAGTACTAAAATATCTTTTCGGCTAACCATACCCTTTCCTTATAACCTTGCACACCCAGTCTCTTCTTTTTGCAGCGTTTTAATTACAAAACTTTGTATTGTTTCAGGATACGGCGGAGGGGTGAGTTGTATTTCATTTTTAACACGCTTTTATTAGCTTCACCTGTATGTTTGTATGTTTGTATGTTTGTATGTTTGTATGTTTGTATGTTTGTATGTTTGTATGTAACCGACTCCTTTGAGCGCGTTTTTGACCCACTTTAAACGGTCAGATTTCTTTCAAACTTTGTAGATATATCGAGGACCGATGACAATACACTAAACAAATCGTGTTTTTTAGTTTTTTTAACTATTAATTTTTTTAACACGCTTTTTCTATAAAGTTTCTTTAACTTTTAATACCGTTTAACTTACAAGTGGTAGTTTCGTCATTCGAGTCAGAGAACAGAGTGGCGCAGTGGAAGCGTGCTGGGCTCATAACCCAGAGGTCCCTGGATCGAAACCACGCGCTAGAAATCTTTTTGCTCAATATTTTTTGTTACGCATCAATTTTATTTTATGAGGTCTGAGGATCGAAACCACGCGGCTACAAATCTTTTTGCTCAATATTTTTTGTTATGCATCAATTTTATTTTTAATTTGCTTGAGCAGACGGCCAAAATCGGATAACACCAACACATTTGTACATATTAAGGATGGTTAATAGTTAGCAAATCGAACTAAAAAGCGAAAAATAAATAATAGTTAAAAAAAACTAAAAAAACACGCTTTTTATAAAAAACCGAACTAAAAAAATAGAAAATAAAATTTTATAAATTTAAATTAAGAATAGGGTTGAAAATTTCAATAAATATAAATTAATAATAGTGTAAATAAATAAATATATGTATTTTATTTTTAAAAAAGCGTGGGGTGCTTTCTAAGATATTATCAAAATGCTAATCACTCTACTCATGTCTGTCAATACAAAATGTATCTACAAAATATATAATATCTACTTATTGACCCATGCACCCCACGCTTTTTAAAAATAAAATACATATATTTATTTATTTACACTATTATTAATTTATATTTATTGAAATTTTCAACCCTATTCTTAATTTAAATTTATAAAATTTTATTTTCTATTTTTTTAGTTCGGTTTTTTATAAAAAGCGTGTTTTTTTAGTTTTTTTTAACTATTATTTTTAATGTTAACACTTAGTTTTAGCAAAAATATTTGACTGTGACAAACCGACGATCGGACAGATACCACAGTCCCACCATAGGGTTCCATTTATCTTTGTAGTAAGGAACCCTAAATAGGATATTAGATTTCGCAACCATTTTTGGCGAAGTATATTCTTAAAACCATTATAATTCTAGGTACCTACTTAGGGGGCGTCCATAAATTACGTGAGGTGTTTTTTAAAATTTTCTGTCCCTCTCCCTCCCTCCCGACATCTCACCAGGGGGGGCCCTGGTGAGATGTCGTGAGATTTTATTCAACCCCCTCCCCCATCCCCAATCTCACGTGAGATTTTTCAAAATGTGGGTTTCTTACGTAAACGCGTTGGATTGTTATTGTAAAAAGAAAAAAAAATTGCAAAATAGTACATTTTTTTTTGTTTCAATCAGAAAAAAAAATGCGTGATATTTGCCGAGACCCCCCCTCTCTCCAACGTAAGATTAGATGAGATTTCACTCGACCCCCGCCCCCCCTTAAACATCTCACGTATTTTATGGACGCCTTAGGGGTGATACGACCTACACCGACGTCATCGTTGCTTACAAATGCAAGTCTATCATAGAATATAATAAATCTTATAACCATGTGGTTTTATTGATCAGTATTTTAAGCGGGTATATGAATCACAAATGATGATATATAATATATTATGTTACGTGCAATACCCGCTGAGACGCCGGCGCCGCTACGGGGGCGGCGGTTTGGCTGGGCTGATATTTGGTTTTCGCAATTTCATAGTTGGCCTCTTAGTAAAAGTTTTTCATAATGATAAGTATATTATTATAGTTTTCTTTTAACCATATTTGTTTATATGCTTATAATAATTTTCAGCAGGTATATGAATCAGGAACGACGACATACGCGCAGCAGCCGGAGCGGCGCGGGATGGGCACGGGGGCGGCGGTGGGGCTGGGCGTGGGGGCGCTGGCCGCGGGGGGGCTCGCCGGGTACGCGCTCGGGGGCGGGTTCAGCAGCAGTCCGGATAGAGAGGAGGTAAGAACATTATTTTTACAAAACAAAAAACAAAAACCGACTTCAAAAGACCGACTATTGAGTTATTCATCTATTTGTCGCGCACGTACTTAATGCAAATTTAAGACTTACATGGTTTTCTCATGGATGCCATTATCAGAACTGGACTAAATTGAAATGGGACCAAGTGGGAAGCGTCAGCTTTCTAATGAAAAAAGAATCATCAAAATCGATTCACCCAGTCAAAAGTTATGAGGTAACAAACATAAAAAAAAAAAACATACAGTCGAATTGATAACCTCCTCCTTTTTTGAAGTCGGTTAAAAAATTAACGATTCCTGTAGGATGGCGGGTTGAATCGCTGGGCTAGTCAATAATTGTTATTCCTCACCGTCACTTAATAGTAGTTTATGCAACTGTCATATAATGAAGGGTATTAAAACACGAGTGTGTTTATGAAACGAGCGGAGCGAGTTTCATAATAGAAACGAGTGTTTTAATACCTGTGTTATATGCAGTTGCATACACTACTTTATCTACACTAATGCTGTTACATTCTACTTATGTTTCCAATACTTGATAAAATACGTTTATCTTCACTAATAAAAACGTGTTAGTGTCACAGTGAACTTGGCGCGCAATCAGGAGCGAGCGCGCATGCGCGCAGGGCGGCCAATCAGGAGCGAGAGCGCGATGTTATAATGACTCATTACGACATCGATCGACTCATTATAACATCGCGCTCTCGCTCCTGATTGGCTAAAAATGTCCTTAAATGTTGTCTGTGCTATAACAGTAGTCATTATAACACCAGTATTGGAAACATAAGTAGAATGTTATAACATTAGTGTAGATAAACTTGTTAATGTCTTTTAGAAGCTTTTATTTAACATGCTGTGTTAGTTAGTAAGTATTGTACTATGTATGGCTGTGTGGGTCAGACTATGGAAGCTAAATTTGGAAGCTAAACACTTCCCGATGTCCGATTGAGCTGAAATTTGGTATACCTGTGTAGCTCCGATGACAATACAAAAAAACTGGTTCTAAAAAATATTTTCAAACATCTTTTTTTTTTCAGGTGAATGTGGCGTCATTTTCGGAATCGGTAGACTTTGGCGGCGACGACTGGGCGGAGTAAAGCCTATACCGTGATATCTGCTGCGCCATGGACTTCGTACGAACGACTGCCCAGCAGTTCGAGTATGGAACTTTGTCAATCGATGAACTAACGCTCAAAGTCGACTAATTCGTTAGTTTCGCGATTTTGTTCAAACTCTAGACAATTTTGAGGATTTTGTCGAGTGCATATGTCAGTTTGTCGATCGATAAAGTTTCATACTCGCACTGCAGCCTCGCGTTGGTTTTGGAATCGGTTCCAAATTATACAACAGTTAAAAATGGCAAAATCGTTAAAAAGTGGCGTTTTTAACTGTTTTCGATCCCAAAACGAACGCGAGGAATGTAATGATGGGCAAAAACTGAACATCTGTATTGATACGTGTCACTTTGACAGCTGTCATTGTCGGTGGTGAAAGACTTAGGTTTAATGTTTGTGTATTATATTTGTTTTGGTTTAAAATATGTTTAGCAATCCGTGAGAGGACATGTACATATATTCAACTTCAACTTATATCTCAGGGTGACGAGCGCAGTGCTGTGCCGCGCAGGGTTTTGAATTCTGCGAGTTCAAAATTCTGGGTGGCGCAGACCTGTTATGGGCAAACGTGACGTTTAACATCTGGCGAGCGATTTGCTCGTCTCGTCACTCAATTACATAAAAAAAAATATGCCACATAACAAAACATGATATCAAATCAAACACACAAATGTTAAAACTTAATCTTACACCACCGAAATGACAGCTGTCACAGTGACAGATTTTTTTGAATCTGTCAGTCGTTCACGCAAATTCCACGAATTATGAATGAGTATTATTATTTGTTATTACACAATCATTCAATTTTAGCACTTAAGTTTAAATACCAAACCCGTGTTGATCATGCCTTACTGTAATAAATATCTTATACAAGATGTTCGGAGAAATGACGGTCATGTTTGAGAATATGATCATTTGCCCTTAAGTAATATACAAAAAAAAGTTTTTAATAACGTCAGTTGGTCGTAGAATTTTGGTTTTAATAAAGTAGACGAGTTTTGTTTTGTTTATAAAGAAATTAAAACAAAACTTTTTATATTATCGTACCAGGGGCTGTACCGAAGTGTAATCGCGAGCCTTAACTTGATCGTATTGACTTTTATCTCGCCTTTTTTGTAGCAGACAGAGCGAGATTAAACCCAGAGCGATCCAATTTAGGCTTGCGCCATGAGCTCGCGGTAAATGTCATTCCCATACATTTTCCTAGTTTTCTACATGGTTCGATTATAGAGTTGCAACTTGGCTAGGGGGCTGGTTATATTCTCTTGGCATGTCCGTCATCTAACCGGACACTGGGTGTAAGCTTTATAATGCACATAGTTATAGATAGTTTAGTTTGCGAAGACGCGCCCCACTCAACTTATATCTCAAAGTGACGAGCGCAGTGCTGTACCGCGCAGGGTCGTGAATTCTGCGAGTTCAACATTCTGGGTGGCGCAGACCTGTTATGGGCAAACGTGACGTTTAACATCAGGCGAGCGATTTGCTCGTCTCGTCACTCAATTACATAAAAAAACCTCTTTCTTCTAATAAAATCAGTGCTAGCTAATATGTTATATTGCTAGTGTACTGGTTAAAGGGCCAGACTTTTGGAAAGGTTTTTCCAAACTAGAGTTTATGCTTTTTGTCAAAATTAACATATTTTATATATACAGGGTCATTCAGGGTATCCTAAGCTAAGCTAAAAGGGCTCATAGTACTCATCATTATGAACAACTGTTACTATGGGACCAACCCGAAATTCGCGAAAAAAAAATCAGCTGTTCCATAGAAAAATGTCAATGACATTCGACAAAATGTATGGAACAGCTGATTTTTTTTTTCGCGAATTCTGGGTTGGTCCCATAGTAAGAGTTGTTCACAGAAGTCGTTCACTATAAGCCCTTTTCGGCTTAGCATACCCTTTATGAATAACCCTGTATATATATGTTTTTCACATTGTTAATAGTAACGTAGTATTGAGTTAAATAAATAAAATAAAAATAAAAACACTAAGCAAAGGGCGCGTCTTCGCTCATCTATATTGTATCAACAAAAATGTTATATTACAAAATATAAAATTATATCTGGCTCTATTCTGCGAGTGAGTTATCTCCGTCTCTGTCGCTCTCATTAGAAATTTCATTATAGTGAGAGTGACGGAGATAATTTCAAACTCCGAAGAATAAGGCCCTAGTCGACTGGTTTGACACTTGACATATTCTAGAAAATCATTGTACTCATTATTATAAAGAATTTTGGGTGGCGCAGATCTGTTATAGCCAAACGCGACTTTTATAATAAAAATAATTATCTTTAATTCAGACCTTAAATGTCCATACAGAGTTCACATATTTTACATAATACAAAATTTAAATTAAAGGTAAAATCAGAAATCATAGATCCCGACATTAAAAATTGAAAATTACAAATTAAAGTAGTTGTAATACAAAAAAATCATTCAAACGTCATAGAAGGATAAAAAAAATCAAAATGTCAATCTATATATATAAAAATGAATCTCTATTTCCCATGGTCATCGCATCACCGTGAACGGATGTAATACAAAATTTAAATTAAAGGTAAAATCAGAAATCATAGATCCCGACATTAAAAATTGAAAATTACAAATTAAAATAGTTGTAATACAAAAAAATCATTCAAACGTCATAGAAGGATAAAAAAAATCAAAATGTCAATCTATATATATATAAAAATGAATCTCTATTTCCCTTGGTCATCGCATCATGCGTGAACGGATGGAGCAATTTCGCTAATTATTTTTGTTGTTGTTAATTATTGTCAGGAGAATGTTCTTATTAAGGAAGTTGAGCGAAACATAAAAAAAAATTAAGACGATTCGAATACAATACTCCTTGTTAAGACAGGACAACGTGTCGGGTCAGCTAGTACTGAATAAATAAAAATAGAATGCACAATGTCCATAACAATAATTTAACATCAGGCGAACGATCTCGTCACTCGATAAAAAAAAAATGACGAGTATAGTATAGTACCGTGGCGTGAACAAGTTGACATCTCGACTTGTCGGTTTTTTTTATTTTGTTTCTTCAATGCGTTCTTTGCATATGAAATTTATATTTAAAAAATTGACAGCTCATAATATACACAATTTTTGGAGAAATCTTAGTCAGTAAACTCGCATTTTGCCGATTTTCCAAAGAAAGTCAAACTTAAAAATGGCCGCCTTGTAAAATTGACATTTTCGACATGTCAACATATTCGTTTACTCCCACCTGTTCTGTTGAGTAGTTCTGTTGACAGAACTACTGGGATTTTTTTCCCATTAGTTCAATTCACGCCAGGCACGGATTATAATTTTCTAGAGTATATCAAGTTTTTACCAGTGGGCATACATATATTTATAAAAGTTGCTATGCCTTGAAAAAATCTGTTGAAATTGTAGCACTTCACAAGTCACCGTTTTGACGGAGCACAAAGATCACTTGGTCTCTATTTAGAAGTGAAGTGTAGAGCTCTTATGTCCTAGGGTGAGTTCAGATTGTATACAGGGTGTGACTAAAATTAACCGATCTGTGAGCTTGCGCCAAAAAGTGTGACAAACTTTCCAAACGCAAGGTTGCGCTAAAAATTGCAAGAAAAATTGGTGTAGAGATGTGTGACTGTTATTTTTGTCATCATCATCATCCACAGCCTTCTCTCTCCCTCTCTCCCGTAATGCCATCTGTCTCGGTCACATGCCAATCGGGTCCAGGTTCGACCCATCTTGTCGCCGAACGACCAACGCTCACGTTATTTTTTTTAACTTAATGTTTTTTTTTGATAAATAAATATATCCTCTGCAAATAAAAGCAAAGCTTATTCAATTTTGATAGAGGAAAAAATAATTAAAAACTTTAAGCGTGTGAGAGAGCATGATATTGTATTTAAAATGATAGATTATAAAAAAAAATATATAATAATTACAATACATTACTTTTCTATGTACTCTTTTTTCCTTTTTTTTCTCTTTATAATTTAATTTGAATATTGACTGCGTTTTGTGTAAGGATCATTTTTTGGTACACCCTGTATTTTGTCGACCCACCCTTAAGTATTTGGCTGTAATAAAATTGAAAGTGTGATAATAATCGTATAGGATAGCGGTAAAAGATATAAATATTATTTTATTTATAAAAATCGGTATTTGGTAGTTTTTATTGTAATTTTCGTTTTTTTTTTTTTTTTATGTTATTGTGTAACTTTTACATATTTTTTCTTTTTATGTATGTGTAACATAATCAACTCGTAAAAAAAATAATATAACAAAATTACAAATAATGTCAAAAATTAAATAAAAATGTATTGACAATTTGTGTAAATACAGAGTAATAAAGAAAGGGTATGATAAGCCGAAAGGGGAAGAGTGTTACTCTCATAATTATGATCAATTTTTAGTATAGGACAAACTTGAAATCTCTACGAAGTGAATGGAACGGAAACGTTCGTTCGTTTGTAAACTCACCTGATGAAGGTCACCGAATGTGACCGGAACTAGTCGTAGTAGACGACTCAATTTTAACGTGAGTATTCCCGTGTTTAATTATAACAAAAATGAATGGAACAGTTTCTTCGCGTTTCGTAAGTTAGTTCGTTAGTAGAAGTTGTTAAAAGTTAAGGATGGATACCAGCTATGAGCCTTTTTCGGCTTAGCATGCCCTTTCCGTATAACCCTGTATTTCATACATTTTGTCACTGAGCACTCGACTAGAGCTAGTACTAGTCTCTAAGTGTCGAACATAAAGTACAGCTTGTATTATACCGTATGTCTGAACATAAAGTACAGCTTGTATTATACCGTATGTCTGAACATAAAGTACAGCTTGTATTATACCGTATGTCTGAACATAAAGTACAGCTTGTATTATACCGTATGTCTGAACATAAAGTACAGCTTGTATGTTAGACGGTATGTCTGAACATAAAGTACACCTCGTATGTTAGACGGTATGTATATGTTTTTTTAAAGGATATGGCATCTATTTCTTAAAATTATTAATTTTACTTTCTTAATTTGGAATCTTAACTTTGAAATAAGATTGTCGTGCCTTTAAATTGGTTATTTTTTCTGAACTTCCTTAATACATGTTATAATTATGTTTAAGTTTAATATTATAAAGAATACGTATTACGAAGTTGTGTTTTAATCTTTTTCAAGTGTCCACTAGAATGTCGAATGTTATAAATCCCACTAGTATTATAAAAGTGAAGTAAAGTTGTATGCTTGTTACCACTGGACGCTGAAACGGTTCACGGTAAAAACTATTAAAACTAGCTAATTAAGAGATTACTTTTTATTTATCTCTGATTAACTTTTTAGAAGAAAACGTAAAAAAATATGGCTCATGAGTTCAGAGCTCACGTTTCTAGTTTAATGTTAAAAAATACGTTTTACATTACATGTTGTTTACATGTTTGGCTCAGCGGTAGCATATCCGCCTTATAAGCCAGAGGTCCCGGGTTCGATTCCCGGCCGTGCAGATGTTTGAATGATGAATTTAATTATCTGTTCTGGGTCTGGGTGTTAGTATAGTCCTTGTCTTTGTGTGTGTTCCCATCCCCGACACAGGATTTATCCTAGTGGGGAGCTAAGAGTGTGAAACGTTATTATGTTATTATTATGTGTGTTCATTTTTCTAAGTGTCTAATTGCGACGCCACGCTTGGTCTCTATTTATTTTACATGCCTCATGTCTGCGGTTACCACTAACAAGTTGACCAAAAATTAGGCCACGTGGTCATGTCATCGTTATTTCAGTAAGTATTATTGTAAATGTTATTTCATTAGTGAGTATTTAGTAGCACGTGTTTACGTTTTTTTTTTTTGTTACCTATGGCGTAAAAAAAACATGTAAAATAGTTTTTTTTTTCAATCTCGTTAAAGACAGTTTCTTAGAGTAGTCACCGTGATATAAAAATAAAAAATCCAATACTGGATAACCTAAATGATCCCTCTTATCGGTGTGGATTCAAGTTCTTTTCTCAGTTCTTTTGATATTTGACAACGAACGTTTGTCTTGCTAAAAAATATGAAAAGTTTTTATATAGTGTTGGCGGTGGTTTCTGCTTTATCATTTCAAAGTGGCCAAGTGATTGAAATGGATGCTCATCCGTTGGTTAGTTATGACGATAATGATGATGATTTTGATGCTAAAGTAAGTTTCGAGTGGCCTGAAACACCGCCAAATGGATCCCATGAGATCATCTACATAAATTCAACATATATAATAATAAAATACAGCTGTTCAGAAGGCTACAACCTCGTCGGTTCTAAAGAATATATTTGTTTTGACCATAACTGGCCTAATCCTATACCAGCTGAATGTGTGCGCAAACTTCACTGTTCATTAGAACAGCATGACAGCGTGGATTATCTTTGTCTCAATATGAATTCAACATCCCAAAATCAATGTGGGGACGTGGTCGAAGACGGTACTGAAGTGCAGCCCAAGTGTCGCGAGCCCGACTACCACCACCCGGGCGTCATCGAGAACATGCATTGCCGAGATGGAAAATGGGACCGCATCGTTCTCTGTTCTCTAAAAAACCCCACATGCTCTGTACCACGATTTCCAAAAGATGGGTATTTTAGCGTTGACAGCCAATTCAATTTTGGGTCAACGGTTGAAGCCATGCATCTGAACTATTTCTGTAATCCGGGATATAAGATAGTCGGAGCACGATCTCTATTTTGCTTGAATGGGGTATGGACGGGGAAAGCACCTAAATGCATCTCGCAGTGTCTGTTGAACAAACACCCGAGCGTGCAGTACTTATGTCTGCCGAAGTATACCAGCTCGCAGTTTTCTGCTATAGAATGCGAGGAGATGGTGGACGAAGGCACCGTAGTAAAGTCGATATGTCGTGAAAACTACTATTATTCAGGCATGCTTCGCAACATGCACTGCTGGAACGGAGAGTGGGACGTCGTGAACGTGTGCTCTCCACAGTGCGGCTTGGTGACACCAGCAGGGGAACAGATGGTGCTAGGAGGACGCAGCGCCAGGCGTGGGGAGCTTCCTTGGCACGCCGGTATATACAAGAAAACGACCAGCCCTTACAAGCAGATTTGTGGGGGTTCCATCATCAGCAGGACTGTGATAATATCCGCCGCGCATTGTTTCTGGAGTCAACGAAGAGAACCAGCTTCCAACTATGCTGTAGCCGTGGGGAAGCTCTACCGCCCGTGGAACAATCCTCACGATGAAAACGCGCAAAAATCAGACGTGCGTGATATCAAGCTCCCGGAGCGGTTCCTGGGCGCAGCTGCAAACTTCCAATGTGATATTGCGATGGTGATCGTTCAGACTGCTATCGAATTTCGCACAGATGTGCGTCCCATATGCATCGACTTCGATTCGACGTTCAACCGGCAACAGCTGCATGTCGGCGCCATGGGGAAGGTAGCTGGTTGGGGCCTCACCGGCGAAGATGGCGTCGCGGCTCCGACGTTGCAAGTTGTCGAGCTACCGTACGTCGAAATCGATACCTGTATCTCTGGCTCTTCGCCGACTTTCTACCAATACATTACCAGCGACAAAATTTGTGCTGGAGCTGTCAACGGTACGCCACCTTCATTTTATTTGAAGAAGTTCTACTTACGCGAAATGATGTGTATTATCTGAATAAATAAACAAAACACATATTGCTTTATAGTCCTACCGTTATCTTATCAATTGTACTGCTCGTAGCGTAGTTCGACAAGAGGTTCGTGACCGATCATCGATGTTAACACTCACACAACGACACGGTCACTGGTCAGTCTTCGAGTAGATTATATCAAAAGTGACGCGTATAACTGAGTGCTACCGTGGATCGAATGTCACACAGTAAAGTAGGCCTCAGTTTGTCTTATAAAAATTGCCGCGAACCCATATCAGCCTTTTAGGCAGCATAAATACTTTGCTGACGTCAGAGTATATTTTTTTATTTTTTAACATTAATAATAGGCATGCGTTTGAGTTTGACCATTATCTCGCCTGATGGTAAGAAACGATACAGTCTACTCGTACAATGGAGCACGCTTGCCTAGAACATGAGAGCATGAGAACTTTCGCGACATGAGTCGCGAGTGAATCGGTTTCTTCTAAGTAACAATTAAAAGAAGGAGAAGCCAAAAAGTAAGAGGCTGTCTTCAAAGACAGCCTGGCCCATATGCACTTGGTTCTAATCAAATTTTACATAATCTGTCTTTGGCAGGCCGTTTTACAGCTCTCAAAAGTTTTCTATCTGTACTTACTGTACTTAGTTATTGCATACGCAGGGACGGCGCGAGCTGTGTGCAAGGGAGACAGCGGCGGAGGGCTCTCGTTCAAGGCGCTCGAGAGAGGCGCGGAGCGGTACTTCCTCCGCGGCATCGTATCCACGGCGCCCTTGTCCGACCACTTGTGCAACGCGCACGTCTACATCACCTTCACGGAAATAAAGAAGCACGAAGAGTTCATCAGCGAGCATTTTCATTAAACATGAATTTGATAGAAAATTTAATCTTGAACCATTCTCACGGAGGATTTCACTTGTAGCAATCTGGTTAGTGTTATTTCAGTAATGATTATATTTGTGCCTAGTGCATATATTATAAACAGACACACTAACAAAAATTGTATGCTTACTTTTATGCTTGGTGTGATCCGTCCGTTCGATGTTATGTTATTTCATAAACATATTGCAACTGAACACTCGGGGCGCGCGCGCCCGAGTTATAACTAGTCTCTAAGTGTCGAACATAAAGTACGCCTTGTATGTTATACCGTATGTCTGAACAGAAAGTACACCTTGTATGTTATACCGTATGTCTGAACATAAAGTACACCTTGTATGTTATACCGTATGTCTGAACATAAAGTACACCTTGTATGTTATATCGTATGTCTGAACATAAAGTACGCCTTGTATGTTATACCGTATATGTCTGAACATAAAGTACACCTTGTATGTTATATCGTATGTCTGAACATAAAGTACACCTTGTATGTTATATCGTATGTCTGAACATAAAGTACACCTTGTATGTTATACCGTATGTCTGAACATAAAGTACACCTTGTATGTTATATCGTATGTCTGAACATAAAGTACACCTTGTATGTTATACCGTATGTCTGAACATAAAGTACTCGTACACCTTGTATGTTATATCGTATGTCTGAACATAAAGTACACCTTGTATGTTATATCGTATGTCTGAACATAAAGTACACCTTGTATGTTATATCGTATGTCTGAACATAAAGTACACCTTGTATGTTATATCGTATGTCTGAACATAAAGTACACCTTGTATGTTATACCGTATGTCTGAACATAAAGTACTCGTACACCTTGTATGTTATATCGTATGTCTGAACATAAAGTACACCTTGTATGTTATATCGTATGTCTGAACATAAAGTACACCTTGTATGTTATACCGTATGTCTGAACATAAAGTACACCTTGTATGTTATACCGTATGTCTGAACATAAAGTACTCGTACACCTTGTATGTTATATCGTATGTCTGAACATAAAGTACACCTTGTATGTTATACCGTATGTCTGAACATAAAGTACACCTTGTATGTTATACCGTATGTCTGAACATAAAGTACTCGTACACCTTGTATGTTATATCGTATGTCTGAACATAAAGTACACCTTGTATGTTATATCGTATGTCTGAACATAAAGTACACCTTGTATGTTATACCGTATGTCTGAACATAAAGTACACCTTGTATGTTATACCGTATGTCTGAACATAAAGTACTCGTACACCTTGTATGTTATATCGTATGTCTGAACATAAAGTACACCTTGTATGTTATATCGTATGTCTGAACATAAAGTACACCTTGTATGTTATATCGTATGTCTGAATCTGAACATAAAGTACACCATATAGGTTTAAAAGAATATAAATAAATAAACGTTTCACTCTCATAGCTCCCAACTAGGATACCCTGTGTCGGATGCCAGGGAACATACACAAAGACAAGGACAACTAACACCCAGACCCAGAGCAGACATTTAAATTCATCATTCAAACGTCTGCCCGGCCGGGAATCGAGCCTCTGGCTTCAAAGGCGGATATATTACCGCTGAGCCAAACAGGTCATCAAAATCGTATGTTTGAACATAAAGTACACCTTTCTTATATATATCTCTTTCTTTTATTAAACGATCTGTTTTTTTATTTCGAATCTTAGCAATTTTAAAATGAAATAAAAACTCTTTAAAAACCTCCTTTTTATTTGAAGGCTTTCTAAAGGCTTTTTAAAAATGGCTATTTAAAGGCACCATATGCCTTTATAGCTTTTTAACCGATTTCAAAAAAGGAGGAGGTTATCAATCCGTCTGTATGTTTTTTTTTTTTTATTTAATTTTTTTTTTTTATGTTTGTTACCTCATAACTTTTGACTGGGTGAATCGATTTTGATAATTCTTTTTTTATTAGAAAGCTGACGCTTTCCATTTGGTCCCATTTCAATTTAGTCCAGTTCTGATAATGGAATCCATGAGAAAACCATATAGGTCTTAAATTTGCATCAAGTACGTGCGCGACAAATAGATGAATAACTCAATAGTCGGTCTTTTGAAGTCGGTTTTTGTTTTTGTTTTGTAAAAATAATGTTCTTGTTTTCTTTGGGCTTTATAAAACCTGCTTAAAGAACGTCTGTAACTTTAAGCAAGCTTTAAGTAGGTATTTTGTTTATACTCCTTTAAATGTTATTAATGATTAAGTTTAATATTAAAAATATGTACAAAGTTGTGTTTTGCCTTTCTACTAGCTGTTGCCCGTGATTTCGTGTCAGGTGCGGTGCTAGCAATAATATGTCAAGCCTGGTCGTGTGTATAAAAGCTTTAATGCTTTATGTTAGTTTTTTATTTAATTTTTTTTTACCGGTTGCAAGGTTTTTTTGTAATAAATTGCGGCAAGTTCTTGCCTTGCCCAATTTGGAATTATGAAATAAAACAAAGTCTAGTAACCAATAGATTTATTTAAATACGTGCTTAAAATTAAATTTTGCTGCTAACTCACAAAGACTGCACTAAAACGATTTGTGCTTATAAAAATTAGGGGCCTTTCGTATAAAGCCTGCTTAAATTTAATCATTGCTTAAAGTATTCTCTTGTTTTCGCGCGTGATATTTCACGACAGCGAGAAGTTGCAGCATTTTAGTCGTGACAACGTCTAATAAATCGATGACCGCCGGGTGCTCGCACGAAAGTGTCCCGTTACGCTCATTGTGACGTCACGATCGGAGCGAGAACAGTATGCAATCATTTCATCAATGCTTTGTTATGACGTTGTGACGTTAAACTATCGTCCGTAAACCGACTTTACAGACAACCAATTTTTTTAGCAGTGTCTAGCTTTAAGCAACGTTTATGGGGAAGGCCTAAATGTTGAGAAGTGTTTCACAAAGTATTTAAAAGGAAAGACCACAAAACAGCTGAGACATTGGAAATTAGGTGCTTCTCAAAGTTAATTCTGTCGCGCCGTCGCAATGCACATTTTCCGAATTTAAATGCGTGAAATCGAGGTTTCGAGTTCAAGGTTATAAGTAAAGGGTATCAGAAAAATCAGCTATACCATAGAAAAACAGCAGACCATCTACAAAATGTATGGATGGAACAGCTGTTTTTTTGCGATTACAAAGTTGGTCCAATGATAAAAATTGTTCATCTTGGTCAGTACTACGAGCCCTTTTCGTCTTAGCATACTCTTTCATTATAGCCCTGTATTAGTCTATGGTCCAATATATTTGACGTCAGCGTGCAGAAACAGGACAGATGATCTTCTCTCCTTGTCTAATATTCATCGTGAAAAGGATATTCCGGGTGATGAGTGCTGAAAAAAAAATACAAATCTTAATTATATATAAATTACGTGTCACGTTGTTTGTCCGCTATAGACTCCTAAACTACTTAACCGATTTCAATCAAATTTGTACACCGGGTGCAGTTCGATCTAACTTAGGAGATAGGATAGCTCACATCTCAATTTATAGTAAAAAAACATGAAAAATTAGAAAATTTAAAAATACTTAAACCATAATTTAACTTTAGCGCTTTGGACAATGTAAACTTTTTTAATGTAACTTTTGACATTTGACATTTGACATAGAATTGACGCAATGGCTTTTTTTCATCGATAAGACAGGACAACGTCTGTCGAGTCAGCTAGTATATTAGTTAATAAGTAGCTTTCTTTGAGACCTAGTTTTTTTTAAACTAGACAATACTGCCGTGCTAAGCGCAAAAGCGGTATCTCAAAAATAATCATAAAGTCGATTTTTATGGCATCGGATAGCTTAAAGAAATACGCATCCAATGAACTAAGCCAAACAGCGATATCTTATTTAAAACATTAAAAAAAACCCTTAACAAAGTTTTCTCTATCTCAGTTTTACCTCAAATCACTAAGAGAATAAGAGGTAAGTCATTAATACGTAGGCAAATAGCCGTATATTTGAATACCGCCAAAACACAATACCGAACTCAAAAAATACGACGGTAATTCATTGCAACTTTTCTAAGCCAATAAGCGGCAAGTATGACGAATTGAATTGAAATCGTTAGTGCATATTACCATTTTTTTATTTTTCACCGAGATAAAAAAAGTATCACTGTGGGTTGTTTTATAATCAGGAAGATTACACGACACAGTATAAGTAAACTTTCACGAATTAACCCACGTCCATATTTTATATTAGTGAAATGGTCCAAGTAGAAATCAATAGAGGCAGTTTTGATCTCACGTACTCGTACAAAACCGGATTCAACAAAGACCCTATTACTGCGTGCATAATAGGAAATAAAATCCTGAAAACCCAAGTTTTACCGCCACCAAAGAAGAGAACTTCACCACATGGCATTTCCAAAGACAAAAAAGATAATATTTTGAAATCACTTCAAAATATTATACCACAAAATGGAATGTACTTTTGGACAGAACTGCCTACCTATAACTAATAAGAGTTCATAGTAAACGTTTATTCTCTAGATATTTGCTTATGTAATAGTAATTAAGTATAATAAAAGATTTAAAAAAATATAGTTTGAATAATATTTTTCTTTAAAATAATAAGAATTTTGTTTCATAAAAAAAATATTTTGTTTTGTATGGAAGCATGTATGAGAAGAGGTAACGAAAAAGCGGTAACTCAATACTTAATTCTATAAACACTAAGCATGATGGCGGTATCTCATGAAAAAGGGTAATACACTAGCATTTTTGATATTTTGACCATATGAAAAAACAATGTAACCAATATAATGTATAAATTCCATTTATTAAGTAAAAAGTCAATGTGTAATGTAAAAACAAAACACTATTTACAAAACCTCAATTTTCTCGAAACTAGCTTTTCCTGAGATACCGCTTTTGCGCTTAGCACGGCAGAATATGTTTACCGTTTCCGATTATACCGTCAATTAAAATGAAAAAATTAAATGAAATGAAAAATGAAATGTTTATTCATAGCATAGCTACAAGTAAAGAGGTAAGCTGTGGTCAAACACCTAGCCAGTAAATGAATATCACTTCACACTGACATCATGAACACACAAAGATTTGGACAAGTAATATCTACAAAACCCAGAGACAATATTATATTCAAATTGATTATTAAAATATCTCCCTGGAAGAGATTACTCTTAGTGATAAGTCTGTCTATATGGTTCAGAACTCACTCGCCCATGGAACAGACTCGTCCGTTGCACTCGAGGCCGCTGATCTCCTGGATGTCCTCGAGGGTAAGCTGGAAGTCGAACACGTGGAAATTCTGCGCAATGCGAGCCTTGGTCACCGACTTGGGAATCACGACCAGGCCGCGGTCGATCGCGTATCTGGAAAATACTCGGAAAGTTTATTTTGTGCTATTGAGTGAGACGAGCTAATCGCTCGCCTGATTAAAGGTCACGTTTGCCCCGTCGCAAAAAGTATACCTAAATGGCGTCGCATTTATATAATACTATTTATTACATTTCGAATCATACTAACTATACTAAAATTTCAAAATCAATATATCGTCGGCTTAGCGCAAGAAGCATTTACAGCAAAATCAGTGCCAATATGAACGTGCCCACTCCTCACGTGCATCACTCCTTGAAAAAGATCACCAAATGTGAATAAAGAAAATTCAGTTAATATTTGAAAGGATACAGATTGGTTCCATAAAATTTTCTTAAGATTCAGTTCAATACTTTTCAGGTTTAAAAATCGAAATATTAGAAGTTATTTTTTTTTTAATGTAATTGAGTGACGAGACGAGCAAATCGCTCGCCTGATGTTAAACGTCACGTTTGCCCAATATAATTATGTATTATGTTTTCCAAGTTATTTTGAAGTCGATATTTAATTAGTGCCACTAACAAAATCAGTAAGATAGGTACCGACCTGATCAGCACTTGCGCCGGGCTCTTGCCGTACTTCTCACCAATCGCCTTCAACCTGGAAGAAACATTCAAATTAAATTATTGCAGACAACAGAATGACCCAGGATAAATCTTATCATCTTGACCAAGAAGCGAGAGAGAGAGTCAGAGGTCCCGGGTTCGATTCCCGGCCGGGCTGATGTTTGAATGATGAATTTAAATATCTGCTGTGGGTCTGGGTGTTAGTTGTCCTTGTCTTTGTGTGTTTTTTTTATTGCATGATCTGGCTTGCGTTTGACCGCCATCTCGCCTGATGGTAAGCTACGATGCGGTCTACGTTCCATGGCATCCCCGACACAAGGTATCCTAGTGGGAAGCTATGAGTGCGAAACGTTTACCTTTGTTTTTTGGTCCCCTCGTAGGGCTACATACCTGGAGTCTTCCATGAGCTGGGGGTCGCCCGGCTTCGCCCAGGGCCTGTCTGGAGACCCCAAAGGGGAGTAAGCGGTCACGGCTATGTCCTGAAGCTTGCAGAACTCTATCAGCTTCTGCTGGTTCAGGTATGGATGAACTTCGACCTGGAATCATCATCATCATATGCAACCTTTATTTATTTATTTATTTACAATAATAAGAACGGCAGCGCCAATAACACTTATTATTCAAAAAAAAACAAAATACTATAATAGTAGTAAAAATAATAATAGTAATAATAAATAATAATCATAGTAATCATATAATTACTAATAAAACTAATACTTAGATGTCATGTTCAAAATCAAAGTCAGATAAGGGCTTGCTGTCCCTGTCAAATTGATCATTCAAATTTTCACAATATGTCAATAATATCTTAGTTACAGTATTCCATTTGTCACAAAAAATATCAATATCAGTGTTGGCGGAAAGGAGTGCATTGAGATGGCGTCGAGCGCGAATTAGTACGCGCCACAGTGCGGCTGTCAGGCACATGGAACGACTTGGGCAACGAACTTAATCGGAACGACTTAATAGGAACGACTTTAATCCTCCCGCTGCTGGGATACAGGTCTACCCTCGAAGGGTGATTAGGCCATATTCCACCACGCTGCCCAAGTGCTTTCTTTCTTATATTGTGTTGATTTTAACACAAATCTCCGCCTTTAGTCAACGCCGCTGGTGATAAAGGATTGATTAGACGTAACGAGAAGAAAGTAAATGGACATACTCGGCCGAGCAAACAAACCATGGTTCTAGTGACTGTCTCGCCTCGTTAGAACGTTTATACAAACCTAGTACTTGGTACTTGGCCCTGTCTCGCCACTGTACTCGTCACGTGTAATCAGTCCGTAAGAGAGCTGGCTCATTCCTCGCGCAAATAATTTATTTGGCTATTCAACGAAATGAGGAAGCATTCAATAGCCAGCGTTCTTGGCACCTTGCCACACGGAAAACGACTCTATTTAGATTTTAGTTTAAGTTTATTTTGTTGTAAATAATTGAGTTATGTTATTTCGAGGCCAATAAATAATTCAATGCTAACGATCTGAAATGAGTTCTTTTACCCCGTGGCCCAAAGCCAAAGAGAATAACAGGGGATCGAGAAACACCTCAAGCATAGCGTTTTATATTAATATTTTATTCTAAGATAGGCCTGTGATTGACCGCCATCTCGCCTAATGGTAAGCAACGATGCGATTACGACTACATCACATCACCTACCTGCAAAGACTGTGGCTTGATCTTCGCCGCGGCGAGGATCCTCTCAATCTGGTTCTTGTTGAAGTTGGAGACGCCGATGCTCCTCGCCAGCCCCTTCTCCACGAGGGTCTCCATGGCCTTCCACGTGTCCACGATGTCCACGGGGGAGGGGACGGCTTTGTCTTCAGCGTCTTTGGGGAACAGGTCGTCACCTTCCTGGGTAGTGATCAAAATTACGTTTTATACTCATAGCTTCCCACTAGGATAGTCTGTGTCGGGGATGGCATGGAACACACACAAAGATAAGGGCAACTATCAGTACTTAAGTGTACAACTTTGCTTCCGCCGTTTTGCAATAGATGGCTGTAGCGGTAAGTGGTAGTCGAAATAAATAGATCGTTGTCATACAATAAGCTTAGGTGTTTGTAAACATAACGCCATAGAAATATTAGTCGATTTGTGTCTAATATAAATTGAAAAATTATTAAAGAGTCAAAGTTTTTCAATATATGTACCTACATTTTAACGAATACTGGGTTATAAAGAACCGGTCTATGCTAAGCCGAAAAGGGCTATATATAATTAATTAAGAAAGAAGAAATTAATAGAAAAATTAATTAATAATTATGAACCGCTTTTACTGAGAGGACAACCCAGACTTCGATAAAAAATAAGCTGTTCCATAGAATAGCAATGAGACTCGACAAAATGTATGGAACAGCTGATATTTTTTTCGCGAATTCCGAGTAGGTTCCATAGTAAAAGATATTCATAATGATGAGTAAGTAGTATGAGCTTTTTTTCAGCTAAGCATAGCTAGTATAGGCACATAGGTAACCAATTCTTATAATCCTAATACTAGATATACCTTTTTTTTTTTCATTCAAAGATAGGCTTGCGTTTGACCTCCATCCTGCCTGATGGTACGCAACGATGCGGCCTACGATGGAGCACGCTTGCCTAGAAGAAACCGATTCACTCTCGACTTGAAGACACCCATACTATAACCATCGGGGAACACCCATTCAGGCAGAATATTCCACACTTGATTTGGTTACCTTGTACGCCTGGGGCCAGTGAATAAGGTACAGGTCCAAGTAGTCCAGTCCCAGGTTGTCCAGCGAGGTCCTCAGCGCGCCCTCCACCAGGTCGGGGCGGTGGAACGTGCACCACAGCTTGGAGGTGATGAACAGCTCTTCCCTGGAACAGGGGCAAAGTCCTTTGGTGGGCAAAGTTTACTTTTAGTTTTACCCTCGCGTTTGGAATCGAAAACTACTACTATTACTGTGTTCCGGTTAAAAAGGCCTAGAAGAGATCGCTCTTAGCGAATAGCGATAAGGCCGCCAGTTGTCGCTCTAGTTTTAGGTTATAGTCCTCTTGTTTGTAATTTATGGTATGAACAATAAAGAGTTTATGTATCTAATCTATCTATTTAAAGGCAATGTTTCCAGTGGCAAATTTCAGGGCAAATAGAAGATTAAACATCTTATATCTCAGGGTGACGAGCGCAGTGCTGCGCCGCACAGGGTATGAATTCTAAGATTTAAAAATTGTAGGTGGCGCAGACCTGTTATGGGCAAACGTGACGTTTTACATCAGGCGAGTGATTTGCTCGAAAATTTAGTCTACTAATTAAAGGCTACATAGAGTTTCAAAATGCTATCAGGATAGGTAAATCGACCCCAGAAATAGGCACCGGAAGTCGACATCACGAGGGGAGAAGTATCACGTACGTGTAAATTTCGTTAAATTCTGAAAATTTTAGGGCAATTTGTCCCAAAAAAGATACATGTGATATTGGCGGGGGGAGTGTGGGTAATTTATAACCTCACCATGTTTCACCAGGGGGAAGGGGGATGAAAAAGTTGTTATAAAACATTACGTGATAAATGGATGATTTATATGAGGCCAAGAGCTGCCAGCGAAGAGAAAAATCGCGGAGAAACCAGGAATATTATCCAATGCTTATGAAGGCTGTGGTAGCTCAGTGGGAGAACAACCGCTTCGAATTCTTGAGGTAGTGGGTTCGAACGCCGACTCGTACCAATGAGTTCTTTGGGACTTATGTACGAATTTACATACTACTAGCTTTTCGGTGAAGGAAAACATCGCGAGTAAACCTGCATACGTCAGGAGAAGAAATTCAATGGCGTGTGTGAACACTTGGGCAGCGTGGTGGAATACGGCCTAATCACCCTTCGAGGGTAGACCTGTATCCCAGCGTGGGAGGATTAAAGGTTGCATATATATATATGATGTGAAGGCCACTTCCTATCTGATTTAAAAGTTATTAAAAGATAAGCCGAGGCCACTGATAACAATGTTAACAGAAATAGCGGGTTAATAAATCAGATCTGGTGACATTAGGCCGATTTGTTTGTATTGAGTTCATATCGGAGTTGCCCTCGTGTGTGCCTTATTGTGATTATGACTATAATATTATCTTCTTCTTATATATAAAAATGAATCGCTGTTCGTTTGTCTGGCTAAAACTCGAGAATGGTTGGACTGATATCGCTAATTTTGATCTTGAAATATTTATGGAAGTTCAGGGACCGCGATGTCCGGACTTTAATGGATGTTTTAGGATTGCCGGAACTATTTAAATTTTAAATATATTTTTTTATTAATAACAGGCTTGCGTTTGATGATTGTAATTTAATTTAATTTGGCAACCCTATGTTTGACTACCTTTTGACGACCCAGCGCCGACCTTCTTCTCATTAACATAGATGTGCCGGTAGCCGGCGTCGAGCGCGTCCTGTACTGTCTGCGTTAGTTCTCCGGGCTAGCAAAGTTAACACTTTGACTGCGGATGACACATACCTTGTGTTATCCTTTGTGCAACGCGAGTACACGCCAGGCGCGTAAAACACAACGCATTTGACTATTAGCCGCACTTAAGGCAAGCGCATGTGATTCTTAGCCGCAGTTAAAGTGTTAATGTATGACCGTTTATGTTACCTTTTGACGACCCCCTCCTCGAACTTGGCCTTGAGCGCGGCGCCGACCTCCTTCTCGTTAAGGTAGATGTGTGCGCAGTCGATGTGCCGGTAGCCCACGTCGATGGCGTCCTGCACGGCTTGCGTCACCTCGCCGGGCTTCGACTGCGGACAAAATAATACAAATTTATACAAATAATTCAAATTTATTGGTAAATTAATAGTCAAATATACAAAAATTTCAACACAAACAATAATACTTAGACAATCGCGTACCTACATAAAATACGCGAGTCCACATTTATTCACCATCCCGAACGCTCCTACCGAAAGTGCCCAAGCTGGCGGCACTAATTAATACGATAATTTATTGTCTTTAAACATTTTACCTACAGTTAAAAATCGTGCTCTCACTACCAAACTGGGTAAAAACAAAAACCGGTATCTTTGTCAGTGAGGCTTCTTAGATATAAGTATAAGAAAATAATTGTTGTAAAAATAAATCGAATATGAATAAATAATAATAAATAAATAATAATAAATAATGAATATGCTATCTTATTAATGTTACAAAAGTGAAACTTTGTTACTCTTTCACACTAAAACGGCTGAAAAGATTTAGATGGTAAGTATGAAGATTTAACACAGGCTACTTTTTATCTCGGAATACGCGGGTAAAACCGCGAAGTGCTCCTTATAAAGAAAAAGACGTGTGGCACTCGGGGACTGCCGCGGTAAAGCTATTGCATAGCATTTTTTATCAACTTAATTATGCAATTATATCTAATTATAATTATTTCATTAACCAATGCCACCTAGAGGCGAGTTGCTGAACTAAAGAGACAAGCGTCATATTTCAAAAAGTCATTAAAAGTTCTGCTATTCATCGATAGATGGCAAAACTAAAAAGTATCACCGCTGTGCCGGTCGGAGTGGGTGGTCTTAGGCTTAGGTTATTTTCGTTACGGAATTTTTGGATTTGGCCTCCACGCTCAAGGCCCGCGATAGAAGCTATGCAATAGCTTAATAAGTAAAAATATTTTATTACAACAAAGTATAGAAATTTCAGCTCAATTGGACAACGGGAAGTGGTTCAAAATTCAGTTGTAAAATTCCACCCGGGACAAACATATGTTAGTTACATAAATTGCAAGTCAAATAAAAGCTTTAAAAAAAAACACAATAGGAATTCGGAAGCATTGAGGTAGTAGGTAGTTATGTATCCCCCACAGCCCTCTGCGTTAGAATAAGTAGCTGACACTGCAGCTAGCCGCCGGTTCTGAGTAACGGCCACCGCAGTACAGACGCTGAATAAGCATTCCTAGATATAAGACCACCTTAGTCGAGTAAGTTTCGTTATAAGTAAAATATGTATTAAGATCATTAAGAATAGAGCCTCTGAATCGGCTACACGTAGTTTTATTTTAGTTTTTAAAAAACCATTTATCTGCTCCCCAAATTTAACTGGCGCAGCCGGTAGGATAACTGGCTGTCCTAACGTGAGTGTCTATACTTGTACAACGAGTTACCGCGTTAGAACGGCAAAGTGCGGTTTGCCTACAACAAAGGTGAAGTGCCGAACAGTTATCCAACGAACGAAATAAATGTGTTAAATAGTGGACGCTGAGAAAAATGATGCTGGTCGGTTGGTGAGTAGACCTTTTCGCCATCCTTGCCTATCCCGAGATTCTCCTCGAATTGTGTAATTAGTATATTCAGACCTTAGTCATCGGTTAGAATTGTGTAATTAGGTTAACTTCATGAATTTGGGTCTCAAATCGATCGGAATTATTGTTAAAATAGTGTAATTAAGTAAAGTAAAAATTATATTTTTGCCAAAAATAGGTTTAACATTTTATAGTATTAAATCGTGTGTGTAAATTGCCTATACCTGCTCATTATACGCTAAAATGATGGCACAACAACAGCAACCATTAGAGTTCAGGGCCATCCCTCGAGAAATATTAAACCTCATCCCCATTTTTGGAGGTGACAAAGCGCAATTAAATTTATACCTGAGAAAATGCGAATATGTAATAAGCAGATATAGAGGTGATGCAGCTCAGGACTTATATGTGTTCAACGCCGTGACAAGTAGACTCAATGACAAAGCGGCTTCGCTCTTGTCCGAACGAGATGACATAAACACCTGGTCCAACCTAAAAGAGGTACTAAAACAACATTTTGGGGACCCGCGAAGTGAACACTGCATAGGTATTGAGTTGGAAACGCTAAAAATTAAATCCGGTGAAAGTTATCTCGATTTCTACAAACGCATTCAAAGTGTTAGATCCACGCTTATTTCCAAGGTCAACATGATAGAAGATATCAATTTAAGACGCGCTAAGGTAGTGATATATAACAATACGGCACTTAACGTATTCTTATACAACCTATCCGAAGATATGGTACGCATAGTCCGGCTAAAAGCACCAACGAGCCTAGAGGACGCTTTAAGCACAGTTTTGGAAGAAGTTAATTTCCTAGACCAATATAACGCGAGAAAACGCATGTACGTCTATAACAACGCCGCGCCAAGGCCAACCTTTTCACCCGCGCACACGGCGAGTGGTTTTAAATTCCAGGCGCCTCTAGTAAACGCCGCGCCTAAATTCAATTTTGGTACACAACCTGCACCAACAAAACCACACCAAGCGCAACCACAAAGTTTTGACTACCGCCCACAGTTTGGAACCGTATCTCAATTTGGGTACCGTCCACAATTTAATTCAGCACAGCAACAGGGATTCCGCCCTCAATTCGGAACCATCCCTCAGTTAGGCTTTAGAACCCAATTTGGGAATCAACCCCCGGCTCAGAGTGGATACAGACCACCGCAACAATTTGGGTATAAACCACCACAGTTCGGATACAGACCCCCACAGACAGGGTACAAACCACCTCAAACCAACCCTCCGCACCTACAATCGACAGACGTATCTATGAGGACAGCTCGTCCCGCACCGCAAGGCTTCAAGCTTAACGAGTTGACAGGTTTAGACGACGAACAGTACCAAGATTATTACTACCATGACAACGACTATAACCCTGACTATGACATGTACGACGGACAATACGAGTATACGAATGAATCTGAAAATGACGTATATAACGAGACGACATACGAGACGCAACAGACACATTCCCTTCGGGAACAACCGGCTGGAAATTTTATAACACCAGCCTCTATAGAGGAAAAGAAATAATAGAACTGAACTGCGACCCTACACTAAAACTACCTCACATTTAGGTACATCCCTGAAATTGACGCAAAGTTTATGATAGATACAGGTAGTACTAGAACATTTTTGAGCCCTCTTAAAGCATACGAGTTTTTCTTTCAGAACGTTAAAAACGAACCTTTCGAAGTAGTTAGCACACACGCGTCAAGTTGACACAACGAAGTAATAGAGATACCGCTTTTTCCAACCTTCCAGACTAATGAAACTCACAAATTTTACCTATACAACGTCGACTCACGATACGACGGACTAATTGGAAATGATTTACTGAGACAGCTTGGCGCCATGATAGATCTGAAACACTCTGTGCTAATAACGAAAACCACGCGCATCCCTATAATCAATACGAATTTGGATTATGAAATTCAACTGCAACCCCGATCGGAACAAAGAGTCAAAGTACCGATAGACCAACACTTAGGTGAAGCTATATTAGACTATAGAAAGTTTGGCCCGGGAGTACGAATGCCCAGTGCCCTAGTTAACTGCATTAACGGATACGCGACCACCGTTATACAAAACACTTCGGATGAAATAGTAACCCTTACGGTTAAACGACCCTTACAAGTAACTAAGTACACAACCACCAGGTGTAACCTTAATGCGACTAACGCTACTAAAGCTACAGACATACAAATGGACAAAATACTGACTGAAAATCTGAACAAAATAAGACTAGACCATACCAACTCTGAGGAACGCGAGAAAATTTACAGACTCTGTACAGAATACAAAGACATTTTCCACTGCGACAAACTACCTCTTACTTTTACCAATCAAGTAAAACATGAAATTCGAACAAAAAATGAAGACCCTATTTACATGAAACCGTATAGACAGGCCCCTGCCCAAGCAGATGAAATTAACAGACAAGTAGAGAAAATGCTGCAGGACGACGTAATCCAAGAATCGCACTCTCCGTGGAGTGCCCCCGTACACTTAGTACCTAAAAAGATCGACGCATCAGGAGAACAGAAATTTCGTATGTTAATAGACTACCGAAGACTTAATGAGATAACAATAGACGATAAATACCCACTCCCCAATATAACCGACCTGTTTGACAAATTAGGAAAAAGTACTTACTTCAGCACAATTGATTTGGCAAGCGGCTACCATCAAATAGAGGTTGTAGAGCGAGATAGACAGAAAACTGCCTTCAGCACACAGAATGGTCACTTTGAGTTTTTACGAATGCCGTTCGGCCTGAAAACGGCCCCTGCAACCTTTCAGCGTACAATGGACCATGTCCTACGAGGCCTGCAAGGATTACACTGTATGGTGTACCTTGATGACGTCATCATTTTTTCATCCAGCTTAGAAGAACACTTACAAAAATTAAGACTAATTTTCGACAGACTGAGACAGACAAACTTAAAGGTACAACTAGACAAGTCAGAATTTTTACGAAAGGAGGTATTATACCTAGGACACACCATCACTAAAGACGGACTGAAACCGAATAATGACAAAATAAATGCAGTAATGAATTTTCCGATCCCAAAGACTACAACGGAAATTAAAAGTTTCCTTGGACTCGTAGGCTATTACAGACGCTTCATACCCAATTTCGCTAAA
This sequence comes from Alcis repandata, assembly GCA_949125135.1. NCBI lineage: Eukaryota > Metazoa > Arthropoda > Insecta > Lepidoptera > Geometridae > Alcis > Alcis repandata. Next base: position 9,473,296 of record OX421244.1, on the reverse strand, counting down.
GTAACCCAACCACTGACGTCATGCTTAAAAAAACGCAACAAAATTATCATTGACCAAAGTTATATTGATGCCTTTAACAAATGTAAAGAACTCTTGACACATGCTCCACTCTTACAGTATCCTGACTATGGAAAACCTTTCATCCTGACAACGGATGCTTCAAACGTAGCCCTGGGAGCTGTCCTTTCCCAAGGACAAGTTGGTAGTGACAAACCAGTTGCATACGCGAGCCGTACTTTAAGCGACACAGAAACACGCTATAGTACCATAGAGCGAGAGTTGCTCGCCATCATCTGGGCAACAAAACATTTCCGCCCTTACTTGTACGGACGAAAATTCTTCATCTACACTGACCATAGACCTTTAGCTTGGCTAAACTCCCTGAAAGACCCAAACAGTAAACTGACCCGATGGAGGCTACGCCTTCAGGACTTCGACTTCGAGATAATATATAAAAAAGGAAAACAAAATACAAACGCGGACGCCTTAAGTAGAATCAAAATCAACGCCCTGACTGACGAAGACGCTAATTCAATGAGAGTAAACCTAGACAAAAAACGACAGGACTCAACGACTACGACAGTATCAGAAATAAGCGAGACAATAAGCATATCTGACTCGTCGGAAGCCACCGAGATGCTAACAGAATTGGAAATAGAGAAACCCGTTATACCATCCCCCTCAGGGAGCTCTAAGTCACAGACTATACACTCTGTGGAAGATCTAGATTCAAACGGAATACCGATTTTACATGAAGCCATAGATACAAAACCAAATCAAATCTTAGTATATTCTTGGCTTAAAAATGAACTCCACGTGAAAAACCTATCGTATGAAAAACACAAAATTCTAGAAGTTTTCCTCCCCCTTAATAACGTAGAACTAGTGAAAAACTTCCTCAAGGAATATATTAGACCAAAAATTAAATATTTTATATATTTCGAAAACGAAGAACACCGCATACAATTCAGCAATGTTGTAATAGAAATTTTCAGGAAAGGAACAATAAATATATTTGAATGTACCGAAAGAGTAGTCTGTGTAGACAACGAAAGCGAACAAAAGGCAATAGTTTTAAAATACCACAACGGTAAAACATGCCATCGCGGGATTAAGGAAACATTAGTCAGAATCCGTAGAAATTATTATTGGAATAAAATGGACGAAATTGTTTCAGCTATAATTAATAACTGCGACGCCTGTAAAAAGACAAAGTATGAGCGAAAACCACTAAAACCCATGTTACAATTGACGCAAACGCAGAATGCCCCGTTTCAAGAAATTTTCATAGACATTTTCACAATCGAAGGAAAATATTACCTAACCCTAATTGATGCCTTCAGCAAGTTAGGGCAGGCTATTGAAATTACGAATAAATCTACCCCTGAAGTCGTACGAGCGCTACTGAAATATTTCTCATTCTACGGTATACCCAAGAAAATCAACTCTGACCCCGGTACCGAATTTAATAACGACCTCATGAAAGAATTTCTCAGTCTACACAAAATAGAAAGACACATAGGCACCGTAAATAACCCGAACTCTATGGGACTTGTAGAAAGATTTCATTCAACCATAATAGAGATATATAGACTGGCCAAGTATGAACAAAAATGCACGGATGCCGCGTCCGTCATGACGTACTCAGTCATGGCTTACAATCACACCATACACACAGCGACAGGATTAACACCCTTCGAAGTTGTCTTTGGACACACCGACACTGATAACCCATTCGACCTAGAACTTGAAAAACTTTACACTCAGCAACTGATTAAAGACCACAAGAAACGAACGCAATTCCTATACGCACACATAGCCGAGAAATTAAAAGCCGGAAAGGAAAAGGTTAGAGAAAAACGAGGCGGCGAAACTAATATAGAACTTCCGGAGACCGTCTTCGTAAAAGACATAAATAAAAGATTGAGCAAAGAAAAACCGAGGTACAAAAAGGCAAAAATAATAGGTATGACCGGTAAAAACGTTGTCCCAATTAAAAGAGAAGCTGAAAAGAAAAGCACGAAAGCTCCTATTAAAAACATAAAACGCCCTCCGCAGGTGCAGTCTGATCCTAGCGACGTCGACAGCCGCCCTTCATCTTCAATCACTTGAAGGAAACCCGGGACTCCTGCCTGTAAAGAAAGGTCAAGCTTACATACAAACTGACAACTGGACAATTCTAAAAACCATTAAATTAAATAATATCTGGATTGACCTAAAACTCGTCAACTCGAAATTTACTGAATTTCAGCGATTACTTTCATCCAACAAAACTTTCCCTCACAAATTTATTGATATATTCATGCATGCAGAGTATATGCGCGATATAACTATAGATAAATATTACCAGCTAATTCCACAACGCTTCAAGCGAGGATTAATTAATCCATTAGGGTCCATAATTAAAATAATAACCGGTAATCTAGACCATGATGACGCAATCAAATATGATCAGTTGACCTCCGAACTAAGCCACGACCAAACTATTACTTCAAAGAAAATCACTATAGTCTCAAAAATGTTAGATAGCCTCATAAACGCAACAGAATTAATCTATCAAAACTCGATAACAGTAGACACCCGTTTGAAAAGGGTTGAAGCAATCCTTAAGGAGACAATAACACAAGAAAATAATTTAGCTGAGTCCTCTTATGTGTTAGGACTATATAATTTGTTTTTAAGTAGCTTTAGAACTATATTCATTAGGTTAAGTGAAATTGAAACCGCACTAGCTCTAAGCAAAAGCTCTATATTACATCAGTCTATTATTAATTCTACCGAACTATTATATCATTTAAAAGTAATAGCGAATTCAGAGAATTTGGTGTATGTACCCACCGAATTAAATTTAGCCAAAATAGAGGAAACTATTTCTGTGAAATCTTATATGAAAAGAGACCAAATCACTTTTGTCATGGAAATTCCACTAACCGATAACTATAAGTATAATTATTTCAAAATGTACACTTTACCTATTTTCCTCAAACCCACAAACCTAACCGTAGCCATATTCCCTAAATACCCTTACCTATTGGCGAAAGGATTGAAGTACCAGCCGATCGTGAAGCCGTGCCGCCCACTCGCTGCTGGAGACGAGTTCCTCTGCAACGACGACAATCGAGCCTTGTACAGCGGACTCTCTTGTGAAGAGAAACTCATGGTGTACGAGAACAACATCACCAGCTGCAAGCAGTACCCTATCCATATAGAAGACGTAAAGCTGCAGAAAGTTAATGACAACAATTGGATACTTTTCACCAAAGCAGAAATCACCCTTACGGAAATATGTGGGGAAGAAGTCTCTAAACAGCCGATATCAGGTACGTACGTCGTGACGTTAAACAAGCCCTGTGACGTCAATGTTAACGGCCTCACCATCCGACATCACCGAATCTACACCGAGACGGATGCTGTTAAGCCGCTACCCATCATCAAGCTACCGAGACTGCGCGCGACCGAGGACTTATCCGATGCACGCGCACTTAACATGCACGAGGTTGGACTAGACGAAGTGAAATATATGGCTTTCGCCCTAAAAAATAGTGACGTGTTTGAAAAAGTGATTAACAGAGAAAAAGACTCTAAAATCAGTGTTATAGCATTAGGACTCGTAGCACTATGTATAGTTTTAGTTATTCTATATGTTTTATACTTAAAAGTAATTCCGTGTATACAAAATTATCGAGGTCTTTCGCAAATCGAACGCCCCGATAATTTTCCACTTAGGGAGGGAGGAGTTATGTATCCCCCACAGCCCTCTGCGTTAGAATAAGTAGCTGACACTGCAGCTAGCCGCCGGTTCTGAGTAACGGCCACCGCAGTACAGACGCTGAATAAGCATTCCTAGATATAAGACCACCTTAGTCGAGTAAGTTTCGTTATAAGTAAAATATGTATTAAGATCATTAAGAATAGAGCCTCTGAATCGGCTACACGTAGTTTTATTTTAGTTTTTAAAAAACCATTTATCTGCTCCCCAAATTTAACTAGGTACATACTGTGTATTGGAGATGGCACCTTATTTCGCTAGTTCGATTTGTTGCTCTGACTCACTTTTCGCTCTTCGTAGCTACTTAGGATCTGTTTAGGCTTGCGTGCTAGGTTTAGACCGCTGCCTAGATGTGCAATGGTGCGGTCTCTACAAAGCACGCTTGCAAGTAAGCCGCACGATTCTTCAACCAGTGGGCTCTATTACGTGTTCTATGATGGTACATAATAAATTATGGTCGAAACCTTGAGACCGTTGGAGCCGGGCGCTAACAAAATTTATAAAGAGCTCTCTTCTCGTCTGGTCGAAGCAACACGTGACCAAAATGCTGGCCAGGACGTAATGGGGCCAGCGTTTTGGGAATAATTGAGCAGGCAGTCTTTTAGATTAGTTTAGTTCAATTTTATTGTTTTAGTTTTTAAATTCAAAATAAAATCTCAGTTATGTACAAGAGATAGGTACTACTCTATGGATAGGTAACAGCGCAACATTTTACTGTCATTGGCTTCGGGGATGCCAATGACTAATAAAAGAGTATTCACTCCGTTTCACTTCCGTTTTCACAATGTTAGTTCGCATGTAAATGAAAAAAATCGGTCGGGGGGTCGGGGAGCTACTCGTATAGAGGTCGCGAAGTTCAGTTAGCCGCACACTACTACTTAGTAAAAAAAAAGGAAACTATAAGTGGGTGATACTATAGTACATATGTAGGTATATATATTTCATCTATACTAATATTATAAAGAAGTAAAGTTTGTGTGTTTGTATATTTGTTAAATTGTAAGGGGTAATCCCGCCCTATCCGTGGAAGACTGCCACACTGGCGGTTGTGGCTTTTTTCTTTTATTGCATTTTTGGAATCCTTAAATACATACGCATCTACTCACATTTTCAGAAAATCGGAAAATCCTGTATTTGATATAAAAAAACACGATTTAAAATTTTGACAAAAAGCCACGCTCCAAAATACTCCGTAGAATACAGCCACTAACGCCACTGCGTCCAAATTTATCCGGCGATTACGGCCACACTCGCCTGCGCGGCCGTGTTCGACGGTAAAAGTTGCTTGGGGAGTCGGCCGACAGGGTCGTAAGCGCATCTGTGCCATTACTTGACGGATTTACCGGGCGTGCGGGCGCGTTTGAGTAATTAAACGTTCCAGGAAATTGGTTAATATGTCACGGGAGGGTGAATAAAATTCAAATATTCTATATTTTGATCTTCATTCTTTATTTGTGCAATAACTTAATGGCTAAAAACAATGCTACTCACAGTAGATAAAATCGAAGAAAAACTTGTTTTCTAATGCTATTGGGAACTGGGTGTACATGAACTACAATTTTTAAAATATGTTACATTACAAGTCACGCGCCCGTCAGAATCAACGCTAAAGGACTAAACAAAAATAAACATCTTTGTATACCTACATTTAAATATAAAAAAGACAATAAATTAAATAAATAAGTCTATAATTATTTCTTCTACCTTATAAATACTACATAACATATAATTTTAATTAGTTTGTATCATAGAAGTGGCCTCTGCGGTGTAGGCCTCCCCTAAAACTCTCCACTCTTCTCTCTCTCTCTCGTCTTCCTCGTCTGGTCAGTATTGTTCCGTAAATAATATAGGTATGTCTCTCCATCTGTTCTTTTGCTTTCCCTGGTTTCTTTTTTTATCTCTTGAAATACATTCCGTAACTATTTTTGTCCATCTGTTGCTTTCCATCCTACATAATTAGGTATGTAGCCTGCCCATTATCACAGACCACATATTTAAGTAGTGTTATCGTTGTTGTCTTACATCTTAACATACATCAGGTACTTTGATTTTGTTTCTTACAAGTTATATTTAATCTGTCTGTTTTTTTTATATCTGATAAACTTTTCTGCATTTTTCTCTTGTAGAACTTTTTCTTCATCCATTTAACTCAAATACCATGTTTGACACCCATATGTTAAGCATTTCTTTATGTCTTTATTTCATGATTTTTCCAGTCTGATGAAATTCTTATGTGTACCTCTTTTTCTGTACAATCATTAAAAGAAACCAAATGTCCGAGATGACATAGATGTTCTCATACTCAATTTTTACACCTTCAATGACATGAGACTCACGATTAGTAAGGTAACCTTTATTTTTGTTGCATTTATTTCTAGACCAACCTTCTTGCTCTCTATTACTAGTTTGCTAACCATGGATTCCAAGTCTAATGCATTTTCAGCAAATACCACATTCAGCAAATCGTAAGTGGCTCAGGAAATATTCATCTATCTTCGCTTTTTTGTTTTCCCATTTCAGACTTCTGGAAACACGCTCTATCACAGCCGAGAAGGTTTTTGATGAAATAGGGTCGCCTTGCCTATCTCATTTTTCCATTGGGAACTCCATGCTTTCCCGCTCTAATCACATTCTGGCTATGCCTTTAGAGTATAATTATGTTGCAGATCACGTTAATGTAGGGCTCTTGGCTGGTCAATGCTTTGTTATTTTAGTGCAGTCCAGATCATGTTGTGGTCTACAGAATCGAATGCTTTTGTGTAGTCTATAAAAAGCACATAAATAGCGGTTTCCCGTTTTCATTGGATTTATAATCAATTGAAAGACTACCTATATGTGGTTCATTGTTGAAAACATTTCGAAAACCTGCCTGCTCTCTCGGTTAGTTTTCGTCTAGAGTTATTGTCAACCGGTTGAGTAAAAAAATTGAGAATATTTTATACAAGTTTGTCATTAGGCTGATTGGTTTATAGTTTCTAATGTCACATTGGTCTCCTTTTTATGTACAATATTATTATACAATAGACTTTGACCACTGTGCTGACGTTGTTTTTATTTCAATAACTATGTTAAATAGTTGCTGTAGTGGCTTTATCAACAGCATTCATAATGATTTTAAAATTTCGTTAACTATTTTGTCTTCGGAGGCTTTAATATCCCAGTACAAATTATCTAATATTTTCGTTGGATGTCTTTATTTCCAGAGTTGTAGTTTTATCCAACACGGTTTTAAATTTTAAAATATTGTGTTTCAGAGGTTTTGTCATTAAGAACCCAACCTCGTTTCTTCCGTTTGTTCACTTTGTTCCAGGTGTGCGGAATAGAATAAAGTCCGAGTATTCTTCTATGGTTTTTTTTATGTCTGTGGTCTTCTAGTTTCGCATATCCCTAGGATGTCCCAATTTATAGATTTTATAGAAAAACTTAGTTTGGTGATCTTACTGTCTACGATTAGAGTGTTTGCATTAAGAAAAGCCTGAGTCTTCCGGTCTGGTTTAGCGGGTGCTGGCTTACTCCTCTACGGTGACTAAGCGATTTGAAAGAGTCTTTTGGAAGAGCCTTTTGGTTTTTTCTTGGCTAGCAGTTGCTTGGGGGCTAAGCAGTCAAGGTCTTAAGGAACCTGTATGTCTTGCGTCTTATTTATTCTTTTTGGTAGTAGTTTTGTGTTTCTTTCGATTGTTGCACTTCTAGCCCCTGCTTCTTCAGGAGATTCTGACATAAATCTCTTATTGAAGTATTTAGATCCCGTCGCGCGTCTTATTTGTTTGTGTGAGTCTAGTACCAATATTCGGTCATAACAAAGAGCTACTTTATACATCCACAATCAATATACGTGCGTACATACACACATAAATACATACATATCCTTCTTTTTTAGCTTCGTTGCAGTTGGGTAAAAAATAAATCATCTCGCGGTCAGTCGACGCTACTTTATTGAAAACTAGCTTCGACCACGTGGACACTACACTTTAAAAACCGTTTATTTTTTTGGGGTTAAATTTACTTAACCCTCCTTTTTTGAGAGTATGTCAAAAGCGTCATAATGGAATTAGGGACCTTTAAAACCCCCAGATACAATAAATCAGCCCCCTCGGACCATTTTGAATTTGTTATCTTGGATTTTCGTCGCCACCATTTAGTAGCTCTCGCAAACCCCTATAACATTTGGTCAAATACTTACACTACCTTCAATAGTTTCGGGAATATAGACCCTCAAAGTTTGTTTGTTTTATTTTGTGTTGTTTGTTGTTTCAATTTCCCCAAAAAAGTTTAAGGTTTTGGAGTGTTTTTAGTCTTGGCGCTTTGGTAAAAGCGTTTTGAATTTTCGAGATAATTAACAATTCCAGCTCGAGAGACTTTTAGAAAATTTTGGGATTCTATTATAAATTTAGTACATCTGTGTAAAGTTTCATTGACGTAGCATCAAAACAAATTTTCTCTTCTTGCCATATTTACCACGCCATTTCACCCTCATGGGGGTTGATTTCCAGAAAATGGTGAAATACGTGATCAATATTTTCTTAAGTCATATTGTAAAATTTTTAAATTCGTGGCATCAAAAAACAAAACAAGCTTCTCCATATACACTTTTACACCCTATTCCACACCTTCAGGGGTTGAATTTCAAAAAATCCTTTCTTAGTACACACCTTTGCTCATCAAAACAAATACACCCTCTAAATTTAAATTTCTACGACCTGTGGTTTGGCTTTAAGTCGTCTGTTAGTCAGTCAGTCAGGACTTGTTATTTATATTTAAAGATTAAAATATATTCTGATATAATTAACACGGGATTACTAACGTCAAATTAAGTCGTTTATAACGACTAGTTTTGATCATATTCGGTGATCTTCATCAGGAGATTACAAGCGTGACGCGCTCGCGGTCAGGTCAAAATAAAAAAAAGTCGCGCATAATTATAATATCTAACATCCAACCATTAACAAAAAAAAAATACAAACATCCGAATTGAGAACCTCCTCCTTTTTTTGGAAGTCGGTTAAAACAACATTGTTTTTCATCTCTTGCACACGAACACTAAAAATTAAACCGCAAATTCTAATATTTTTGTCGTAAGAAGGCCACCACCCAGCTTTTTACGTGGAATAAAGGCGCAATGTCTCTTAAATTCACCGCGTTTCTCATTTCTCACTCGGAAAAAAGCCCTCATGGCGGTTAAGCCAACGTGATCTTGAGAAAATTCCGTGGAGTAAGGTATTAAGGGACAAAACACGTACAAATACTATCGTCAAAAATTAAAAAAAAATATGATTCACTGCCTGTTGTGTCAAGGAATTGTTTAGAATACTAAAAAACATACGTTGTCTAAGAAATTTCCGAGATAATCAGAAAAAACCGCCTCCTGGAAACCTAGGGTTTTGCAACTGTGGCTGTCTTCCACGGATACGACGATCTCAGGATCTACTGAACCGATTTTAAAAATTCTTTCACCAATAGAAAGCCACATTATTGCTGAGTGTCATAGGTTACCTATATAAAAAACCGAAAAATAAAAAGGCTTTTACGTGGTAGTCCGTTTTGCAAAGTGAATGGGAGAAAAAACGGTCCGGACGGCGGGCGATGGCTTCGGGTTTAATTAACATTACGCCCAACGAAGTGGGCAAGGGTCAGCTAGTTATATATATAAATCAATGCCACTTTTCGTTGTAATTTTATAACTCAAGAACGTGGTTGAAAGTTTTGCAAAAAAACCCCGCAGGTTATGTTTTAATTAAATATTATTTTTGTTATAATAAATAATTATTACTGTGTTTAATAGTTTGATTTAGTTATTGTGCTGTCGAGGGCTTGTGAAGTTTTATACATTGATATTAGAACCGCTCTTATTACAATCGTCATCGAGACAAAGACTTCCAAAGTGTAACTCTTCATGCTCTCGGCGTTCATATTTTTTATCCTCCATAATATTGCCCCATTGCCATTGCCTTTGCCCCTCCGCTTAGTCACAAGTTGTTGACAGCTTGTTGTTGTTGTTGTTATGAATCAAGATGAGGCAAAAATTCAATTGGATAATTCATCCAATTGAATTTTTAAATTCATTGGAACCGGCGGGTTGCCACCGCATTGCTTGAATCTGGAAGATGGTTCTTTGATTATATTATTGCGAAATATTAATCCGCCAAAACTGTGTAGATAATGGCACCAGATTGGCAGTGAAAAAGTTATTACCAAAGAACAATGGCGACTTGCAAAACATTGTATTACCCAACCTTTTTGAAATTTGCAAGACGTTCATTAGAGATAACAAGAATACGTATACAAATAGTATTTCATGTACAGAAGTTGGAAGAAAATAATTGAAAAAGGTTAAATTGTGTAGGTACGTAAAACGGGGTGGCTTTGATTAATTTTAAAATTAAAATCGGTGTATTTGTTACAAAATCTTTTAAAATGTATAAAAAACACTGTATTGGCGACTGCTCAAAGTGCGTTTCTTTAAAAAAATCGTCGACTTTTAGTTATTAGGGGAAGCAGGGGGAATAGCGCTCGCCGGGTAATGGCGCTCACCTCTGTATCTCTGTCAAAATGGAACATAGTAACACGCCACGTCGACTGAAGCGCGAGGGAAAAGGGCTTTGAACAGACAGCGATGCAAACAGACAGTCAGCTCGCGTCATGTGACCATGAAGTGCGTTTCGTCGTTTGCGGCCGCGCAGATCTAATTTTTGGTTAGGTGTTTTTGTCGGTAAGTCCAAAATTTTAATGCTTATTTAATTATTAATTTTACTTTTCTGACAACGAAACTATTCTATTTTGTGATAATGCAATCAATTTTCAACAATTATGTGTGATTTTTTTTTAAATTTTAAATTAATTACATAACGATCGTTTGGGGTAATACCGCTCATCTGAGCGCCATTACCCTTTAGTGACTTATTTTTTTATTGTTGTAGATATGCCAAGAATCTGATGATCAAAAAGATGATAAATCAAGATAAAAAAAGTTGTCAAAGAAAAGAAGAACAAACATAAATGAAACTATAATCTTACAGAATATAAATTTTTTTTTCAAGAAAGTTCTTCAGAGAGTGAAGATGAAAAGCACCTTTGCGACGATGACAGTGATGACGAAATTAATGTTGATGATGAAAGTTGTAACAAATATATTATTATATTTGGGAGGAATTTTGAAAAAATAACGAGTTGTGGTATCACTGCACCATCTGCGGACTGTGGGCTCATGCTATATGTTCAAGATGGGATTCTCCAGATGCATACATCTGTGATTTATGTGTCCAAAAATAATATATTACTATTTCTAATTTGTCTTACCTCTAATAATTATTATTATTTAATATTATATTATAATAATAAAAGTTGGTATGACATCGAAAATTTTCCTATGTTTGTTAAATTGGAAAAGGTTAATCTTCCGTACAAATCTGGGAAATTGAAGCAAATTTGTGATTGTAGACTTAATTGTTATTGTATGAGGTTAACTCATTAATATTTATTTAATTAAAATGTACTTATTATACTTGTTAAATTCCAAAAAACATGTTTGAGCGACATTACCCCGTACCCTGAGCGGCATTACCCAGAGTCAGGGGTAATGCCGCTCAAACGTGTTTTTTTTTAAATGTTTTTTTACTACTAGTAGGTCAAACATATATGCTTTTGCTGTAAAGTTGTTGATAGCTGGATAATTGAAGACTATGTTATATATGTTAATTTTGATTTTTAATGAATAATTTAAAAAAGTTCTATCAATAGAACAATCAATAGAACTAGTGGGAACAGAGCGTTTTCCTTAGGTGAGCGCCATTCACCCTCCTTACCCTACATTAAAAAAAACTGCTCTATAAATTTGAAATTGAAAATGGGGCTACTTTGATGCTACCTGTTTTTTTCATTGATATTGATAGTCACCGCGACGAGGAATATATTTTTTTGCTAAAATTTGGTATTAACTTGCAAATTTATTTTTTAATAGTTTAAACTATATTCACGTCTCGACGCTATGAAAAAATATGGCTTATATTCTGGTAGTGCCAACGTGACAAAAAAATGAAACCGATGTGTTCACATTTCCGAGAAAAAATAAAAAATGTGAAATTTTTGAGTAGGTAATCATCAAAGTCACCCCGTTTTACCGGTACTTATAACCTACAATGTTATTATGATTATTACCTAAATAACTACATACCTATTGTAAACGCAGCTGTATTGTGATTGCGTCAGGTTTAAATACGAGTACCTATTAGTCTAAAAAATGCGTTTCATTAGTAGCTTTACTTACATGATTAATGTTTTTGCAAATGCTATTACAGGCCAAATCACCATGCATAATGTCCATCAGGAAGCCTGTGATAGTTATGCCTGGGCCACACATATCGCGATAATATTCGGGCGATATTCAACGCAAGCGAAATTCATCGCGATAAAACGCTTTGATCTGCGAGAATTTACCGACAGCGGAGCGAAGTCCGCGCAGCTACGTACGAAGCACCGAAGTATACGCGAATACGTGGCTACACACATCGGGATAACGCGAATCTTCGGGTTATCGCGATGTGTGCGGCCTAGGCATAACACGATTGTCGGTATGTCGGTTGACTACCGAAAATGACGTGACATTAGTTGACATTACTGACAGATGACTGACAAAATGCAGCGTATTGCGTTTTATTTCACGAACCTGCGTTTAGTTGACTAACTTGTTTAAAAATTGAACTTTTGAGTCCCTACTTCTAAAAATATACGAGACCTATAAAATAATTAGAGAAATATTATTATAATATACTTATATAATACTAGCTGACTCGACAGACGTTGTCCTGTCAAAAGCCATTGCGTAACTATAGCAACCGTAGTATTTTGATGCTAACTTGTCAATTTATAGTAAAAATTATCAGTATATTATATAATTTGCAATAAATTAAAATTGCGACTATAATTTGAGATTTAAACTATCCTATCTCTCAAGTTGGATCGAACTGCACATGGTGTGCGAATTTTATTATAATCGGTTAAGTGGTTTAGAGGAGTCCATTGAGGACAAACATTGTGACACGAGATTTATATATATTTAGATTATTAAATATCATTTAAAACAATCATAATAACATTAATGAACGGGGCCTGGTTTTTTTTTATTCAACTGGGTCACGCGTCGCCATCCTTCTTTGATTGAAGCTACGATCCTAACATTCTTAACTGCTAAATTAAAAGGAGAAGTTTGTTTGATACCGCGTATCCCTATGATTCCAACTGATATGCCATTTGAGTTCAAACGATTACAATATCCTGTCTGTGCGTTTATCATTTGCGATGTCCATCAACAAGGCCCAAGGGCGAACACTTCACGTTTGTGGTGTGAATTTGGAGGAATCATGATTTTCACATGGCCAACTTTATGTTGCCTGTAGGGCTAGCACAACTTTGACGTAAAAATACGTAGCGAGTTTTCGATAGAAAAGTGCACGCCATTTACGACTGTCAAGTATGCTTCTGACGGGTGTAAATGGCGTACACTTTTCTATCGAATACTCGCTACGTATTTTTACGTCAAAGTTGTGCTAGGCCCACTGTTCCAGAGTCGGTACCCCCAGCGTTTATTCATGCTCAAAATGAAAGAAAAAAAAATATTGTTTATCCAAATGTTTTGGATTAAGTTTTAAAATAGCTAACAATTAATAAAATAATGTTTTTGTTTGAATAATTATTAATTTGATGTTCCAATTTTTTTTTTATTATTTACGTACCGGGCCGCTAGTTTATTTATAAATTCGATGTTTAAGTTTATTTACTTACCTACCCAGTGGCGTAGCGTGACTTGGCGAGGCCTCGTATTAAAATTTTTGGAGGCCCTTTTGAAGGGTAAAGATTTCTCACAATAGAAACAAGTTTGCGTAAAATTAAAAGAAATATTTATTCATCATAAATAACTATCTGTCACTTTTTCCAAAATTTTTACAAGCAATTCAAATTTTTAAATGTACACTCTCCTTGCCTTTTTTTCGGCCGCAATAACCGAGATGTACCCTACATCTCTACCAACTTTTGACTTACGCTTTACTCGAAAAAAAAAGAAATTACTTTTTATGAGGGGGGTTCCCAACCAGTCACACCAAAACGAGTCACAGTGTGACTCGTATATGTCATTTCTGAAATAAAAAAAAATTGGGAAGTTTATATTAATTTTAGCTTACTCACGTCGGGGGCCCTCGTGGCCCGGGGGCCCCGTATAATTGATACGGCAGATACGGCGGTAGCTACGCCCCTGTACCTACCTATTAGCAAAATCGGTCGACGGGTTGTAGAGATATAGGGTTCGCGAGCTCACAGTTCAGCGTGAACTACTTACTAGTTGAAACCAGTTCAATAGTTCCGGAGATAACTCTGTTCAAAAATAAACACTTTAAATCCTTATCAAGAAGAAAAGTTTTTTTAGATATTTTTATTTTGTCTTTTAATTTTTTTTAATTATTTTTCTTTTGTTCTTTTTATCATTTTAGTAGATATTCTAAGATAATTCTGAATAACGGGACAAACAATATTGATTTTGTAGATAAAAAAATACCAGTTATTTCGTGACCATGAAATCGTTTTAAAATGTTATGTAAGCATGCATTGGGACTCGTTATCACGTTGAAGATGGTAACAATATAGTAATAGTGCTAATTGCGCTTCCCCATCTAAAACAACGAACATTGATAAATAAATATGTTACGAGTACGTTGAAAAAAATCGACAATATTGGATGGCCATGTTTTCAAATTAAAAATTCAGTTTATTACTTTATGGACCTGGATTACAAAGTTGGTTAAGTATACAGGGTTATTCATAAAGGGTATGCCAAGCCGAAACGGGCTCATAGTACTCATCATTATGAACAACATTTACTATGGGACCAACCAGGAATTCGCGAAAAAAAATAGCTGTTCCATAGAAAAATGACAACGACACTCGACAAAATGTATGGAACAGCTGATTTTTTTCCGCGAATTCCGGGTTGGTCCCATAGTAAAAGTTGTTCATAATGATGAGTACTATGAGCCCTTTTCGGCCCTTTATGAATGACGCTGTATTAGTGTAGATAGTATAGATAAGAGCCTGCATAATAATGTACACATCAAGCTATCAGAGCTTTCAAATATAGATCAGCACGAATAGCTGCAGCTGTTGGAAAATCGATTTAATTGCAGTCGCTGTGAGCTTCGACCTTGCTTTGTTAGCACTACTTTGTTTAAAGAATAGCTAGATTAGAATAGATAGCTTTATTGTATCATCATCAGGCCATCTTCATATTGAAGTTTGGAGGTCAGTAGGCTAAACTTCTTGCGAACCCATGCTGTGCTTTTTAACCGACTTCAAAAAAGGAGGAGGTTATCAATTCGACTGTATGTTTTTTTTTTATTTTTTTTTATGTTTGTTACCTCATAACTTTTGACTGGGTGAATCGATTTTGATGATTCTTTTTTTATTAGAAAGCTGACGCTTCCCATTTGGTCCCATTTCAATTTAGTCCAGTTCTGATAATGGTATCCATGAGAAAACCATATAAGTCTTAAATTTGCATTAAGTGCGTGCGCGACAAATAGATGAATAACTCAATAGTCGGTCTTTTGAAGTCAGTTTTTGTTTTTTGTTTTGTAAAAATAATGTTCTTGTTAAATGCTGATAACTGAGTCCGGTCCACTTCTTAATGTTGTCCTGCCATTTCCGTCTCAGTCGTCCTGGGCTCTTCTTCTCCGGAATTCTGCCTTTGAATTTATTGTATACCAAACGAATAACTAGAAAGTACTTTTTTATGCCATAAAAGCAAACGGGCCGCCTGATGGTAAGCGATCACCGTCGCCTGTACCTGTAACACTGGAGGCGTCACAGATACGCTGCCGACATTTTATGACTCTATTAACAGCCCTTTGACTTAGGATAAAATAAAAATGAAGTAAAATTAACCGGTTCCTGAAGGATAGGGATCGTCTATTTATCACGTGAGGCTCGAGAGGAGGAAGGGATTCGGAAAACATCATGGAATATCACAATGAGAGAGGAAAGATGTAGTGAAATGTGACGTGTGTTAATTTTTTATTTCGGCGGGGGAGGGGGCAATTTCTAACCTTTTTTTCATGTATCACCTGAAAAAAAGGGTTGAAAATGATGCTAAAAAACATCCCATGATTTTAATGAACGACCCTATAGCAGGTAAAACCGGGGAGCGCAGCTAATAAACAAAGGTTTCCCCAATTTTTTTCCATTTATGATTAATATCATTATTTTTATTCTTACCTATATAACAGAATAATAGAAATCAATGAATCATTCAGAGGTCAAATGTCACACAATCAGCTCTTCGATTAATTAAAAACACTAAAGATAACAACTCCATTTACTTAAGTAATAGAATAGCTATTAAAAACTTATCTTGACTTTCAATCCAAAGCAATCTCGTAATCTAGTAGCTACAAGAAAGCCTGGAAGAGATCGCTCTTAACGATAAGACCGCCAGTTGTTGCAATAGTTTGTCTGTAAATTCTGGTGTGAACAGTGAAGAGTTTATCTATCTATCTACACATTTTCTTTCAAAATTCCATGTTTTCGAAATTACAAGCTTTTATTAAACTTGCAATTTATGTAACTATGTTTGTTCGGGTTAAATCTTGTAGCTGAATTTTGAACTACTTCCCGATGTCCGATTGAGCTGAAATTTGGTGTAGGTACCTGTGTTACTTTGATGACAATGCAAAAAAGCTTGCTTGTTTTTAAAAATCTAATATATAAAATTCTCGTGTCACAGTTTTCGTTGCCATACTCCTCCGAAACGGCTTGACCGATTTTGATGAAATTTTTTGTGCTTATCCGGTATCTATGAGAATCGGCCAACATCTATTTTTCATCCCCCTAAATGTTAGGGGTAGTCCACCCCTAAATTTTATTTTTTATTTTTTAGACAAAATTTTCATTTTTTTATTTTTTATAATGTGGCATTAAAAATACATACAACCCTAAATTTTCACCCTTCTATCACCAACCCCTATTAATTTATATGGCAAAACAACGTTTGCCGGGTCAGCTAGTATGTAATCATTAAAATTAACTTAGTTTATTCTGGCCCAACTTATTTTCGAGTTTGCCTGAAATCGGGGACCTGAAATTTTAAAGCCATGCAATGTGGTCATGTTTTCAGGTGAATATCAGGTTTCATATATTTACTTTACATTTCAAAACATTTTTACTTAATTTACAAATCTGTGACAAAAATGACCGCACCCCCGTCCCCCTCCCCTTATCTCTGAAGTTTACCGACGAAGTATCTGTATAAGTAGTTTAATAGTTTTTTTCTTTTTATTGTGCACATAAAAAAGGGATAAAAGAAAGTAGATATATATCCAATAATGAACATTATTTTTACAAAACAAAAATCGACTTCAAAAGACCGACTATTGAGTTATTCATCTATTTGTCGCGCACGTATGTACTTAATGCAAATTTAAGACTTATATGGTTTTCTCATGGATACCATTATCAGAACTGGACTAAATTGAAATGGGACCAAATGGAAAGCGTCAGCTTTCTAATAAAAAAAGAATTATCAAAATCGATTCACCCAGTCAAAAGTTATGAGGTAACAAACATAAAAAAAAACAAAACATACAGACGAATTGATAACCTCCTCCTTTTTTGAAGTCGGTTAAAAATTAAAAGAAACTCACCTTCCACGTCCCTAGTCCTATAACAGGGCAGGTGTGTCCATTGTTGAAGATGATTGGCGCGGGAACTGCCATACTGCTACTTATTTATATTTTTATTTATTTTTTTTATTGATTGAGTGGCACCGAGCGGTCAGGACGAAGTTTTCAGTCGAACTGAGGAAGCAAGCCACGCGGGAGATATATATCTAGGTATATAGGTATAATGGGATAGTGTTTATGGGTTTAAGGTGTGGTTTCGTTCATGCGACCGATAGGGTGAAAAAAGACGTAGTTAGCGGCCTAAGCTAGACGCATGCTACTCGGAAGATTTATTGACCGAGCGAATTAAGTGAGGTTTCGGAGTTTAGGGGAACAAAACCGCGTTTGTATGTTTGTATGTTTGTCCGACGATAACTTGAGTATCGTTTATCCGATCTTCGTGAAATTTTGCAGGCAAATTGTTCATTTCAATACAATTTTAAATTCGAATATGAGCGAAATCGATCGAAGGGTTGTGGAGATATGGGCGCGAGGTTCAGTTCGCCGCGAACTACGGGTATACAGGGTTGCTAAGCCGAAAAGGACTCATATTATTCATCATTATGAACCACTTTTACTATAGCACCATCTCTAAAATCGCGAAAAAAACAGGTGTTTCATAGAAAAATGTCAATGATCATCGACAAAACGTATGGAACAGCTGTTTATTTTTCGCGATTTTACAGTTTGTCGTATAGTAAAAGTTGTTTATGATGAAGTACCATGAGCCCTTTTCTTTGAACTCTGTAGTTGTATGATAGACACGGACTTAAGGTGCGGTTTCCTTTAAGCAACCTTTAGGGTGCAGAAAGTCGTGGTTATTTCGTATTAGACGTATTTAGCAGCAAAACGGAAGAAGTAGCACGCGTGAGACCGGGACAATTTATAGTTGTATGATATTCTCGGATTTAACGTGCGATTCCGGTCGTGCGACCAAACAGAGCAAGTAAAAATGGTAAGTAATAAGTTATTCTATATATACCCTGCGGTTTCCCCCGCATTTTCTGGGATAAAAAGTAGCCTGTGTTAATCCAGACCATGAACAACCTTCATTCCAAATTTCATGTAAATCCGTTCAGCCGTTTTTGCGTGAAAGAGCAATAAACATACTCACAAACTTTTGCGTTTATAATATTAGTAGGACTGTAGCCCTGTTTATTCAGACTACTTTTGTTTGAAATTAAATAAATAAATTGGTAAAAAACTGGATTTTATATTCAATTCAATCTTGCATGAATTTTAAGACAAGTGTCTATATTTTCAGTATTGAACCACCACTTTTCATAAAATTCGGTAACTTTATTAGTTTTTAAGTAATTTTGAAATCGAAAAATTGAAAAAAAAATACTATTACTTATTAAAATAAATTGTTTTTCACTGTCAGCGCCTTGAAGGTCACATTAATATTCGACATGCCTGTTATTGACATAAAGTAACATTAATGCTGATATATTCAGTTATAATAATAGTAAAGCTGATTATAATATGCAATGAACCATTTAGCTACTTTATTTAGTCTGGCTCTCTTGTCTAGTATTTCATTTAAAGTCAAAATGTTTGCACAAGTGTGTAAAATTATTGAAAGTAAAGAATCGTTTAGCCACAACAAAAAAATTAAAAATGTAAATTTTTCTGAAAGTTAATTTCAATAATACGCGTCTCATTATAATGTCGTGTTGGTATGGAGAAAAATACATTTTTAGTGTTAAATGAAATGAGGACCTAGTATTTAAATAGGTATTTTATAACTTAAAATAATTACTACTTATAAATTATATTAAAACTTATTTATGCTTTATAATAATTTGTTTGCGAGGAAGAAGGATATAGCGTGCATAACATTATAGTATACAGGGTATAGCAAGCCGAAACGGACTCATAGCGACTCATAACCTGGAAATCGCGAAAATAAAATCAGTTATTCCATACATTTTCTCAAATGTCATTGGCATTTTTGTATGGAACAGCTGATTATTTTCCACAATTTCAGGGTTCGTCCGATAGTAAAAGTTGTATGAATTCTACGAATCCTTTTTGGCTTTGCATACTCTTCCTGTATGTCAACACTCGATAATTAAAAAAAATATGCAAATAATCATGAAATTAATCGTTGCAAATTTATTTCTTATTGGGTAGCGTTAATGAAACCCTCCCTTAATATCCGCGACACATTCAGTAATGTTTGACCAACGCACGGCCACAGAATAGATTTCAGTATAAAAGTGATTGAATCAACGCTACAGTACGAGCAGTATGGACTATCCAAACAAAATAAACAATTTGTAGCGAATTGAACCTCGCAGCCTCTACAAGGTTATAAGGAAAGGGTATGCTAAGCCGAAAGGGCTCATAGTACTCATCATTATGAACAACTTTTACTTTGGGACCAATCATTATGTAGTGGTAGGGCTCTTTTGCAGAGCCCGCCTGGGAAGTACCACACCTTTGCCAGTTATTCCACCGCCAAGCAGTACCTAATGTGCAAACATTACTGTGTTCCGGTTGGAAGGGCATTGTTTCCAGTGAAATTACAGGGCAAATGGGAGATTAAACAACTTATATCTCAGGGTGACGAGCGCAGTGCTGTGCCGCGCAGGGTCTTGAATTCTGCGAATTCAAAATTCTGGGCGGCGCAGACCTGTTATGGGCAAACGTGATGTTTAACATTAGGCGAACGATTTGCTCGTCTCGTCACTCAATTACATAAAAAAAAAAAAAAAAAAAATCAGGAATTCGCGAAAAAAATCAGCAGCAAACGTTTTGTCGAGTGTCATTGACATTTTTCTATGGAACAGCTGATTTCGGCATAGCCTTTCCCTTTAACTCTGTATATTTCTTCTATTTTCTGGTGTGAACAATAAAGAGTTTGTCTTTGGGCGAAAAATCGGGTGCTAGCCTCGCTGTATGGCGGTGTCGAATGTGTTACGCACTTACGCATTATAGTCCATACTGTTTCTACATCAGCGTAGCAAGCGCCTACCGACTACTGCACTAATCTGTGAGTCAGAAGCCGCCGGGAAAATAACGGCGGCCTTGATTGAACCGGTGACGTAATGGAGGAATCCAGGGGTATCTTCCGCGGTATGACGGGTGAACAAACACCCAACAACAACAACAACAATTCAATTCAATCAATTCAATTCAATTTTCGAAAAATAACAAGAACTTTAAGGTCTATTACTCCTGCCTGTCCCAAATCGAAATATTTTTGGATTCTAATACATTCCTATACTCATATAATATTAATAATATTATCTTAATCGTAATATGTATGTATATATAAATTACGTGTCACGTTGTTTGTCCGCTATAGACTCCTAAACTACTTAACCGATTTCAATCAAATTTGCACACCGGGTGCAGTTATCACACTAGCGGTTCGGAAGCGGATGCCGGGCGGAGCGGACGCGCCGCGAATGCGTCGCGAACACGCCGCGGTTGCGCAGCGAATTCGTTGCGGACGCGTGGCGAATACGTTACGTTTTCGTCGCGTGTTTGTAGCAAATTATCGCTGTACAATACACTCAGTAACAAAATGGATTCCGACGAGGAAACACTGCTTTTGGCTTTATTACTTCGAAGACGCCGGAGACGAAAACGAAAGCATCGACGAATTTGGGAAGATCCATTAACAGTTAATCGAATGGAGGAGAGCGACTACTTTGTGTTGTTTTGCAAACGAATAAAAAATAATCCAAAACAATTTCGTTCCTACCTGCGAATGTCGAACCTACATTTTATGAGTCGTTGCATCTGATACAAACTGACATAAGACATAAAGACACACATTTGAGATTATCAGTGTCACCTGAAGAAAGGCTCGTTATTACGTTTGTACGAGACAGTACAAAATGGCGTCCACTTTGCTGTTCGCGGCGATCCCGTTGCGCGTCCGCAACGAATTCGCTGCGCAACCGCGGCGTGTTCGCGACGCATTCGCGGCGCGTCCGCTCCGCCCGGCATCCGCTTCCGAACCGCTAGTGTGATAAGGCTCTTCGATCTAACTTAGGAGATAGGATAGCTCACATCTCAATTTATAGTAAAAAAACATGAAAAATTAGAAAATTTAAAAATACTTAAACCATAATTTAACTTTAGCGCTTTGGACAATGTAAACTTTTTTAATGTAACTTTTGACATTTGACATTTGACATAGAATTGACGCAATGGCTTTTGACAGGACAACGTCTGTCGAGTCAGCTAGTATATTATGTATACTAAGTTACTAACGTATGCCGAAGGAATTTTTGTCTGAAAAAAAATTTCCGCAGAGAGCCAGAAGTATTCCATATTTTGGTGCAAATACCTAACGTACAATTAAATTGAATTAGACGTTATGTTTCAATTGAATTGAATGAGCCGAAAAGGGTCCATAGTCCTCATCATTATGAACAACTTTTACTATGGGGCCAACCATAAATTCGCGAAAATATAATCAGCTGTTCCATACATTTTGTCGAGTGTCATTGACATTTTTCTATGGAATAGATGATTTTTTTTTCGCGAATTTCGGATTGGTCCCATAGTAAAAGTCGTTCATAATAATGAGTACAATGAGCCCTTTTCGACTTAACATACCCTTTGTGAATAACCCGGAATAGTCGAGCTACACGTTACTGACATAGCAGATAGGATAGGTTATGCGCCCCAAACTGTGACGTTTGCCTCCATAGATCCTTGGTGGTATATTCCGAACCTGTCCCTAAATAATCATATCATCAACTACTTGTCTACTTTTCATGATATTTTTCTACTTTTTAACCGACTTCAAAAAAGGAGGAGGTTATCAATTCGACTGTACCTGTTTTTTTTTTTTTTTTTTATGTTTGTTACCTCATAACTTTTGACTGGGTGAACCGATTTTGATGATTCTTTTTTTATTAGAAAGCTGACGCTTCCCATTTGGTCCCATTTCAATTTAGTCCAGTTCTGATAATGGTATGCATGAGAAAACCATATAAGTCTTAAATTTGCATTAAGTACGTGCGCGACAAATAGGTCGGTCTTTTGAAGTCGTTTTTTTGTTTTTTGTTTTGTAAAAACAAGAACATTATTTTTACAAAACAAAAAACAAAAACCGACTTCAAAAGACCGACTATTGAGTTATTCATCAAAGTATTTGTCGCGCACGTACTTAATGCAAAAAGACTTAATGGCTTTCTCATGGATACCATTATGAAATACTTACCATTATCAAATGGGAAGCGTCAGCTTTCTAACAAAAAAAGAAATTATCAAAATCGATTCACCCAGTCAAAAGTTATGAGGTGACAAACATAAAAAAAAAAAAAAAACATACAGACGAATTGATAACCTCCTTCTTTTTTGAAGTCGGTTAATAATGTTCTTGTTATGATCGAAGTTCTAATATTATATTTGTACAAAAAAGTTTTCTTCAAAAACAAAATGAAACTTAGTTAGTTATCTTTTCTTCTTTATGTCACCTTCCTTCACTTTTGTCAACTTGTCATTGTCAAAATTCTGACATTTTATCAACTTCTCCCAAAGTCCGCACTTCTTCTCCGTCCTTTCCCAAACCATTCGAAAATGCTAAACTTAACTTTTAATTTGTGAAGATGTGTTTATCAATATTAAATTATACACCAAAAATATTACAAACCGTTCAGTAGGTACCTAAATTTCGAAATAACACACATTTAGTTATATGTATTTATTTAATACACAATGAAAAATTAAACACAACTACAATAAACCAATGAACAGCGGCGATATGAGAGCTTTTATTGTTTTCAAGTTTGTTGTTAACATCTGAATGGGGAATGTAAGTTACTTAAATCTTCTTCTTTCTTCTTCTTGTTTATAAAAATGAATCGCTGTTCGTTTGTCTGGCTAAAACTCGAGAATGGTTGAACCGATTTCGCTAATTTTGATCTTTAAATATTTGTGGAAGTTCAGGGAAGGTTTAAAAAAAAAACAGCTGGTGAAACCGCTGGGGGCAGCTAGTCATTTTATATTTTATCAAGTTTGTTGTTAACATCTGAATGGGGAATGTAAGTTACTTAAATCTTCTTCTTTCTTCTTCTTGCTTATAAAAATGAATCGCTGTTCGTTTGTCTGGCTAAAACTCGAGAATGGTTGAACCGATTTCGCTAATTTTGATCTTTAAATATTTGTTGGAAGTTCAGGGAAGGTTTAAAAAAAAAACAGCTTGTGAAACCGCTGGGGGCAGCTAGTCATTTTTTATTTTACTAGTTGTGTCTGGCGGCTTCACCTGCGTTTTGATGAAAAATACGCCGCCACTCTGCTCGAGTCAGAAAAGAGCTGAGCGATGTTGAGACGCAGGTGACGCAGCATAGAACAGTTTCTGCAAGGCAGAACAAGCGAGACAGCAGACAGACATACCGCGTAGAGCAGGACAGACACACTCCTGCTTTGCACATGTCTACACCGCAGTACGGAGCTCTCAGTACGTTCATGCATTACAAAATCAGCTCTGCCCTGCGTGGACTTAAGTCACCTACTTCGATATAATTTCTCCATACTACGGAAGTACTACACTACTACAGAGTTATATGGAAAGGGTACGCTAAGCCGGAAAGGGCTCATGGTACTCATCATGAATAACTTTTACTATGGAACCAAGCAGAAATTCGCGAAAAAAAAATCAGCTGTTCCATACATTTTATCGAGTGTCATTGACATTTTCCTACGGAACACCTGAATTTTTTTTCGCGAATTTCGGGTTGCTTCCATAGTAAAAGTTGTTCATTATTTTTTTTTATGTAATTGTGTGAAGAGACGAGCAAATCGCTCGCCTGATGTTAAACGTCACGTTTGCCCATAACAGGTCTTCTGAGTACTATGAGCCCTTTTCGGCTTAGCATACCCTTTCTGTATAACCCTGTCTAGAAAAAATGTCAATGACATGCGACAAAATGTATATATCAGCTCCAGCATACGCTAAGTTTAATTATCTAATTCGTCCACCATTGCCTGCACCTGCCGCGTGGCATTAATTCACAAAAAATCCAGAAGCAACTCCATAAATCTTTTCCACAACTTTAGTTACAGGGCCACGGCCATGGGCGCGGCACCGGGCCCTTCGGACAGCGGCCGGGGGGTCAGGCACAGGTGAGAAACACATTTAATTCTTGGTGTAATTAACACTGAAGTTCTCACGTACTTCATCATATGCCTACCCTTGTCCCACCTGCGTGGGGTCGGTACAGTATGTACACTTCTTCTATTCATCTCTATCACTCGTTATATTAAAACACTCCCTTCTTTTTCATATCGTCTTTCACACAGTTCATCCATACTTTCTTTAGTCGTCCTCTACAGCTATACCCATTCACACTCAAGTTCATCACATACTTATTTCACCATAATTCCTTTTTCCACGGATGCGGACAGCATGGTAACAGGCCGCCACCACCAGGACCTCAAGATTATGGGCCACAAGGGCAAGCTCCACAAGGATACGGACCACAAGGGCAAAGTCCACAAGGATACGGACCACACGGGCAAAGTCCACAAGGATATGGACAACATATCTATGGAACACAGGGGCCAGGCCCGCCAGGATATGGCCCACAAGGACAAGGTCCACAACCATATGGGCCATTAGGGCAAGGCTCACCAGGGTATGGGCCACAAGGACAAGTCCCGGCAGGCTATGGGCCACAAGGGTACGGCCAACAAGGATACGGGCAACAAGGATACGGCCAACAAGGGTACGGGCAACAAGGATACGGCCAGCAAGGATATGGCCAACAAGGATATGGCCAGCAAGGATACGGCCAACAAGGACGTAATTGTATTTTGTTACATTTTTTCAATGTAGCAGCACTATTACTGGGCCCGCGTGCTCCATCGTAGACCACATCATTGCTCACCATCAGGCAAGATGGCGGTCAAACGCAAGCCTATCTATGAATAGTGTGTGTCGTGGCATCGTAGCTCCCGAACGGATGAACCGATTTTGAATTTGTTTTGTTTGAAAGGTGAATTAGTCGGGACTGTTCTTAAATATTTTTGAAAATCGGTTCAGCCGTTTCAAAGTTGGAGGTTTTTTAATTTTAATGTTTTCCTTCCCAGAGCCCAGTACCCCAGGCAAAGACATGTGCTGCGGAGCGCTGATGGGGTGCTGCGCCGCCGTACTATGCTCGTGCTGCCAGGGCCTGATGATGGGCGGAGGGATGGCCGACGAGGACGCCAACTACGGTAACTACAGGGCTATAACGAAAGGGTATCTGGCTGGCTAACATTTTTTTTACGGAACACCTGTTTTCTTGGGATTTCCGGGTTAGATAGATATAATATAAACTCTTAATTGCTCACACCAGAAATTACAAACAAAAGGATAGTAACACTTAAAACTAATGCAATAACTGGCGGCCTTATCGGTAAAAGCGATGTCTTCAAGGCAACCTTAGGATGGAGAGGATACATAAAATTAATAGGAAAACGGGGTATACAATATTGGAGAAAATTATTGTGTCATATAAACCTACATAAAATTTATATTATAAGTACTTAGACATACTCGTATATTCATCTATAATACATTCTAATACTAAAATTACCTATATTTACGAAAATTTACTAATAGGTACTCATATAAATATAATACTTATAAGAGTTTAAAGTACTCATCATTATGAAAAACTTTTACGGGACCAACCCGGAATTCGCGGAAAAAAAATAGCAGTTCCATAAATTTTTTTTTCGCGAATTCCGGGTTGGTCCCGTAGTAAAAGTTATTCATAATTATGAGAACTATGAGCTCTTTTCCCTTTCTGTATAACCCTGTAGATCTGATAAATAAAGCCTTGAAAAGGCCTACTGTATATAGATAAAATTACTTAGTTGGTGATTGCTATAACTATTCTTGTAGGCGAACATCAGAACACGCCTGCGTCGGATGCTGCCAACGATGATAGCTGAAAAGAAATACCTATCCAAAACAACCCGGTAACCCTCTGTTCTAATAAATAATACTTATAACAGAAGGTAAGTTCTAAGTGCCATTTCAACCTTTAATCCTCCCACTGCTGGGACACAGGTCTACCCTCGAAGGGTGATTAGGCCGGATTCCACCACGCTGCCAAGTGCGGGCTAGATTCACATACGCCATTGAATTTCTTCTCCAGACATATGTAGGTTCTTTCACGATGTTTTCCGTCACCGAAAAGCCAGTGATATGTAAAGTATGTACTTAATCGTTGGTAATTATTCAAGCAAGCAGTAATATGCAAATATTACCTACTGTGTTCCCGATTCAAGGGCATTGTTTCCAGTGTAATTTTGGGTCAAATAGGAGATTAAACATCTTATATCTCAGGGTGACGAGTGCAGTGCTGTGCCGCGCAGGGTCGCGAATTGACAGTTCAAATTTAGGGTGGTGCAGACCTGTTATGGGCAAACGTGATGTTTAACATCAGGTGAACGATTTGCGCGTCTTGTCACTCAATTGCACAAAAAAATCCCTGCGAGTTACACTGTTACTATATTATAAACTAGCTGCGCCCCGCTGTTTCATCCGCGTTTTCCGGGATAAAAATGGGATAAAAATAGCCTATGTGTTAATCCAGACTATTCCAGACCATAAACAACCTACATTCCAAATTTCATATAAATCTGCTCAGCCGTTTTTGCATGAAAGAGCAACAAACACACTCACAAATTTTCGCGTTTTTATTATTAAATAGGACTCGACCACCGCTCATTGAATTTCTTGTATGTGCCAACATCACCTAACGATTTAACTAGGTATGTCCATGACCAACTTTTACTATGGAACCGAAACAATGATTTTTTTATGGAACAGCTGTTCTTTTGCTATTTCAGGGTTGGTAAAGTTGTTCGTAATTTTGTGATAAATAATTAACGCGGGGAATACTCATGTAGAAATCGTATAAAAATCGTTTACTACGACTAGTTTCGAACAGATTCGTTTTCGTGAGAAGAATCCCCTGTTAATAATAATTATAACAAAATGTGTCAAAACAACGTTAGTTTCCATAGTAAAGTTGTTCGTAATGTTGAGTACAGTGAGCCTTTTTAAAAGACTTCAAAAAAGGAGGAGGTTATCAATTCGTCTATATGTTTTTGTTTTTTATTATTTTTTATTTTTTTATGTTTGTTACCTCATAACTTTTGACTGGGTGAATCGATTTTGATGATTTTTTTTTTATTAGAAAGCTGACGCTTCCCAATTGGTCCTATTTCAATTTAGTCCAGTTCTGATAATGGTATCCATGAGAAAACCATATAAGTCTTCAATTTGCATTAAGTACGTGCGCGACAAATAGATGAATAACTCAATAGTCGGTCTTTTGAAGTCGGTTTTTGTTTTGTAAAAATAATGTTCTTGTTCGGCTTAGCATACTTTTCCTTACCTATAACCGTGTATAAATTCACTTTGTTTTTCTTATAAAAATTGCTTTGTTTTCAGAATTATGTGGGGAGTGGGGAGAGAAGAAAATAATCGGCGCCTGGCTGAACTACAAGCAAATGTTATGCTTTTGGATATCGGAAAAATTAAATTCCTTTTAGCTAATAAGTTTATTTCAAAAAAATCTATTTTGTTCAAGTATGACCTGCGGTTTTAATTATTGTCGTCAACTTAACACTTTGACTGCAAAAATACATACCTACCTTGTATTTTACTTTGTGCGACCCGAATGCGGCTACACACGCCAGGTGCGTAAAACACTACGCATTTTACTATTAGCCGCACTTAAGGCAAGCGCATGTGATTATTAGCAGCAGTTAAAGTGTTAAGCACACATTTTAGAAGTAAATTTATAAATGTGATTCAAAAAGGGTGAAGAAAAAAACATGAAAATGTAAATAATTATTAGGTAATATTATATTTAGTTACCTAATTTTTTTTTATCAGCTTTTAGAGCATTATAAAGAAAAGAAGAAACTTTCTTTGCTTTGCAAAGTTTTTATTCATATTGTTACAATCATGGAAAGGAAATAAATGTATGAAATAATTAGTTACGTATTTTATTTGTATTTTACTTTATTTAACACTACGGTACACGCGCTCCTTTTTTTTACTTGAGTACACGCGTGGCTTACTATATTAGGCCATTTTAAAATATCAATAAATTGTATATTTATGATTATTTGACTAAAATAATAAATGGAATGGAAAACTTATTTATTTTACTTAGTATTACAACATTACAATTTAGATATTATATTTAAAATAGTGAACAATTAGCAATTTACTAAATATCTAAGAAAAAGTAACAAAATGGCACTTCTGAGATCAACATATTTTTTTAAAATTAACACTAAACTTAATTACTAATTTCTTTATTTTCGTAGCATTCAGGACACACTACTGCTTGGTGATCGGGACAAATCCATTTGTAGCAAGTCTTGCACCACTTTTTTGTCGACCGAATTCGGGCTCTCGAGCAGAGTGCACATCGACCAACTCGTCCTGTCTTTGGTGTCAAATCGAGGATCGCGCGGGGTACCTGAGGTTGCGACAAATATACCAGACGAGGCTTACCTGGAATCGCTAGTTTCTAGCGCGCAAAAATAAAAAGTTACCGCAAAAAGAATAACCCTGGTCTACTATAGTAGGCCAGGCGTGTACTCTAGTGTTAAGACTATAGGCCTTAAATGAGCAAGATAATAATATATACCGATTTTTCTGATTTTATACTGCGATGCGGAATCGGTTTAGTATCCGGAGCGTAGAAAAACATTAATGTAATGCCACATTCTGCATTTGAGTTTTTTTTTGTTTGAAAACTATCTGCGCCCCGCATTTCTACCCAATTTTTTTCTAAACCAACCCCGTGTTGACCCCGACCAACCCCGTGTTGTAATAAAAAAAAAACAAATCGGTCAAGCCATTTTCGATTGTATAAATCTTGGCATAAAAATTCTTTATCTATTTTAATTTAATTTTAGCGCCATCTAGATCAAAAGTAGTGAAACATATTCTCAGTATGTAGCAGCATCACGCTTGACATTTTTTTAGGGTTCCATAGCACAATTATGAATTAAAATTATACAGACTCCCTTTTTTTGTAGGATTTTTTTCACGTGTTCTTTGTGGGATTATGTGTCCTCAAAGTTATGAACATTGTCCACCTAAGATTTAATTTCTAAACTTGGTTTATCATTTCAAATGGAAACTAGCAACTTTCTACGTAAACAAATCGTAATAAAAACTCTCTAAGCATTTACTAAGAGTTGAACAAATATTTGGAATTCTAATTACAATTGTGTTTTGACACGCTCTTGACGATTTTTTTTGTGCAATCTAAACTTTTTTTAAGTTCTTTCGTGTTGTAGGCCAAGCAAGATCTTTACATACATTCTTTTTGGTAGCGGGTAGAGGGAGAAATCTTCTAAAGATATCCGGTTATATCAGAGTATTTACAACCGGGTTATATTTCTGTATAGCTCGTATTATATATTGGCACTTCCTAAAACCCCCCGGGATCTATAGAAACGCACCAGTAACTTCATAGCACGTTATTGTGAAGACGCTCTCGGAAAACGCTGGGAGCATTTCCCCCCTTACCTTTACAACGGCACAGGCAACACCGTGGAACGGTCTTTTCTATGCCTGCTTCATTGTGAGGTCAAATCGCCAAGTCTCACTATCCCTTATTAGCAGAACATCTTAGCATTCAGAAATAAAAATAATGCAGAATTACGTTTCATTAAAAACTTTTTTGACAAGAAAATCCTCTTCGGTCACAGAACCAAAAAAGAATAAACCAGAACTAGAATATTGCAAAACAAAAACAATTGAATTTCGATTATCTATCAGAGCTTTTGTTCGGACAACACAGAATTCGACTCTCTCCTACAATGGCCCAAATTTTCAAGTAAAAGTTAACAAAACCTCCCAAATTTCCAAGTTCCATCCAACATTTACCTCTAAATTAATAGTAAAACCTTCGTAAAACATGGCTCTAGTTTTAAGGAAGGCAGTTTTGCCAAGGAACGTGTCTCTGCTGAAATGTATAAAAGGGCGTTCCCTTGCCACTACGGCGAACAAAAACAGCCCAGCCCCGCTTTGTAAGTATTTTGTCTGCTTTTCAATTAGATTAGATCTGCATTAGATCATGTATGTAGTACCATTTTTAGGGTTACGCAGTTTCTGCACTAAGTGTGAGGCGGGAGTGATAATCGATTTGATGTGAACGTGCAGCCCTATTTATCGGTTAAATTAAGAAAAATTGAGGTAGAATTTTGAGTTCATTTTCATCTCGGTAGTGTTGTGTGTAGCTAAGTGTTGTAGTGTGAAGCAGGTAAGTGGTAGAAGTCTGGATTTCATGCGGAAAAATGTTAAAATTCGTTACCCGTTAAAAATTGACTATCGGTGGGTGTCACGTCAGTTTGACATGACACATTTGTATCGTCAGCTTTGAAGCAGTCTTTTGGTAGGCGGCTAGTCGGGTAGTTGACTGTGCGGATCTGTTATTTTGGAGAACGGTGGTCGCCGCCGTAAGAGCTCCAAGTTATAATACTCGGCGAGACCGCGCCCTACGTTCTTCTGAATAGCATGAACCGAGCGGCGCTTATCTCGCCCAGTATTATATCTTGGATATCTTTTCAGTGGTGGCGCATGGCGGACCCGCGTTTGATTTTCCTGGCATCGGTTATACCAAGCTCCTATGCTCTGGTGACCATCGCGGCTCGGTGCGGACGTATGCGGAAAAAGGCGAAAAGAAAGATGGCTGTTGCGCATGTTGTGGCCCATGCGGCCCATGCGGCCCATGCTGTGGCCCATGCGGCTGTGGACCGTGCGGCTGCTGTGGACCATGTGGATGCGGACCGTGCGGCTGCGGGCCTTGCGGCTGTGG
This sequence comes from Alcis repandata, assembly GCA_949125135.1. Lineage (NCBI taxonomy): Eukaryota > Metazoa > Arthropoda > Insecta > Lepidoptera > Geometridae > Alcis > Alcis repandata. The sequence goes on along the minus strand of OX421244.1, from coordinate 9,442,019 downwards.
GCCGTGCGGTCCGTGCGGCTGTGGACCGTGCGGTCCGTGCGGATGTGGACCGTGCGGTCCGTGCGGATGTGGACCGTGCGGCTGCGGCCCCTGCGGATGTGGACCTTGCGGATGCGGACCATGCGGCGGCTGTGGACCGTGCGGTCCATGCGGATGTGGACCGTGCGGCTGTGGTCCCTGTGGCTGCGGACCATGCGGTGGCTGTGGACCATGTGGGCCTTGTGGACCATGCGGTGGCTGTGGACCATGCGGGCCTTGCGGACCGTGTGGCCCTTGCCGCTGTCCTTGCCCATGTGGACCTTGCGGCCCCTGCGGACCTTGTGGGCCCTGCGGACCTTGCGGACCTTGCGGCCCATGCGGGCCATGTTGCCCGTGCCCATGCCCATGCCCAGCGAAAAAGAAGTGCTCTAGCGCCGCATGCCCCTGCTCTGCGTCCGGACCTATAATGCCGATGCCAATGACAATGCCGAAGATTCAACAAGATGAGCCTTTTAAGAATGAGCAGAAAAACATGTCTCCCCGCATCGTTCCCGGACCGATGAAACTAACACCGATCCCAACATAAGGCATTATTTAGCGACAGTTCTATAAGTTAAAATATTTGATGGATTTATTAAAATATTTAAATATCTACTTTTATAATGATAATGTTTTGAAGAATATTTAATGTAATAAATTATCACTACATGTTTTCGCTCGTTTAATTTGCTAGAAACGATACGCAGATTTAGTGCAGACCTTTGAGAATGACGGATCTTTAATCCAGGTGAATAGCGTAACATACCTTTGCAGCCTCGGTGGTGCCATTCCGGAGAATAAAGGAGAGCAAGGTGCGGCTCTTCAGTTATCTCAAGAGCGAGAACTTGAGGCGGCTGTCAACTGCGAAGGAACTTCCCTCGACACACGCCACGCTGCTGCACTGCAGCCGGTCCTGCCCTAACCTTGCGGCGGAACCGAGGAATCTACTTTGCTCGCCGCTGCGGTCTCGTAGCCTCCCCAGGACTAGAACCTTGTCTTACGAAGCTGTCAATCACGCGGCTTCCATATCACCCTTCTCTCGATATCCTGTCATCTCCTACAGCCTGCTGCAACCTAACGGGTTTCAAGTTAGCTCTGCCAGATCGTACTCCAAGCCATGCAGCTGTGGCTGCGCTTGTCCTTTCCCCTGCGGTCCGTGCGGTAATTGCTGCGGCTGCGGCTGTCTGCCGCCCCCTTGCAACACCCCACCCCGTTGCATCCAGTACATGACCGGCTACTATTACTACCCTTATGGCGTTTGGTTCTGCGGCCCTTACCACGTCGCCGGCACTTGTAAAGCTATAGGACCCTGCAGCCCTGGCGGTCCTTGCGGTCCCTGTTGCAGTCCTGGCGGACCATGCGGTCCGAGCTGCGGTCCTTGCGGCCCTTGCGGCCCTTGTTGTGTATGTCCTTCACCTGGGGGCGTGCTCTCTACTGCTGGCGCAGATCAGGTGAAACCAGGCGAGGTTCCCAGTAATCAGATAAAATCGACTATACCTTGTTCAATGCCCCAGAGTCAAACTCGATTTGGGATATCGAAGTACTTCCCGTTCAACACCACGATGACTCCCCAAATGAACTATGATCCCGGGACGCGATACAGAATGCACACCTCCGCCTCACCTTGCACCTCGTGCTTAGTCAGCCCGTTCACCACTCAACAGTACAGCACTCAAGCGGCTGTAATGGACGACCAGGCTTACATCGACAAATCTGAGCATTCCAACACTGGGCCTAATTTCACGGAAAGTATTGCATCTTCGAACCGCAAGGCCCCCAGTCAGCAACTATCCACTTCGTTCAACTTAGGCCGTAAACGCAGAAGCAACGCCATACGTCAGAAGCCTATAGTTAAACGTTATAGTTTCAAGGCTAGCTCCCAAGTCTTACAACCTGCGATATACGCTTCAGAGAGAGCGCAAGCCTCTTATACTTTTTCCGAGCCCACTACTAACAAAACTCCCTCTGTTCAACCGGATAAATATACTTTCAAGCCCTTGGAATCTTAAATTTATTTCAACGAGCAGTACTTACGACGGACACGCAATATCATCGCCAGAGTTATAATTATGAATATTACAATTATTTGAATCTGTATATATCGATACTCAATAAAAGCCTTAGTCCATATAACTTAGTTTTTATTTAAACTTTATTAACCTCTTCAGGTGTAGGATTCTAATAGGATTGGATTGTGATTACAATAAGAAATCATCCTTTCAGCAAATGTCGGAAAGAAGAGGAACTTGAAATGGCAACAAAAATCGATTCGCGAGATATCTACGATCAGGATGAAAGAAGTGCCCGTGGCCGATAAAGAAAAGCCGCAGAAACTCGCACAATCTCTGCACAGCAGCATGTCCTGCCCGTGTGTCGTGGCGGGTATCCCCCAAGCGACGAGGCAAGCAGCCAAGACTCGCCTAACCAGATGTCAATCCGCCGTCCTCCCCGTAGAACAGAGCCAACATAACCACAAACTCAGTCAACACCTACATCGACAACAAAACACAACTACCAACTACTTCCAGTCATTCTTTTTCCCTGTCCCGGACCTTTCGATTCCGAGTCTGAGTTCACCATCAGATGCGGACGGCAAGGGGACGTCGGAGATTATGAAACAGCTTTGTAGCGTGTGCGCCTGTCCAGGGCCCTGCGGGTGCGGCTGTGGCTGCTGCAGCTGTCTCCCACCCCCTTGTAACACCCCCGCTAAGTGCATCCAATACATGACTGGTTACTATTACTACCCTTACGGCAATTGGTTCTGCGGCCCTTACCATGTTCGTGCTACTTGTTGTGGTGGGCCTGTTACTCCCGGTGGACCTTGCGGCCCCAACCCTCCGAACCCTGCCGGTGGTAGCTGCAGCCCCTCTGGCTGTGGGCCTTGTTGTTGTTGCTGTCTACCATTAGATGGCGCTAAAGGTTCAAAAGATGGTTTAACGAACTTCTGTGGACTTCCTTGCTTAACTAATTCTACACCCCCCAACAAGCCGAATCAGTTTCCATCTCCGGGCACTAGTCAAGAAGGCTTGAAGCCTGGCACGCCACCGGTATCCCAGGAATCTGTGCCGGGTGCTCCTCATCCCATCAGTAATGTCCTAGTAGGAATGCCAGACATGTCGAGCCCCGGGGCTCCTTGCATGGCTGTCAAATCACACCAGCCTGACGGCCCATGCAACCCGTGGACCTTTGCCGGCTTAATGCCATTATCACCTCCTTGCAGATCAAGTAGGTATTTCAAAACTAGCCCTTTATGCAGTGCTAGACCTTGCCCTGGTTGTGCAGCATGTAAAGCTTATTGTGGCCCGTTTGGACCATGTGGACCGTGCGGTCCATGCGGCCTTAGTTGCGGCCGTTGTGGGCCTTGTCGCGGTCTTTGCGGTCCATGCGCGCCTTGCGGCTGTGCTTGTGGCTGTGGACCCTGCGGCTGTGGGTGTGGCCCCTGCGGTTGCGGTTGTGGCTGTGGGCCTTGCAATTTCTACGGTTGTCCTCCCTGCAGTTGCGGTCCTTTCGGTTGCTGTGGTTCTAGCCCCTGCGGTTATGGTTGTGGGCCATGTGGTTGCGGTTTCAGCTGTGGTGGCTGTTGCGGTGGTTGCGGCTGTGGCCCTCTATGCTGTCCCGGCGGCTGTAATGGTCCTTGTGGACCCCCTTGCGGTTGTGGGCCCTGCGTAGGTGGAGGCTGCGGTTGCGGTCCTTGCGGCTGTGGTCTTGGCTGCGGCTGTTCCTGTGGTGGCTGCTGTAAACCATGGTGTGGGCCATTCTGTAACTGTTGTCTAACTCCAACACCTGTAGATGGTGTTTTCAGTGGTGAAGGACCGCGCCCAACTGCTGGCAACCCCAATGTCATGCCTTTCCCCCAAGCCGACAACCCAGCGATATGTGCACCACCTTCAAATCAAAATCCTGGACCACCTCCTAATGTTCCTCCAGCTGCTGGGAATTTATCTGCAGCTATTGTCCTATCGGGGGGGTTAAGCGATGTCAATTCGAAGCTTGTAAGGACCTTTCCCTTCAACAACCCCAAACCTACACTACACAAACGCCACACGTCATCGGCTAGCTCTGTTCTCACCAGACACATGTCAACTCACTGTGGATCTTGTGCCCGTCGCTGGAAAACGTTGAGGCACAAATTTCCGATATTATCAGGCCAGGATAATCAGCCGCTGATATCTTACTCTGACTGGGCTGTCTATAACCGAAATACTACAAATTGTGGGTCTATTCCCTGTCTAAGCAAACCGAAGAGCCTCCTGACCCAAGAAGCACGAGATCGTCCCCAAGTGCCGTCTTCTGGTTTCTCATATTCGAGCACACCACATTACAAGAACCCGTATCCGTGCCCTGAGAACCTAAGTCCGAGTGGTCAGAAGTCCTGGATCCTCGAAGGTGGAAACTTGCTGAATAGAGGAGACAAAAGCTCGTGGTGAAATCATACTTTTAAGCAGCATTCAATAATTCAAAAGCAACTTCCGATCCAACCATATTGTAATATCAAAGCAATAAAAAATAGAAACAAATTATATTTTTGATTTCTGGCAGGTTTCTGGATATGAATTAGGTTAGGTATTGTTAGGTATTAGGTATTGTTAAGTATTATAGGAAAGAGGAATAGGGGTACATTTTAGGAAGAATTTCAGGTAGGATTTTTATGCAATTTTAAAACGGGTCAAAGAAGTGAACAGCGTCACGGCGATGTAGCGTCATCAGGGCTTGTTCTGCGGTTCTGTTACGAAGAAAAAATCTCTACCTCCAAAAGAAACGTTGTTAGCTGCAGATGAGAATAATGCTCAAATCTCGAAGATTAGCTTAGCCCAGTGGGCCAGTTTATGCCGTTTCTCCGTGTCAGCCTTCCCAGGGAAAAGGTCCCTAATCCTAGCCCAGTACCGACTTGACTTCCATCACCGATGAAGCCATTTTATTTCGATTTGAAAACAGCTTTGACCCTCATTATTTCGCCTATAAATCTAGATCAACGTTGCCTCGATTAGAACTTAAATTAATATCTTTGAAAGGTTATGGAGTTCCGGGTGGAAACTTGTCAGGCACGATGACTGCTTGTCGACTGCGCTGCCGTGTTGATTATAAACCTATTTCCCCTCCCCAACTTAACGAAATAAACTGTGTACGTATTATTATAGATGATAAATTAAACCAATTGCTTTATTTTGCCCACGCGTCTACAAGTGTAGGTTGTATGGTCTGTGATTACAATAAGAATCATCCTTTCAGCAAATGATGGAAAGAAGACCAAGTTGAGCTTGACAGAGCAACTAACTGAGCAAATAAAATCGCTATGTGGATTCCAAATAGCAGTGAAGGATCTGAAATTACCGTGGATGTTCAAAGAAAAGGCCGGGGACCTAAAACCGGCGGAGAGCACGTCGGCTTTGCCAGGCGAACCAGAGCGAGCGGAAAGCTGTGAATGGAAAAAGCCTGATGAAAATATCATCGGGGTATACGTACCGGAGCCGGCAAGACCGAGCAGGACAAATATACCCGAACCGAGCAAACTTTGCGTTAAACCGCGGGAACACCAAGAGGAACCCGTGGAAACAATTCCCGATCATAAACAGTCCAGCGCAGAGTGGACTACGGCACAAAACGCCATGTCACATTGTGTGAAATCTTATTTGTCTGCAGAGACATGTCCGAACCGACAGCCAGCAGATAAAGCAGAATGTTCAGTAGAACCCGGCGAGACAGCTAGCCCAGATAACCTCACCGAAGCGGTGCAAAATCTATCTGCATGTGCCGTCTGTGGGTGTCCGATGCCTTGCGGTTGTCCAGGGGGTAGTTGCTGCTGGGGCTGCTGTTGCTGCTTGCCAGGGGCCTGCCTTCCCCCACCTGGCTGTGCTCCGCGATGCATGCAGTACATGACTGGCTATTATTATTATCCCTACGGCGTGTGGTATTGCGGTCCTTATCATGTCACTGGTACATGTTGCGCCACGGGTGGTTCTTGTGGCTGTGGTTGCGGCTGCGGTTGCGGTCCATGCGGGTGCGGTTGTGGCCCATGCAGTTGCGGCCCGTGCCGTTGCGGTCCATATTGTCGCTCTCCATTTCCTTGCTGCTGTTGTTGCCTTGGCGATCAAAACCTTCAAACCAATCAACCCCCTAAGCCCAATCAAGCTCCTCATAAGCCTTGCGCTGCTTGTTGCGGATGTATACCATTCAACCCTGATACTCCTAGCGACCCCAAGAGCGCCCTCGGTGTTTGTGCCAGCACTTGTTCGTGTCTGCCCATGTGCCCTCCATACAGGTGCAGTAAATACTTCAACACCAGCCCCCTCTTGAAGCCCTGGTTTGCGAGAGCTTGTGAACCGTCGTGCGGTTTCAGTCCTTGCACTAGTCCGTGTGGTCCTTTCGGATGTTCCGGTCCCTGCAAGTATTGCGGCCCTTGCGGTCCATGTGGTCCGGACGGTGTCGCTCGTCTAGTCGGCCCCTGCGGCATCTGTCGTGGCGGGCCATGTACCCCTACGTGGTGCGGCTGTGGGCCTAGCGGACCCTGCCGTTTCTGCGGCCACTGTCCTCCCTGTGGCCCTTACGGCCTTGGCCGTCTTACTTGCTCTCAGGGTTATTGCTCTGAGGGCGTCTGCTGGCCTCCGTCAAGTGATCTGCTATCGGGCGGGCAATATCCCCGCTGTGCAACTTGCGCTCCGTACCGACCGTATGGCCTTTTCGACAATGGACCTCTTGGCTGTTACTGCCCAACCTGCTACTTAAGATGCGGTCAGTTATTCAACACCTGCTTCATTCCATCACTGATTGAAAACCTGACACGTGAAGAAGGCGCTTTTCCTCATATTTCGGACTATTTTAACCCAGCAAATGTAACCGTACCTTGGCAAACTATAGATTCTTGCAACCATTCCAATTTAGACGCTCATCCGCAAATTATGGATTGTTTCAACCATGCAAAAGCAACCGCTCATCAGTTAAATTTGGATTCTTTCAACAATGCGAAGACTGCTCCTCCAGGAAAAGCGGATTCTTTTAACCATGAAAATGCACACATTTTTGCTACCTTCTTGACACCTACGTTTTTCGATGAGCTATTATTTACATCCAAATCGTCGGGAGACGTTCCCAAACCGCCTTCAAAAAAAGAAAAGTTGAAAAAATCTGGAAAAAAACAGTTTGAACTTTCAAAAACTTCTGATAGTGAAAAATTTGATTGGGATACTCTTAGACAATTTCCGCCTGACAAGCCTAAACCAGTGAAGAAGTAGGGACTTATTTATCAGCCTAAATATCAATATAACGAACCCAGCCATACCGGCCACAGTGTCCACCATAAGATCACCAAAATTCTGATATTCAATGAGCAGTCATGATAGCCAAGCAGCCAGCCCGCAGTCTGTCGCGTCAGATAATATGCTGGAGGAGACTGAAGAACCATTTCTGTACTCCTACACCTACAGTGCGCCAATAAGCTTACAATCTGAGGCATCTGATGAAAAAAGTGAAATGAAAGGTATCAACGTAGCACAAACTGTCGACAAGACTTTCGTGTCGTCAATAATCCAGTCTCCAATGGTGTCCGGTGCGAATATTTTGACGGCAGTTCATGCTGTGTCTTCAAGAGGGCCATTCCTGCATCGTTTTATTTCCATTTTGCTTTCCCCTTTAAAAGTGTTTCTAATGTTAATCACGCCGACCATATTTTTTTGATACCTTTGGCTAGTTATTTCCACGCTGCTTTTCAGTCTACAAGGTTTTGTCAAGATTTTACTACCAACTCATTGTAGGAGGGATTATAGTCGATCAAACTGAAAGCAAGCTTGTGGAAATAATCCTGGAATGTACTGTAGGTATAGTTAGACACCTCATGCATAGAATTTATGACTTTTTAACAACTGTAAAAATTAAGAACAACAATAAAAGTCAAAAATATTTTGGTTTTTTTTTTGGATATAAGTATAAGTTTGCGAGTTTGTTATTTATCAGTGCCGTACGGTTTCCACCTTGCTAGGTAAATAGGTTGTTAATAAGAAACTATTTTAACTTTTAGTAGGATAGCATAATGGTTGACTGCCTTCGAATTTTTCCAACGAATGGCAAAACAGAAGCTGGTCTCAAAATTAGGTTAAAAGTTTAAGAACTCCATATCTCCTTGTAAGTTTTTAGGATTGTGATTACAATAAGAAATCATCCTTTCAGTAAATGTCGGAAGAAAGAGAGACATGACATGGCAACTTATATCGATTCGCGAGGTTCCAACAATCAGAATGGAAGAAGCGCGATTGGTCCACGGCGAAAAGCGGCAGAAACCAGAGCTGTCGTCGCTTAGAAGTCGTTCCTGTCCATCTTTCGTGGCTGGCAACCCCTACAACAAGCAAGCAGATGTAACCCAGAAGCTGCCGAGAACACAATCTGCTATCTACTTAAAACAGAGCAAATGTTTCTGCCAACAAGCGCCCCGGAAACATAATGCTACTTCTCCCAGCTGCTTACAGTCAACCGTACCCCTTCCAGACACGCAAACACCAAATGTTGACGAAAAAGGGGCGTCACAAATGACGCAAAAGCTTTGTGCTGTATGCGGCTGCCCCCCCTGCAGCCCTCCCTGCAGCCCCCCCTGCGGCTGTGTCTGCGGCTGCGACTGCAGCTGTCTCCCGCCCCCTTGCAACACCCCCGCTCAGTGCGTCCAGTACATGACCGGTTACTATTACTACCCTTACGGCAACTGGTTCTGCGGCCCTTATAATGTCAAATCTAGTTGTTGCGGTGGTCCAGTCAGTCCCGGTGGCCCTTGCGGCCCCGATCCTCCAAACCCTGCTGCAGGTGGTTGCTGCGGCTCTTGCTCTTGCTGTTGCTGTTTACCTCTAAAGACAGGTAAAGGCTCCAATTATGCTGGCTGTAGTCCTGTCCCACCTGAAAAACCACCTAGCAGCAGCTCTCCAAAACCTAGCCCTCCTTGCGACCCCCCTTGCAATCCTCCTTGCGACCCTCCTTGCTACCCTCCATGCGGCCCCTATGGGCCGTGTTGTTGCTGTCTATCTTTAGATTCTAGTAAAGATTTCAAAAGCTTCCAAGACCTTAGTCGTCTTGGACTCCATGCTATTTTGTGCAGTTTCTCGCCCCCTAAATCAAATCGCATCAAGATCTTTAAGCCAAGACCAAATGTGCCTCAATCTGAAAGCCCTTCTTTTCCCGAGGCCTCCTGTGGGATATTCGCACTTTCGCTCGCTGATCACCAGCCTGAAAATAATACAGTTCCACAAAGCATCAAGGATCCGCTCATACCCTGTGCTACCTGCGGTGGGTGTTGCGGTTTGCCTCTAGTACCTCCATTTGGGGTTGCTAAATATTTTAAAACCTGCCCCGTGAACGTTTGTAGAGGAATTTGTGCACCTTATCGAGTTTCCTGTGGTCCCTGCTGTCAATATGGCCTTTACAAACCTCGCTTCTGCTATCCCTATGGACCATACGGCCCGTGTAGCACCTGCATCTGTCCAGGATCTTGTGCCTGTCGAGGGCTCTATTACAAATCCTGCCTGGGCAGTTTCTGTAGGCACTCTCGACTGCTCGGTCCGTGTGGTCTCTGCCGCCACGGCCCCTGCAGTCCATGCAGTGGTGCTTGGTGCGGACGTTGTAACCCCTGCTGCGGTCCCAAGATTTGCTCTGACAGCTTTCTATGTTACTGCATCCCCCGCCGCCCCGGCACTGGCCCTTACAGCTTCTGTAATAACGCTTGCAACTCCTACTGCAGTAAAGGCTGCGGTGGCTGCTGTCGTGGCCCGTTCAGCTATAACCAGGGTGGCTGCGGCTGCGGCCCGTGCAGAGCATACTGTGACCCTTTCTTTAACGCTTGCTGTTTACCAAGCCTAAATATCAACAGATCCTTCTGCAAGGGGAGACATCCCATCTTTGAGTTTCCTCAAATCGATTATGACTATTCAATGCCTTATTACGACCCTCAACCTTCCATTCCGTGTACTGGACTACCTGACATACCTGCAAATTAGCTGCTAGTCGATAACAATGGCTTACAACTCGGATTACGAGAACAGCTGCTATCAAACTCGAGAAAACCACAACGTCGTGACGAACGGAACTCCAGAACTGTCAAGTGCCATATTCTAGCTTTTTGAACCTAAGCATGCTTCTACAGCTTTTTTACATCTTTATGAAAGAAGAAGAAGAAAGAGATCCACAAGAACAGGTTCCTTTCCTTTGCTCAAGAGATCTTCCGAACACTGCGAATAATGACTATTGACTGTCAAGGGAAGATTTAAAGAAGACACAAGAGCATAGACCTATTCGTGCACCTTATCAACAAGCTACCTATTTGGATGTAACAGCGCCAATACCATGCCTTAGACAAACTAAGTGTTACCGGAAAAATATTCAATTATAGAATCACAAACAATGCCTAGGTATTTCATGAAATTCCAACCTGATTTAGGCAATATTTATAATAAATATGTACTGTCATTTTAAATTATTTCCTAGGAAATGTGGAGAATGCCTAGTATACTCGTACAATGTCAAAGTAGTGTTAGCAAATTTAGAGAAACAAAATTGTGAAAATGTATGCCATAGAGTGACGAGTCGAGCAAATCGCTTGCCTGATGTTAAAAGTACTGCCAGTATGCCATTTTTATCGTCACTAGAAGGATTTTAGGCTTTTTTAAAAAATATCGACGTATTTTGTAAAGTGACGTAGAAACAATGTATTTGGGATTCTCAACTCTCGGCATTAACAAAATCATCAGTTTTACGTTTCCACTCACAAGTTAGGCATAAAATTAAAACACGAAATTTCATAAAATACGGCTCGTGGAAATATCCAAAATATTAAATAATTATTTAATACGTTGTCTGAACGTTATATAAAATACCTAGACATTGTTTGTCGTGTACAATTTAATACTTTTCCGATAGCACAGATAAAGACCTTGTGAAATCAATAAAAATAGATAAGGAACTGAACTGAAGTATTATGTTTTAAAGTAAGAGTTTATTAAGTTTAGGTAGTTTTCTTGCCTTTTTACATGGCTATTATAAGGAAAGGGTATGCTAAGCCGAAAAGGGCTCATAGTACTCATCATTATAAACACCTTACTTTGGGACCAAACTGGAATTCGCGAAAAAAACAGCTGTTCCAAGGTAAAATGACACTCGACAAAATGTATGGAACAGCTGATTTATTTTTCGCAAATTCCGGGTAGGTCACATAGGGTATACTCCCAACGGCCACCACTAAAACTGGCCCCAGTGGTGGCCGTTAGATCAGTGCATACATAGTAAAAGTTGTTCATAATGATAAGTACTATGAGCCCTTTTTCGGTTTAGCAAACCCTTTATGAATAACTCTGTATTGCTATGTGAAACACAATGTTGAGATGTTGCCAGATACATCGAGCGAAGGTTCGCGAACGCACGACTTGTCGCCGACCCGACGCGTGTAGCGAGACCTTTGTGCCCAAGTGTATCCCTGGCTTCACTTTTCTTTCTATTGGTAAGAGTGACGCCGTTTGTCTTCGACGGGCCTTGTAGGTATCAAAATTCACTGGGGGGCCCAATGGATAACATTTTTCTCATCCACGTTCGGGCCCAGGAGCCCCGGATTATTGATACGGCTGGGGCAGCGGTAGCTACGCCTCTGGGTAGGCGGTACTTGTTTTACTCGTTCCGGAGCCTCCGATACCGTAGTTCAAGAACTAGTTGTACAAATAATACATCACTGTATCATTAGTCCAAATCCCCTGGGTTGTCCTTCCTAGAATCTTGAATTCTTATAATTAAGGATTCGTGAAATTTTGACTGGTTTATTATTCCAAAAATGTTGGATTCTGCTAGGTACATAAGTTTACTATTTGGAGTTGCGAAATTTTCTCTTAAAATTCGTCAAGTCAAGTCAAGAAAAGTCGTCTTCTTAAAATAACTTATATTATTAAAATAAAAATAAGGCAATGTTTTAGCCAAAAGAAAACTACCAGGAATACATTCATATAAGAGGTTAAGGTTTTATGATAGCTGTAAGATTTATAACAAAATAATGTTACAGAGAATTATAGTTGCTTTGAAAAAACACTTCTACACGGTACCACCGCCGCGCCCGGACACTAGTGGTACGGTGGGTACTGGGTAGGTATTGTTATATCCTCACGGTACCACCATAGTGCTGAGATCAACATGCATTGTTATCGATATAGTATGTTAATGATTGAGTATATAGTCAACCATTACAGGGTTATTCATAAAGGTTTGGTACACGTCCGTCAGATTCCACTTTCGTCAGAAGCAGTTTTTTTATAATTTCAGTTCAGTTTCGTCACGAATGACGAATGTGGAAAACCTCTAATGACCCTTTCGTCTGATTCCACTTTTGTCATAAATCGTCAGTGTCTTCTTAGGGAGAGAGAAAAAAAGAGAAATCGTCATCTTAGGGAGAGAGAAAAAAAGATCCTAATCCGATTAGTGACAGTCATGACAAATAATACAAGATTTAGGCGTATAATTATTTATTCACAGAAACTTAAGTTATGAAAATACATAAGAAAATTAAAATGTAATTAAATTAAAAACTAAACCTATAAAACTAAACTAAACTAATCTAAAAGGCCGCTGCCTACGGGAATTGTTCCCAAAATGCTGGCCCCATTACCACGTTGTATGGCGATGCTAAAGATATAAAAATTTAAAAATATACTTACTTTAGTGTACCTACTTATAAACTTAAACATAAAAAAAGGTTTTTACTTAAGGGTACGCTAAGCCGAAAAGGGCTCATAGTACTCATCATTATGAACAACTTTTACCCTGAACTCGCGAAATAAACCAACTGTTCCTTAAGTACATTTTGTCGAGTGTCTTTGACATTTTTCCATGGAATGTCGGGTTGGTCCCGTAGTAATTTGTTCATAATGATGAGTAGGTACTATGAGCCCTTTTCAGCTTAGCATACCCGTTATGAATAACCCTTTATATCATATAATAAACTATATTTTAGCTTGGCTAGATAAGCCTATTAGTTATTTTATACTTTCTAAATTTTTTGTTTTACCTACAAACTGGTCTCGTGCCTGGGACTTTGTAACGGGTGCGATGTGAAACAAGCCATATGAGTTGCCTAGCTGCGCCCCGCGGTTTCACCCGCGGTTTCACCCGCAGTTTCACCTCTGTACCGCGCAGGCGAGGACTAAGGTTTCACACACACAATAAAATCGATTTTTAACCGACTTCAAAAAAGGAGGAGGTTATCAATTCGTCTGTATGTTTTTTTATTTTTTTTTAATGTTTGTTACCTCATAACTTTGGACTGGGTGAATCGATTTTGATAATTCTTTTTTTATTAGAAAGCTGACGCTTCCCATTTGGTCCCATTCCAATTTAGTCCAGTTCTGATAATGGTATCCATGAGAAAACCTTATAAGTCTTAAATTTGCATTAGGTACTCATACGTGCGAATAACTCAATAGTCGGTCTTTTGAAGTCGGTTTTTGTTTTTTGTTTTGTGAAGCCCTATAGGGCTCTCCACACTCGCGCGCGGATCGCGCGCGAAGCCGCGAACTTCCCGCGAACCGTGAGTGTAGATTGGATTCGCATATTCTTCGCGGGTTCGCGCCTCGTTCCCAAATGTGAAAATGTTCCCCTAGCGTGAATGTGTAGCCGACGTCGTACGCGCGAGATTTCGCGCACGAATCACGGCGCGACTTCACGCCGTGAATCTCGCGGGAGTCTGGAGGCCGCATAAAAATAACGTTCTTGTTTTAATCGTCTTAAACTATGTACTCAACCGATCTTGATGAAATTTTAGACAGGTCTTCGAAATATAATTTACGAGGTCTGGGACGAAGGAGTTTTTAACTATTGAAAAAAATGCTGCGAAATTTTAGCCAATTTTTTGATTTTTTATAAAAACTTCTGCCAAAAATCCAATTTTAATTTTTTTTCCTTCGTCCAAGTCCTACTTTGGCACATTTTCACTTCAAATGATCCTGCTAGGAGTTCTGTTGTCAACGCGGACGTATCTTTTTTCCGAGGGCTCGCCGGAAATGACGTCATTATGACAGAGCTTATAATCTTAATAAGTATATATAAATCTCGTGTCACAATGTTTGTCCTCAATGGACTCCTAAACCACCTATCCGATTATAATAAAATTCGCACACCATGTGCAGTTCGATCCAACTTGAGAGATAGGATAGTTTAAATCTCAAATTATAGTCGCAATTTTAATTTATTGCAAATTATATATATACTGATAATTTTTACTATAAATTGACAAGTTAGCATCAACATACTACGGTTGCTATAGTTACGCAATGGCTTTTGACAGGACAACGTCTGTCGAGTCAGCTAGTATTATTATATAAGTATTATTCAGCACGACTACCCTTCTTAGGCACAGGCTGCACGTATGCAAGCTTCCACGACTTTGGCACTTAGTCAGTTTCAAAAGAGGGACAAAACAGGCGTGTCAACACAGGAGACAACTCAGGTGCCCATGTTTTTAAATCCGGGCTACTGGCATTGTTCACGTTGATGTAAAATATTGCCACCAAAAATTCCTAAAGAATCAAGTTTCTCAAAAACTTACCGTTTCCTTATTTCTGCTCTATTTATCGAATAAATTGCTGTTCAATTGACAATAATATATAATACCTACTCCTACTATTCTTCTATCAAGTTAAAATGTGAGTAGAATAACTTTTTACCTTCATAGAAGAATGCATCAAGCAAGAATCATCTGGAAACGGCGAATGTTATTGAACGTTTTTTAACTCTTGTCGGTTTTTACGTCAAGGTGAAAGCTTCACTATGTTTTCAAAATGTTCAGTAAATTAGTAGAAATGGAGCCGATTCATTATTATATACCTACCTACTTATTATACCTTGACAACTTTACTGACAGAAGCTTAATGAAAACCATTCCCGAAAAAAAACGATTTTTAAAATTGAAAACCCGAAAAACCCTATTTTTTTGAACTGTCGGGTTTTGCATGCCCTAATCTCTCAGACTAACAGATAGAACCATAATAGCTACTTTGTAAAAAAGAGCAAGATGGCAAGTGCCGAAACACGGTTGAAAAAGAGAGACAGACCTTTCATTTTTTATCCCCGTCGCTGTAACCGTGCCAAGGTGGGCAAACCACAGATTAGGAATAATAGTTATTACGTGAGCCGTCTACGATTTGTAGCTGCCAGGTTGTGAATTATGTTTCCCCAGGATTGTACCCAATAAATTTGTTCGGCAGAGTGTATGCGCAGATTTTCCTAGGTGACGGCCAACGAAGATGGAGATAAAATAAAGTCCCACAATGGATATATTTTCTGTATTGTGTTTATTCATTAGGCACAGGATAATTTAATTGTAGTTTTACAGTAGGATTTAAGCCGATTTAATTAATATAATTTAGCACGAAGTACAGACACACGACCGAGCACAAAGAGGGAGCGAGAGGCAAGAGAGATGAGAAACATAGTGATGTCCTATGACAGCAGTAATGGACTAGAGATGTAGTGCATACCTACACAGATTAAAAATAGTCGATAATATCAACACTCCTCCTTATGCTCTACATCTTACAAAGACATAGATGGTTCTACGAGAACCTCCACCATAAAATCACAACATGACCAAGATCTCCACAACAACCAAAAAGGACTTCATCATGTCATGACTCCATAAAACAATACAATTATATAAGTTTAGTCATGTTAACATCAGCAAATATAAATTACTATAATACATCAACCATTTGCATATGGTGAATTAATCACAATACATTGTCCTTTTAACATTAACATATTAAGTCACACTTAGTAAATGTAATCCCTTCACAAAATTAATATGTTTCAGACTACACAATGGTTTTGTAAATATATCTGCTAGCATTTTATCTGTTGGTAAGTATTTGACACAAAACAACTTATTATCTACTAAGTCTTTTACAAAGTGGTATCGCAAGTCTATGTGTTTTGTTCTCTTATGAGAATATTCTTTTACTAACAACAGTTTCTGAGCACTTTGATTATCATTGTACACTACAACATTAAAAGTTTTGCTGATAATTTCAGACAGGAAATTTCTAACAAAACAAATATCTTTGCATACATCAGAGATTGCCAAATACTCAGACTCAGTGGTTGACAGAGCTGTGCAACGCTGTTTCCTTGCTTCCCAATTAATAACACTGGATCCTAGCTTGATTACAAATCCTGTGTAAGACTTTCTGTCATACAAGTCATTTGCCCAGTCCGCATCAGCATAGGCATTGATTTCAAAATTACTATCTTTACAAAAATAAAGACCATAATTTTTAGTTCCTGCTAAATAACGAAGTACTCGTTTCGCAGCTTGCCAATGACTTATATCAAAGCAAGTACTATATTGGCTAAGTTGACTACAAGCATAAGCGATATCGGGTCGTGTACAAACGGATAAATACATGAGCGATCCTAAAAGCTGTCTGTATTTGTAAATATCAGCATCTAAACACTTACTATCAGACTTCTGTAATTTACAATTAACAGGTAATGGAGTTGAGACAGCTTTGCAGTCACTCATTCCAAACATAACCAATAAACGTTCTATGTAGTCTGATTGGTCCAATATTAATACATTGTCTTTTCTATGAACATTCATACCCAAACAATTCTTTAACTCTCCTAAGTGACGAATTTCAAAATTATTGTGTAACAAAGATAGTACATTATCAATACAATTATTGTGAAATACATAAAAATCGTCAACATAGAGTGCAATTATAACATATTCATTATTAGACCGTTTTACATAAATACAGGGTTCACATTTGCTCTGCACATATGAGTTCTGTGATAAAACATTATGAATTTTAATATTCCACATACGGCTTGATTGTCTACGGCCATAGCCGCTTGAGGCACCCCCTCCCGCGGGTTTTTTTCCGTAGAAGCACCGGCGCGTCATCGTTTGTTTATGTTACGTCACGCGCCGGGCGGTCGACCACTTAAATGGTTTTTATGACTTAAACATTCGAACAAGGACCCACTTGTAATTGTTATCTTAGAGCTGTTGTATACACGTGTCGAATGACGAATGTTATCATAACATTGGTTGGCCTGTTATAGATATAAATCAGCGTATAACCGCTTACTTTACAAAAAAACATGGACTTTGAAGTTTACATATTTTTACTAAAAAAAGTAAAGCGATAATGTATGTTTTATACTATTTAGATTTAATAATAGACTCAATCTATCTATTTGTTACAAAATAAGAATACATTACTCACCTTAAAAGTATTTAATATCAGGCATCTAAAAACCAGCGAAAAAAAAATTTTCCGCGATTTTTTTTGTTCCCACTTCACTTCACTGTTTACATTTTGTCGTAAATTGTTCTTTCACAAAAACAACTGCACACAACTATTCTAGGATGATCGTTTTTCTATATTTTAAATAGATCATAACATTTATCACAGTAATTAGAATAACATTTGAGAAATAACACACACGGCCATCTACGATGATGATGCAACACTTGTCGCCGATTTCGAAACACAAAAGACTGTTTTACCATAAAATATATTGTTATCAGCCTTGTTAACAAGAATTTAAGGCTTATTATCCAAGAAAACCAGCATAACTAACGTTTTATTTACATAAAAACCGTCGATGCACCGCCGCCCAGAAAAAGTCAACACAAACTGACTTTGACTCGCGGAATATTATTTTTTTTCCAATCGAATATCCACTGAGTTTATAATGTTGCTGCTTCAAATTATTGACCTATTCAAGCGGAACGAGATGGCATTCATACTTTATAAGTCTTTTGCCTTAGTAAAAGCAGGATAGAGACTTTTTCTGAGTCTGGCGCGAAATAAAAATCCGGACACTACAGTGTCCGCGGTGCTTCTACGGGTTTTTTGAAATCGGACACTACAGTGTCCGCGGTGCTTCAAGCGGGTAGAGGCTTTTACGAAGCTTACAAACCTTATTGTCATTTTTATTAAAACCCAGTGGTTGTTCCATAAAGATAGTCTCATCCAACTCCCCATTTAGGAATGCGGTAGTGACATCTATATGATCTATCTTTAAGTCAAGTTGTGTAGCGATAGAAAACAAAATTCTTAAAGTGGAATGCCTAACCACTGGTGAAAAAGTATCAGAGTAATCTATGCCTGGCATTTGACTGAAGCCACGTGCAACAAGCCTTGCTTTAAATTTGTTGAATTTGCCGGTGGCATCGTGTTTCTTTTTAAATACCCATTTACATTTTACAATATTTTGGTCTTTGGGTCTATCTACCAATTCCCATACATTGTTCTTAATTAAGGCATCATACTCATTTTGCATTGCCTCATACCATTGAGCCTTATTGGGTGAATTTATGGCCTCTTGGTAGGTTTGAGGATCGCCTGATGAACTTGCATCAGACTGTTCAGCCAACAAGACAGACAAGTCATAGTCATTAAACTTACTTGGTATATTTCCCCTAGTACTACGGATAGGACGGGAACGAGACGTGTCGGTGGTACCTTCCGACAATGTCGGTTCTCCTCCTTGAGGTGCAGACTCCGGCAGAGGAGATATGATGTCCAGAGAGACATCATCTCCATCACCGTCATCACCAGCACTTTCTTCTCCAGTACAGTAGACGTCAGACAGTGGTGACCACGCTGGCGACGTTAGGTCCACATCTGAAACATCATTAGGAATACCATTAGACTTATCATTATCACAAATTGTATTATTTCTATTATCACTAATATCACAGCTTTTATCTGAAATGTCAATATTAATATCATTATTTAGAATTGTATTATCATTGATAGCATCATTATTTAAAATTGCATCAAAATTAGTGATCTTTGTCTCATTAATAATTGAATTATCAATAGAGATAAAATTATTGCTCTCATGCTCTGCCTGCAACCCTTTTCCAATAAAAGTCTTCTCATGAAATGTTACATTACGAGAATAAATAACATTTCGAGGGTTAGATGGATCTGTTAAACGGTAACCTTTGCAATTCACACCATATCCAACAAAAATATATAATTTAGCCTTTGGATCCAGTTTACGGCGTTTTTCATCAGGAATATGAGAATAGGCAACACAGCCAAAAACACGCAAGTGACTTATATCTACTTGAGAACCAGTCCACATAAATTCTGGTACACCGCCTGATAATGCTACAGTAGGGCTTCTGTTTTTCAGGTATATAGCCGTCATAACAGCTTCCCCCCAAAAGCGATCAGACAGACCAGACTCTTGCAACATAGCGCGTGCCTTCTCAAACAATGTCCTATTAACGCGTTCAGAAACCCCATTTTGCTGAGGCGTATAAGGCACAGAGGTCTGGTGAACAATACCTTCCTTTTTAAGAAAGTCACATAATTTATTATTACAATATTCAGTTCCGTTATCTGTTCTTAAAATTTTAATAGGTAATCCTGTCTGTTTCTCTGCTAAAGCTTTAAATGAAATAAAATGGGAACTCACCTCGGATTTAGACTTCATGAGGTATCCAAATGTTTTCCTTGAGTAGTCATCCGTAAATGTTAACAAGAAGCGGGCTCCGCCCCAGGTGCTTTCTTGAATCGGGCCACACACATCTGAGTGAATGAGTTCAAGTGGCTTAGCAGCGCGCTTAGCAACCGCCCGTGGAAAAGATGATTGATGCATCTTTCCAGTAAGACATGCAACGCAGCTGCCAGGGTCATCGTCTTCTTCCTGAAAAACGACACCAACACACTGACTCCCACCACCAAGTATACTTACACTTTTATGGTTTAAGTGGCCGAGACGTTTGTGCCATACACTTTTAGGTGCGCACATAGCAGTGTGAGCACTCACTGTCCCCTGCCTATTATGAAGGGGCATGGAGGTCTCAAGGGGTAAGTGCCTGTCTTGTTGCATTTTATATTTATACAACCCATTAATTTTCTTAGCATAGAGAACTTGATTACCAGATATTTGACAATTATCATAAATAGAACAGCCATCTTTATGGAAAGCAACTACATAGCCTTTGTTTGTAATTTGATTAACAGATATCAAATTATTAGTAAGATTAGGAACCACTAAGACATTATCTAGAGTTACATTAGAAGAAAGAGATAATTCCATTGGCAACTGATATTACATTATTCTTGCTTTTTATATCAGTAACTAATCCATTGTCCTGGCACATGTGCAAATTTGCACCAGAATCAAAAAGGAATTCATCAGAACTAGCTGCATGGAAGGCCGATGCGAAGAATGTGTGTTGATCTTGTTCGGGTTGTTGTTTCTTCGAATTTTCTTCCCGTTTTCTTGCATTCTCATCTCGTCGCTTCTTGAAGCATTTGTTCACTTGATGATTAGTTTTCCGGCAGTAACTGCATACAAGGTTGTTCTTTTTCTTCTTATGGGCTACATAGGCCGCTGATTGTCCCTCATTATTACTTCTGTGATCCTCTTGCAATAATCTCATACGTACAACTTCACTTGTCAAGGAACTGGTTATGCACGCTGTCTCCAGGCTAGAGACTAACACATCATATTCTTGAGGCAGTCCCGACAACAGGATTTCTGCAACCTCATCATCTTCTATAATTTTACCGATGTCTGCTAGCTGTTGCACTAATTTCATTGTGTTTTCAATATATTCAGACATGTTAGCATATTGTTGGTATTCAATGCGATGCAACTTGCGAAGGAGCAGCACTTTTCTATAGAGCCCTCGGTCTTCAAATGTTTCAGCAAGTTTCTTCCACGCTTCTTTGGAAGTTTTGCAATTACACACATATTGATAGAGATTTGGTTGCAGCGTCAAACATATGCGGGCCAAGGCACGGCTGTCGCGAGTCGAATCGGCTTCGACGGCGTTAGGGTCAGTGCCCTCCACACATGGCCATAATCCTTCTGCACAAAGAATTAGCTTTACGGCAAATTTCCAGGTAGGTACTATAGTTCGAGATACCTTGCAATTTATCAATTGAGGCTATGGAATTGGTCGGCAAAGCGCTAGTCAATGTACCGTGTAAAGGCGGCGAAAAATCACGTGCAATATTTTCTGAACTTGTCATCGTGATTAAATTTGTAAATTATTCTGTATTTTGTACCTTTAATTCTCTTGGCGTCGTGGTCGTCCCTTTTCACTGGGATCATAACCTGTTCGGCAGAGTGTATGCGCAGATTTTCCTAGGTGACGGCCAACGAAGATGGAGATAAAATAAAGTCCCACAATGGATATATTTTCTGTATTGTGTTTATTCATTAGGCACAGGATAATTTAATTGTAGTTTTACAGTAGGATTTAAGCCGATTTAATTAATATAATTTAGCACGAAGTACAGACACACGACCGAGCACAAAGAGGGAGCGAGAGGCAAGAGAGATGAGAAACATAGTGATGTCCTATGACAGCAGTAATGGACTAGAGATGTAGTGCATACCTACACAGATTAAAAATAGTCGATAATATCAACAAAATTATTATATAATTAATTTATTGGACTATTTCATATTTCCTGCTGACCCAAAACTAAGATAAGGTACATTATTTTCGCAATCGCAAGATTGCCTATTTAATAAAAGATGTTCATAATTATGAGTAGATTATTATACTAGTAGTTATTTTCGTACTATTAGACTTTTTCCTACTATGAGCAATTTGCGGCTTGTTTATCCTTTCCTTATAACCCTATATAACAATGTTTTATTTTGTGAAGTATAAAGATTAGAAATATTTTATGAATTTTTTTCCTCTAAGATGGGGGAAGCATTCCTATCCTGGCATTATTTCAAGAATATAGCTGTCGCATGTGCGGTTACACTTTGGCTCTATCTTTAGGTAATAAATCTATGCCTAATCTGCACAGCCCGTTTTGAACAGCCCGTTTTTCGAGTACATGGCTTCGTAAAATCGGGTAGTACAAAATTGGTCGCGTAAAACGGTCCGTACATAATCGGACTATGCATAATTGGCCGTACAATACTACAATATAGGGACGGATTCCGACCGTCGGAATCCGTCGTCAGTCCCACCCATAGTAGTAATCTGTGCGTCAGTCTCCGTCTCCCGTCTCCGTCCGACCCCTTTATTTAATATTGATCTGAGCTCCGTCCCACCCTTTGGTCATTACTTTGTAAGTCTTGAAGTATTTTTATGCAGAACTACGATCTTTAATCCGTCATGTTATCAATCTGTTTACGCCCAACGAGAACGTCCAGCGGGCTATCACGGTCTTGATCATGATGTTTTATAGAAATAAAATATGCCGACATAGGTTTCGACAATCCTAATATTGGTTTAGGCAGTATAGGCAGTGAGTGTCGCTTTATCGCAGAACTCCTGCTGTTACCGCGTCTCTACTTTGTTTAAATTGCTGTGAACAGATCAATTCCGATAGTTGTCGCACAAGTCACTAGAACCCTAAAAACTACGAGCGATACGGTTTGCTCGGAGTTCCTACATCAGTTACGCGGAATTTTCGCTGTGTTCGTGCTGAATTAAGTGAAGAATGGCTTCCCAGAATCAACTTGCAACGCTTCGGAGCTTGGCAATGCGGAAACTCTGCTTCTGTATCACATTTCGAACTGTACAAATATCTAGACGTACCACTGCAGAACCACGCGGCTTTCTCTTTCTAAAAATCAAACCCATTCGAAACTACTTAAAGAATAAAATGCCCAAAAAATTGTACGATATGCTAGCAAGAGAAGTAGTACAAGTTTTGATGGAACAGTTGCATGAAATTGAGCGGGTTCACCATAGACGAAACAGCAGACGCTTCAGGCACTACCCAAGGAATTTTGTTGTGCGGATGATTGCAACACTATTCTCTGAAAAGGTTACCATTGCATTATTCGAACCACTTCAATTGCCATGGCCTGAAGACGGACTATCCACTATTGGGTTCAACGGTAATAACTTAACGTTATATCTTCATGATTCATATTCACAGACATCCAACACTGGGACCGGCATGATTCCTTTGATAAAAGAGTTAACTCACCTTGTAAGTTTGACATTAGATGCTAACTGGAGCGAATTATATATTGACAATATATTGAAATGTGTGGTAGATAACTGTAGGTTGATCTCAGAGTTAGACGTATCATCTTTGTTTTGCATTAATGACCATAATGTCTGTCTATTGATTCGTTTTCCTAATTTGACATGGGTTAACATAATTGGAACAGCATTAAGTGAGAAAGGAGTCGCTGCGCTACTCATGTACAGCACAAATTTAGAATCTATTTGCTCGGATAAAACCGAACAGGCAATACAACTCATTGCTTCTTGGAAAGGAAATGTAGGAAGACAGTTACAGTTAATTTCCTACACAAACCAAAATGATACAACTTTTGAACAACTGCAATTGGTCATCAAAATGTGTCCGCTTTTACAATCAATGACGCTCACAAAACTCGAACCGAAGGGCCATCTGGCAGCCATCGAAAAAATACTACATTTACGTGAACTGGAACTAATGTTTTATGATTTCTATACAGACCATATAAAAAAATTGTTGGAAGTAAGCGGACATAATTTGATGCAATTAAATCTGCGACATGGTAAAGAGATAGACCTCAACGCAATGATATGTATTAATAGGGCATGCCCGTATTTAGAATCCTTATTTATCGATGCCTGTACTATTCTAAGAGAAACATTTTATTCCCGAATCAGTTCATCAGATATTGCACGATTTAAACATTTAAAGAGTTTAAAACTAAATCTAGAGACTAAAGGAGCAGAGGAGATTATCATATTTCTGCTGACAAATAGTCCGAATATGGAAATCCTTACCATCTATGGATCAGCGAAAGCCCTCAGAGATGAAGTAATATCGCTAATTTTAGATAGGAACCCGCTGAATCGTCTGCAGGTGTTAAAATTGGGGGAGCATAGGTTATCAAAACCTGTAACAGACCGGCTAACTCGAAACTGCGTAGAGGTTGAGTATGATATCGATGTATTCTTTAAATAATATAATGAGCAGAGCTTTTACCGTTTTTGTCATATATTTAAATGTATGACAACATTCTTTGTCATTTATTTATTATGTACAACAATCTTTTTTGACCTAGCATAAGATTGGGCGAAAAATACGTAGCGAATTGGTAGTTGGTAGCCAGTATTATAAATTAGTGGCAATGCGTACAGTCGTCACAAAATAAAAGGCCCGTTTTGACATTCGATCGCGACGTAACTAGTGATACGACTCGGTACTCGAGCTTCACGATAAATCGATTTAGGTTTGTGTATTCAATCGATTTGATTATGCATTGTAAAGTGCATTGTTTTAATGTGAAAACAATGGTTCTGATTAGAAAATTTAACAAACTAATATTGTAGGTATTTTGAAATAGTACGAAAGGTCAATTTGTCTTTAGTTTGACATTTTTAGTTACAATAACATTCACTCAATCACAAAAAAATAATGAAAAAGCGAGAGTTATAATAGTAAACCACTCTGTGTATTTATTTGCGTCCATTTCTTTGTGATTTTCTTTTGTACTTTTAGACTCGAATGCGACTAACCCATCATTCACAAAACCTCCCCCGGCTGATCCTACTGATCAATATTTAATTACTATTAAAATCGAATGAAGCTGGTGAAATTCAGTTATCAATTGGTTACAAATTTACAACACTTACTTGAAAAAAGAAGACTGAGAACGTAACTATTTTTGAGTGTTACGTAATAATTAGAAATTGCATGCTACTAAAGTATGCGCGAAAAGCGTTCCAAGTTACGTTCTAGGGTCTTTCTCAAGTGTCAAAAAGGGCCTCTTATTTTGTGACGACTATAAATACCACCCGGTATTATATTGTCAAATAATATATTGTAAGAAATTACTCAGCGTAGAAGAAATATACAGGGTTATTCATAAAGGGTATGCTAAGCCGAAAAGGGCTTATAGTACTCATCATTATGAACAACTTTTACTACGGGACCAACTCGAAATTCGCGAAAAAAAAATCCGCTGTCAATGACACTCGACAAAATGTATGGAACAGCTGATTTTTTTTTTCGCGAATTTCGAGTTGGTTCCACAGTAAAAGTTGTTCATAGTGATGAGTAGGTACTATGTGCCATTTTCGGCTTAGCATACCCTTTATGAATAACCCTGTATTTAATTAATTACTCAAAATGCTTTGTTGTATGAGATTGTTAAAATGACTATTATTATTGTAATATATCACTAAGCAACCTAGAAAAAGCCTGAAATATAATTTTATATAAGTATGTGATGTTTTTAGCGGCAGAATTCAAATACTTCTGTTACGTACGAGCTTTGAGTGCCTAGTGCTAGTTTTTACGTGTAGTATACGTTAACGATGGCGTTAGCATAGTAGCGCGTTAGTAGTGTATCCGCCTTATAAGCCAGAGGTCTGGGTTCGATTCCCGGCCGGGCAGATGTTTGAATGATGAATTTGAATATCTGTTCTGGGTCTGGGTGTTAGTTGTCCTTGTCTTTGTGTTCCATGGCATCCCCGACACAGGATTTATTCCTAGTGGGGAGCTGTGAGTTTGAAACCTTTTATTTATTTAAAACCGCGCCACCTAGTGTTCATAAGATGAACTACAATAGTTCCATACAAATTGTATTTTATGTTAACGTAAACAACACGAAACTTGCACTAGGCATTCAGTGGGCCTAGCACAACTTTGACGTAAAAATACGTAGCGAGTATTCGATAGAAAAGTGTACGTCATTTACACCCGTCAGGAGCACACTGGACAGTCGTAAATGGCATACACTTTTCTATCGAAAACTCGCTACGTATTTTTACGTCAAAGTTGTGCTAGCCCCACAGATCAAAGTTCAGATTCAATCTCATTTTTATTCGTTTTAATTGTTATATAAATGTATTTATTAGATAGATACCTATATAAACTCTATATTGTTCACACCATAAATTACAAACAGAAGGTTATAATTAGGGTTTATTTTTGGATTTATTTATTCATTGTTTTAGTAATTTTAATACCTAATTGTAGATTACGTGTTTGTAATTGTGGCTTGCAGTGTGCTTTGGCATTGTAAGCGTAGCAAGCATTTCAATGTAAATCAAATAATATAAATATATAAAGTAGATACAGTGCTGCCTGAGATACAGGTGAAGGCACAAACTACCCGACTGCCCGTGTACCTGGGCGGTTTTCTCAAACGTTGTTCGTTATGTAATGGAATTCCGTGATATCAAAAATGTAAATTTTCGCTAAAATTGTTTTTTAACATTTTCACTGCGGCTAATAGTCAAATGCGTTGATTTTTACGCGCCTGGCGTGTGTAGCCGCATTCGCGTCGCACGAAGGAAAACAAGGTACCTACCTATGTGTTTTCCGCAGTCAAATTGTTGATTGATCTGTTACTAAATATATCATAGGAAGATTGTAATTTTTGCCCTGAATATAATATAATATATTAGTTTTCCCGTAAAATGAAGCTAAACTTGAACTCGGTCAATGAGGTGTTCCATTACGTCACCTAATTAACTTGTTATAAAACAGACACTAGCATCAAATGTTAATAACAGTATTTATTAATTAAGTCTTAACAATAATCAGTCTTATTTAAGAGTATCAAACTAACTTTATCTAGAAATAGATTTATTTTCCATAAAGATATTCCATTTATCTAATCTATTCAATTCAATTCAATTAATCTATTCTTATGACAATAGATTAATTGAATTGATATTGAATTTTACGATATGCCGTAAAATTCAAATTACGAACATCAAAACGAATCTAAAATGACATACTTAATAAGACACAATACCATAATGGAAAAAAAGTTTCATTGTAACACTATTTCCCTAACAAAATAGTGTTAAAATGTAACTTTTTTGTCATTATGATACAGTTTCCCACTTGACTCTTTTGGCACGTGGTAACTATTACCTAAGCTGCGTTAGCGCATGCGCGTGACCGCCTGGTTTTCGCGCCATCTCAGGCCGCCATTGATTCAAATTTTTTTTTTTGGGTGGCATGTTTTTAAATTATGTCAATATAAATTCGTATTGAAGTTTGTCATTCGCATTTTATGATATGATAGTAGATAAAGTAGTGGAAACTGCACATAACTAGGTATTAACTCGTGTGATACTATTAAAAACCTTGCCTGCATACCCCTCCCCTCATTATGTAAAAGTTTCATAAACTATATTATGAGGTTTGTATAACATGTAACGAAAATATTTAAATCAAAACTAGAAACATGTTTCCTTGTATTATTTTAAGAACTTAGTACAGCCTTATTTCTACAATATTAATAAGAATTTAAGAATTAGTTAATTAGGCATTATATTATACCCAAAGTAGGACACGTCACGGCAATGGAAAATGACGTCACTTAGGAACTAGAAAGGCTTTGTTAACGTAGTATCAAAATATAGATCAAAATATATTGAACTTAATAACAACATTGTTAAACATTATATCAGATATACATTAAGATAGATAACAATAAAACAAACTGTTTAAACACTTTGACTGTGGCTGATAATTACATGCGCTTGCGCCAGGCGCGGCTAATAGTCAAACGCGTCGCACAAATGAAAACAAGGTATGTGTTTCCCGCAGCCAAAGTGTTAAATATGTTTGAGTAGTATGAAAATATTTACCTAAATACATGCATCAAAAAATATTAATAATAATCTCGTACGAATAATTATTGAGCACCTAGGAATTGTTATTGTAGTTGCACTGAAGCGGAAGGCAAAATAAAACTAGTGATTCAAAAATGTCATGTGGAATATTTTTTTTACTTTAACCTTACGACGTAAGTACATTATCCAAGCTGCAGTAAGTACATGTGGAATCTCGTACTGGTGAGAGCGAGAACACACGCGGCCGTTTTGTCTCCCTCTCCACCTCATAAATATAGGGTTATTCATAAAGGGTATGCTAAGCCGAAAAGGGCTCATAGTAATCATCATTATGAAAAACTTTTACTATGGGACCAACTCGAAATTCGCGAAAAAAAATCAGCTGTTCCATAGAAAAATGTCAATGACATTCGACAAAATGTATGGAACAGCTGTTTTTTTTTTTCGCGAATTTAGGGTTGGTAGTAGTAAAAGTTTTTCATAATGATGAGCCCTTTTCAGCTTAGCATACCCTTTATGAATAACCCTGTAAACGGAGCGGCCGTAGGAAGAGTCAGTCAGGATTATCAAGTCAGAAGTCGCAGGACAATCAATTTATCCCCGAATCATTCGTCAGTTACAGTGTCAGTCTGTCAGCTGTCACTCGGCATCAGTGTAGCCAACCACACCTTTAACTGTAGATCTACGGTTTTTTGGAAACTGTCTTAGTATTTTTAACTGACTTCGAAATGAAATGAAAAAAAACCTTCCAAACAGGAGACGGTTCTAATTCGACTGTTTTTTTTTTTGTTTAGAACGCAATCTATACTTTTTGCTATTAGTTTTTTATCTATATTAATAATTTTTAAAGAGGAAAGATTTGTATTTTTGTATGTTTGTGTGGAATAAACACAAAAACTACTGGACCGATTTCAAAAATTCTTTCACCATTCGAATGCTACATTATCCCAAAGTAACTAAACAATTTTTTTTATCCACAGCGAAGCGTGGCAGGGAATAGCTTGTAATATAATATAAAAGGCATCATAGCAAAAACTAAAAATTTTGAAAGGTTTTGCAGTAATATATAGTTTTTTTTGAGCTATCCTACAGTTTTTAACACGCTTTTATTAGCTTCACCTGTATGTTTGTATGTTTGTATGTTTGTATGTAACCGACTCCTTTGAGCGCGTTTTTGACCCACTTTAAACGGTCAGATTTCTTTCAAACTTTGTAGATATATCGAGGACCGATGACAATACACTAAACAAATCGTGTTTTTTAGTTTTTTTAACTATTAATTTTTTTAACACGCTTTTTCTATAAAGTTTCTTTAACTTTTAATACCGTTTAACTTACAAATGGTAATTTCGTCATTCGTGTCAGAGAACAGAGTGGCGCAGTGGAAGCGTGCTGGGCTGGGCTCATAACCCAGAGGTCCCTGGATCGAAACCACGCGCTAGAAATCTTTTTGCTCAATATTTTTTGTTACGCATCAATTTTATTTTATGAGGTCTGAGGATCGAAACCACGCGGCTACAAATCTTTTTGCTCAATATTTTTTGTTACGCATCAATTTTATTTTATGAGGTCTGAGGATCGAAACCACGCGGCTACAAATCTTTTTGCTCAATATTTTTTGTTACGCATCAATTTTATTTTTAATTTGCTTGAGCAGACGGCCAAAATCGGATAACACCAACACATCTATACTATAATATTATAAAGAAGTAAAGTTTGTGTGTTTGTATATTTGTTAAATTGTAAGGGGTAATCTCGGGATCTACTGAACCGATTTTAAAAATTCTTTCACCAATAGAAAGCCACATTATTGCTGAGTGTCATAGGTTATTTAAAAAACCGAAAAATAAAAAGGCTTTTACGTGGTAGTCCGTTTTGCAAAGTGAATCGGAGAAAAAACGGTCCGGACGGCGCGCGATGGCTTCGGGTTTAATTAACATTATGCCCAACGAAGTGGGCAAGGGTCAGCTAGTTTGTACATATTAAGGATGGTTAATAGTTAGCAAATCGAACTAAAAAGCGAAAAATAAATAATAGTTAAAAAAAAACTAAAAAACACGCTTTTTATAAAAAACCGAACTAAAAAAATAGAAAATAAAATTTTATAAATTTAAATTAAGAATAGGGTTGAAAATTTCAATAAATATAAATTAATAATAGTGTAAATAAATAAATATATGTATTTTATTTTTAAAAAAGCGTGGGGTGCTTTCTAAGATATTATCAAAATGCTAATCACTCTACTCATGTCTGTCAATACAAAATGTATCTACAAAATATATAATATCTATTGACCCATGCACCCCACGCTTTTTAAAAATAAAATACATATATTTATTTATTTACACTATTATTAATTTATATTTATTGAAATTTTCAACCCTATTCTTAATTTAAATTTATAAAATTTTATTTTCTATTTTTTTAGTTCGGTTTTTTATAAAAAGCGTGTTTTTTAGTTTTTTTTTAACTATTATTTTCTCAGACAGGGTTGCCAGTTGCCACCGTTGCCATCAGGTCTGGCAACACAACCGGCACTGACGCTGTGAAAGTCGAACAAATAAAACAACACAAATATTTATTTAAACCAAAAATATACATATACATTACAAACATACTAAATAACCCGTTCCAAGCTTCCAAGAAGGTACGAAATAATATAGTTTAAAAAACACGCATTGTCGGTCTTTGACAGGTGTGCAAAGTTTGAATTATATCTGATTGTTCAAAGTAGGGCGAAATCGAGTCCAAAAGGGTCGGTTACAAACATACAGGTGTAACTAATAAAAGCGTGTTAAAAAGGGTTAGATTAAAGTAGGTACTACAGTCATTTCCCGACTTGTGTATTATTATAACTCTCTTCCTCATCTCCTTCAAAATCCTCTTGAAGCTCTTTTAAACTCTATCGACAGCAATATTACCTACTATTTAGGTACTATTTTCGAAAGCATACTAAGCCAGTATCTGACTATTAATAATATTATTATTATAACTTTGACATGTATTATTGTTTATTTTAATTTTGTAATGTTCATTTTTAAATCTAAATCTTTAATCAATAATTTAAGTAGGTACCCGCTTGTACGCTGACAGGCGGGGTCGGGAGATCTTTATAATAAACCTTAACGACTTTGTAACCCAGACCCACAAGCTCAAAAAAAAAAAACAAGCCAAAAAAAGCAGTCATAAGAGAAATTCATACACACTAGATAATATTAATCCTAACGACCCCCAGTGGTGGCCGTTGAGACGAATATTATTTGGAATATTCCAACGTCCACCACTGATGGCCGTTGGGACAAAAAATAATACACTGATCTAACGGCCACCACTGGTGCCTGTTTTAGTGGTGGCCACTGGGAGCATACCTTCGTATCTCTCACAAAAAAATTGGTTGTCTGTATAGTCGGTTTACGGACGATAGTTTAACGTGACGTCATAACAAAACATTGATGAAATGATTGCTGTACCTACTAACCAACAATGACGTCACAATGAGCGTAACGGGACACTTTTTCGTGCGTGCAGCCGGCGTTCATCGATTTATTAGACGTCACGTCAAAAAATAGGTTGGTTTCACAAATCAAAGCAATATTCCAGTGTTTTTATGGTGGCTCAGATTAAAAATATGGGCTCCAAAGCGTGTCGTGCTCTGTGGCAGAACCACTTAAGATAATAAAGTTTATATAAAAAAAAGCCGTGGTAGCTCAAGGGGAGAACAGCCAATGAGCCAACCAGCGTACCTACCAATGAGTTCTTTGAAACTTATGTACGAATTTACATACCACTGGCTTTTCGGTGAAGGAAAACATCGTGTGGAAACCTGCATACGTCCGGAGAAGAAATTCAATGGCGTATGTGAATCCAGCCCGCACTTGGCCAGTGTGGTGGAATACGGCCTAATCACCCTTCGAGGGTGGACCTGCATCCAGCAGTGGGAGGATTTAAAGGTTGCCTATGACATATAAATAATAAAGTATAAATATAGTTATATTAATTTAATTTATAGTGGAATCAGATGTAGATTTTATGTAAACATTTGTAGCTAAATATAAAAAATTGTATACCAGTTCTTTTTTGGTAGTCGACAAGTTAAGATGGTTTTGCCACGGAGCATACTCTCTAGCTAGACCACCTTGAAATAACGGTTATTTCACGCAGATAATAGTTTATAAATGTATATTAATAGTATGTTAACACTTTGACTGCGGCCAATAATCACATGCGCGTGCCTTAAGTGTGGCTAATAGTCAAATGCGTTGTTTCACGCGCCTGTCGTGTGCAGCTGCATTCGCGTCGCACAAAGCAAAACACAAGGTATGTGTTTTCTGCAGTCAAAGTGTTAAAGTAACACCTACAGTTCTAGTCTGTTATTAGAGTAATACCGTTATAGTCACGTTTCAATATTTAATACGTATGCGCCGCACTTGTATTTGACTAGGCGTTTTATTATGAATTGATAATTTTGTTTTAGAAATAATGAGTTTATTTCTACGTAATTTACTATTTGTACTATTTAAATAAATAGATCAAATATGTTAGATGGGTGTCTTACGTATGCGTAAATAAAAATACAAATAATTTATTCAAATTCCAATACTTTTATTTTAGACAACAAAGAGTCCGTTTTTTGTTAGCATACAGCAAAATGACTTACGTTAGTGACTAGATGGTAAAATACGAAGTAAAAAAGATAAATAAATACAGGGTTATTCATATTAAGTATGCTAAGCCGAAAAGGGCTCACTGTACTCATCATTATGAATAACTTTTACTATGGGACCAACCCGAAATTCGCGAAAAAATAATCAGCTGTTCCATACATTTTGTCGGGTGTCATTGACATTTTTCTATGGAACAGCTGATTATTTTTTCGCGAATTTCGGGTTGGTCCCATATTAGAAGTTGTTCATAATGATGAGTAGTTACTATGAGCCTTTTTCGGATTAACATACCCTTTATGAATAATCCTGTAAATAGGGTTATTCATAAAAGGTACACTAATCCGAAAAAGGCTCAAAGTACTTAATTTATTCCAATTCTAATACTTACATACTTTTATTTTAGACAACAAAGAGTCCATTATTTGTTAACATACAAGAAAATGACTTAACTTATGTTAGTGACTAGATATGGCAAAATACGAAGTAAAAAAGAAAAATATACAGGGTTATTCATAAAGGGTATGCTAAGCCCGAAAGGGCTCACTGTACTCATCATTATGAACAACTTCTACTATGGGAACAAACCAGAATTCGCGAAAAAAAAATCAGCTGTTCCATACATTTTGTCGAGTGTCATTGACATTTTTCTATGGAACAGCTGATTATATTTTTGCGAATTTCAGGTTGGTCCCATAGTAAAAGTTGTTCATAATGATGAGTACTACGAGCCCTTTTCGGCTTAGCATACCTTTTATGAATAACCCTGTATTTATACCTATAAATGTCTTGGCATGTCGTGAGGAACCATAGTCCGCACGAGACGCACAGGAGCATGCGGGTCATCCGCTACTGCTTTCAGGGCGCTGTTGTCACTCCCTCGAAGCCTCCTCCTCAGCGACGCTACTTTCTATGACTAGACTTTAAAAAAATTACAGCAAAAAATTATGCTCTCACTACCAAACTGGGTAAATGACTAGATACCCTGGTAAACAAATCTATACTAATATTATAGAGAAATAAAGTTAGTGTGTTTGTATATTTGTTAAATTGTAAGGGGTAATCTCGGGATCTACTGAATCGATTTTAAAAATTCTTTCACCAATAGAAAGCCACATTATTGCTGAGTGTCATAGGTTATATAAAAAACCGAAAAATAAAAAGGCTTTTACGTGGTAGTCCGTTTTGCAAAGTGAATCGGAGAAAAAACGGTCCGGACGGCGCGCGATGGCTTCGGGTTTAATTAACATTATGCCCAACGAAGTGGGCAAGGGTCAGCTAGTAAATAAATAAACTAAATACCTGGTAACCTGGTAAACTCTTACTTGGTGACTGGGGCTTCCCAGACATGTCTATAATAAAATAAAATACAATTTATCAGGTCTCAAACGAGTTTGAAGAAAATTGTGCTGATCTATTCATTCACTGTTCAATTCGGTAAATTTTTACTTTACATCTGTAAAGTAAAGTAAAAATTTATTACAAATAATTATTTTTACAAAAAAAAAACAAAAACCGACTTCAACAGACCGACTATTGAGTTATTCATCTATTTGTCGCGCACGTACTTAATGCAAATTTAAGACTTCTATTGTTTTCTCATGGATACCATTATCAGAACTGGACTAAATTGAAATGGGACCACATGGGAAGCGTCAGCTTTCTAATAAAAAAAGAATCATCAAAACCGATTCACCCAGTCAAAAGTTATTCAGTAACAAACATAAAAAAAACATACAGTCGAATTGAGAACCTCCTCCTTTTTTGAAGTCGGTTAAAAACTGTGCGCAATGGTGCAATAAATTTATGTAAAGTCTCACCAGTCTATCCTAGCGGATATACAAGTAATTGATATAAAACTTCGGTATTATTTAGAAATAAATAACAAAAAAAATCTTAACATTTTTTAAACAAACAAATAAAAAAAAATCTATACTTATTGTGTAAATAATTAAAATAATATGCTGAGATCAGTTCTTACTTCTTAATGACTAGAGATCATTTCCTGTAATATTACCTTATATAACATATATATATAGGGTTATTCATAAAGGGTATGCTAAGCCGACAAGGGCTCATAGTACTCATCATTATGAACAACTTTTACTATGCGACCAACCCGGAATTCGCGACAAAAAATCAGCTGTTCCATAGAAAAATGTCAATGACACTCGACAAAATGTATGGAACAGCTGATTATTTTTTCGCATTTTTCGGCTTGGTTCCATAGTAAAAGTTGTTCATAATGATGAGTACTATGAGCCTTTCTCGGCTTAGCATACCCTTTATGAATAGCCCTGTATATTTTACGGGCAAATTGATTAACCGGGCAGTATTAATATGGACCGACCATTATAAATAATGACCAAGAGCATGAGTCAAAATGATAAATTTATAAAAATTTATTACTTTACCCGGCCCATTTCAATAATGTCCGACGGCCCGTGGTCCTTTAATAAATCAAGTTTGAGATAGCTTGAATTTATCACATGGTCCGGGCTGTATGAATACTTTCTTATTTCTATAACTTTTTTTTAAACTAACCTAACCTTAACATATAACAAAACACTATAGTATATGTTTTATTACTTTGCCCAAGATAGGGTAGTCATTATACCCCTAAATACTGACGGGGAAAAGTGATTAGTCATGCAGTTATATTTACATTGCCCCTAAGATACGGGCCTTATGTATACAGACCGGTCATTATTCATAGTGACCAGACTTCTCATGTTGCCCGTAACATATACGAGTATATGGATAGATATACTCTTATATATAACAATTACAATTAACACACAAGGACAACATAACATAACCCAGACCCAGAGCAGATATTTAAATTCATCATTCAAACACCTGCCTGGCCGGGAATCGATTCCGAGACCTCTGGCTCAAAAGGCGGATATATTGGCAGCTGAGCCAAACAGATTGTCAAATTAAGAAAATATATAAGCAAACAAACAGCCTTGACAACTTTGTAAGGGTACAGAACAGTATCAGATCATGAGATTGAGATCACCTGAAGCATCATCAGAAAAAGCATCATCAGCAAAAGCATCATCAGCAAAAGCATCATCAGCAAAAGCATCATCACCAATAGCATCATCACCAACAGCATCATCACCAATAGCCTCATCACCAATAGCATCATCAGAAACATCATCATCACCAATAGCATCATCACCAATAGCCTCATCACCAATAGCATCATCAGAAACATCATCATCACCAATATCATCATCCCCAATAGCATCATCACCAATAGCATCATCAGCAATATCATCATCACCAATATCATCATCCCCAATAGCATCATCAGGAATAGCATCATCACCAAAAGCATCATCATCAGCATCGTCATCAGAATCTTCCAGGGCCAGAAACAGGTACCTTTCAATATCCACTTCCGGATAATTGTTGAAGCGGTTTTTAAGTATCCGGTCCATTACAGAACTTGATAAAGTATTATCCCCGATTTCTATATCTGTCAGTTGACAGAACTCGTTTTTAGCCAAAACTTGCAGCATTAAGTCGTCTGTGAGGACATCGGTGTATCCAGAGATGTGAAGGTGATCCACATTCGGAATGTTTGCCAGCAGCAATATGATCGTCTCCTCCATTCCATAAGAACTCAGGCGTATTGTCACACTCTGTAATTCTTTAAATGGCACAAATTCTGATTGAATTTCTGGTACTTCCGGTACTTCTGGTTCTGGACTGCTTTCAGAATCATCCGTTTCTTTTCGAGCATGGCCAATAGTCATGTTTAATATTTTTATGTTTGGGCATGTTCTATTTATACACTTCAATATGTTTAGGTTTACGTCTACTTTAAGGTTCAAATTCATCAAATTACGTCCGATTACTTCCAACACTTCGTTTATTTGGTCTGAATAGAACTCATAGGACATTAGTCTCAGTTCACTTAAATGTTGTAAATGGTTGACAGCTGTCAGAAAGTTCTGCTGCGGATTGTATTTCCCGAGCATTATCCTTTGTATCAGCGGACACATTTTGACTACCAGTTGCAGTGTTTCCAAAGTTGTTTCATCACCGTTTTCGTAGAAACGTAACCGAAACTGTTTTCCTATATTTTCTTTAGAAGATGCAATTAGCTGTAATGCTTGTTCTGTTTTATCCGAGCCAATTCGTTCTAAATTTCTGCAGTACATGAGTAGTGCAGCAATTCCTTTCTCACTTACTGGTGTTTCATATAAGTCAACCCTTTTCAAATTATGCATACAAGTCAATATACAGGCAGCAGTATAATCGTTAACTACTGATGAGTTTGATAAGTCTAACACTTCAATCTGCTTACAATTATCTGCGGCACATCTCAAAATATCGTTAACACAATATTGGTCCCAATGCGTTAATTTCAATTGTTTAAGGTTAACAAATTTTTTTGGTGAATATATTATGTCTGCCTCAAAGTTGGATGCCTGTGCATACCAATCAACAAGAATCAACCTTAAGTTATTATCGATGAATGAAATATCGGATGGTGCGCAAGTCCATTCCGAGTCTCCCTCTAAGGTTTCGTTTAATTCAGACGAGACAAAGGTAACACTTTCGGAGTATAGTGTTGCAGCCATCCAAATAATCAGATTTCTTTGGTAAGCTCTTCTCCTCTCATGAGATAAATCTTCAGAATCTTCTGCCAGGTTCATCATAGCGGGTATTACTTTTTTTGCTAGCTCATCGAAAACTATTTGGGGCATATGACGCTTCAGGTAGTTTCGAATGGGTGCGATTAGTAGAGAGGGCACGCCGGGTTCTACAGCATAGACCCCGTTTACATATTTAGATATGTGTCTAGCTTGTGAAGTGATCCAGCTGCAAAGTGCGCGCATCGCCAAATTCTGAAGCTTTATTTTCATTTTATATAGGTAACTGGAACAACAGAAAAAAATTGTTAAAAATTATTGAATAACTATTAAAATTCAGTTAAGTTCTTAATTCTTGAATGCCCACTTTAAACTCTTGTGAGTTTTAATAGTATCCTATACCTCTAATTATATAAAATTCTCGTGTCACAATGTTAGTTACCATACCTACTCCTCCGAAACGGCTTGACCGATTTTTATGAAATTTTATATGCATATTCAGTAGGTCTGAGAATCGACTACTATCTATTTTTCATACCCCTAAGTGGTAAGGGTTGTCCACCCCCCAACATTTATTTTTATTTTTTGGATTTTTTTTTTTAAGTGGCTTATGTGACGTTAAAAAATACATACAACCCTAAATTTTCACCCTCCTATCACAAACCCCTATTTTTTAATAGTCACTAAAAATAATTCATATGGCAAAACAATGTTTGCCGGGTCAGCTAGTGATTTTATAAAGTTTCTGTTAGGTAACTGATGAAGCAAAGCGACAGTGAACTCTATGTGCGCATCAGTAGCTTTGAAAATAGTAAAGAAAACCTAGTTGTGGTATGATGATGATGACAACAAGTTTAAGTGTTAATGTAAATTCAGTGTGAAGGAGTGACACATACTGTTAGCTTGTGGGGCGCAGACTGTCGTTGCGTGTAGCCGAGATGTCGCATGTTATACTCACAGTTAATGGTTCCCGAGACGAGGCGTTTGGACGCGTTCAGATCCTCTGGCCTAAGTTCATTAATGCCTTTAGGTCCATCTTTCTGCCTAGTCGAAATTCATCAAATTATGTACGTCCTTACTTCAAATCATTGTTAGAGTTGGTGGTTAGTCTCAATCCGAGTAGAAATCTAACACGATAATTTCAGTTCACTAATGGGAGACGATAATGTACGACCACGATAAATACACAGACAAATAGAGAAATAATCGATCTTTTTCTTGTATTTCAGCCATGAAATGCCGCATGTAACAGTAGCTTGTGTAGTTTTTTTTTATTTCAGCCGTGAAGATGTTTTCTTCAAGCTAAGGACAAGGCAAATCGATATCACAGAACAAATATACCCTATCGATATATTCGACTGTGTGTATTTTATGTATGTACCTAAACACATTTATTTATATACATCACCACAGACTGTATACCCCATTTACACTCGCGCTTCGTCCCGCGCCTCGTGGCTCGCCGCGTCATTCGTGCGAGGCTCGTGTTGATCGATGGTAAATGAGTTGCCTGTTTACACTCGCGTGCCGAGTTCAGTCGTCTTTGAGCTAGCAACAATGGAGGACGTCGAAGTCTTAGCAGCAACAAGTTTGTGCACACTGGGCTTATACTGCTACGTCACTAATTTAAATATTAATTAATAATAATTAATTAATAATGAATTTAAATATTATTAATTCTTGTGGCATTTATGTTTAGGGTCCCAAATTATTCGTTCTTTTTGCCGGTCACGTACCGAGTACGTGTCAGGTTGATTGCCTCAGGACGCTGATCACTCAGTA
Organism: Alcis repandata; assembly: GCA_949125135.1. Lineage (NCBI taxonomy): Eukaryota > Metazoa > Arthropoda > Insecta > Lepidoptera > Geometridae > Alcis > Alcis repandata. The sequence continues at coordinate 9,403,398 of OX421244.1, read as the reverse complement.
CGGCATTGACTTTCCTAGGGTTTATTGAAAACGACGTCCGTGGTGCGTGTTTAGCGTGTATTGGTATAGCAGTATGATGCTTTAGTTACGCACACATGTATGATTTACCCAGACGGGGCGCTAGGTGTGAGTGGAACAAGCGATCGAGTGGCGCGCTCCGCCAGTGCTACCGCACCGCTATCTCGAGAGCTCATGTTCGACTTTTTATTTTTTTTATAAACCCCCTTTTTTGTATTACATTTTTAAATAAAAAAAACCAATTTACATATGTTTTTTATTTTTATCCTAAAAATAAACAAATCAATAGTGTAAATAAAAAAAGAATTATAGATCCATCATTGATAGTTCTCATTTTATACATGTTGCAATATCGGCGAAAATCGCAGGCGAACCAGGGAAGGCGCTTTTTGAAACCTTCGGCTGTCAAAGTGTTAAATTTTTGCGTATTTGTTAAAACTAAACACAACCTGCGCGGCACGATGTAGAAGCCAGAATGAAGCGGGAGGGCGAATGTAAACATCCACTCGCGTGCGACGCGAGGTCCTTTGACTCGTGCCCCAAAAACCGCTCCGGACGCGAGCGCCGCGAATGACGAGGCGAATGACGCGGCGAGCCACGAGCGTCTGTTCACACTCGCACCTCGCCCCGCGCTTCGTCGTTCGCCTCGCGACTCGTACGCGAGTGTAAATGGGGTATAAGAATTTGTACTCGCACATAGTAAACGAGGGCACGAGGCTTTGACAATAGGCTATTTGACTGATTTTGAAAAACTGTTTTAAATTATTCGTTGGCATAATACACCACATGTATATTTCTGCGAAATTTGCAGTATTTTTCGTAAAATACTGTGTTAAATTTAAATTACAATATTCGCGCCAAAAACGCTGTTTCTGTAATGGCGGACGACATGTGATTTGCGTGACGTCACAGGCAAGTAAGCAAACTTTATTCTTTGACAAACGTCAAACTTGTACCAAAGTGTACATTATAAAATCACACAAAGTGTCTTATGGAGGCCATACACGCTACGGTCTACCGGAGCGGTAATCTGTGCAAGTATGCCTGCGCAGGTCAACCGAACAATGGTAGCGTGTATGGGGACGTTCCGGTGTATCGGAGCGGTCTTCAGTTCTCATTGCGATGGCATCGAATATGGACGATGACACGCTGGCGTTGCTAGGTCTTGCTTTAATTTTGAAGGAAAATTAAAGCAAGACCTATTTCAAAAAAACAACTATTTTCGTCATCACTATCTAAGTTGGATGAAGATTCCCTTGGAGTGCATTGATCATGAATGAAATTGAACAAATCGTAGTACCTACCACAGTTTAATACGGTACACATCATCAGCAGATGCCCCAGACTTTAAAGATTGCTCATATTTCTTTTTTTTCTTTCCTAACATTGCTTCATAAGTTACTGATCTTTTTCACAACTACATCTTTCTTCGCATCTGGCTCAATTTCTCTCAATTTTTCTATTAATAATTTATAAGCAGCTTCTTTTTTGTCTCGATTATGGTAATCTTTGTTTTTATTTTGCCAAAGACATGGATTACTTCTACACATTTCGATAAAATCTTCAAGGATTTTTTTAGTTGAATCTGGTGGCGCCATTTTCTGGCAATACGATGCGAGCGATGAGACAACCGTCCGAAAGAAACACTAGAAAACAACTGACGCGACCTGCGCAGGCGACCGGAGTACACGCACACACGCACAGGTACACCGTACGGTGTCACTCGAAAGAATCGATTTTCGATCTTGCGCCGGTCGCCTGCGCAGGTTCAAAAACCTGCACAGGTCTATTCCCACACACATTCCGGTCTACCTGCGCAGGCATACCTGCACAGATTACCTCTCCGGTAGACCGTAGCGTGTATGGCCTACATTAGCATTAAACAATGTTTACCTGCGTGTGACGTCACGCGAGGCGTAGCCAATCACAGAGCGTTCTTGTGGCTGAAGAATTTTAAAAAATAATTTGAATTTATTTTGTTTATTTTGAAAAATCTATAAATATTTTTGGATAAAACAGAGATAAATATGTTTTTTTATGTTATTACCTAATAGAATGACCACATTTCGTAGCATATTTTTAATAGTGTCAAATAGCCTATTGACATTTAGTTTGTTGAGAATCCCATCCCACTTAAAATAAAAATGTGAAAGTTTGGATTTTTGGATGGATAGCTGGAATTTTTGTTACTCAATCACGTCAGAACGGCTAAACGGATCTGGATGAAATTTGGCACAGATTATAGTCTGGAATAGCACATAGGCTATTCCAGACTTTTTGTCACGGTATAATGGATGGTTCCCGAGGGATAGATGTTTCAATTTTAAAATCAAATAGGGAAAAATAAAACAAACTGTATTTCGCAAGCAATATGAATATTGAAAAAAAAGATGAAAAACAATCTTCCTCTCCAAAAAAAGATGAGAAATTTTATGTCAATGTCATATGTCAATATTAATGTCAATATGACACCATAAAATTTCTAAAAAAAATAAAATAGGTCGTTCAAGTGCTGCCTGTAGATTAAATAACTATTCCCAATTAACCCTTAATAGAACCCGAGCCTGTTAGTGCTTTTTTTTCAAACAAAAACTGATTCCTGGGTAAAAATAGGTCACAGATTTCATAAATCTAAATATAATTTTAGGGGGGTGAATTTTAGGGGTAGTTTTCCCGGTGGTAAATAATTTACCATTGCCCGTTGACAACTTCAAAATTTTGCGGAGTGGTGGTAAAATTGTTACCATTGCCCCTTCTGATGCATTTTTATTTTAAGACTAGTGGTTTCATCTGTATTTGTCAGACATTTTTTTGTTAATTAAATCTTTGTACCCATCTTCCTATTTCATTGTTATTTTTTATTATTATCTATAGTACAATTGAAAACAAGCAAAATTTCTATTTTTGAATGTAGGTACCTATGTTGTGATAAACTAAAAAACCACTGGACAGGTTTTAATAATTATGTCTTCATTAGCCAGGGTGGGCAGCTAGTAATCAATAAAAGAAAATATAATTGTTCAATCATTTATTAATAGCCTAATGCAAGCTTAAAGACTTAAAACACTAATAAAACAATGTTTCGTGTTTTGATTTAATAGTATACACTGTCTGATTCAGCTGTATGAAATGAAAAGAAATACTTTCTCAAAGAAATACGCCTTCCGTGTTTCTTCGACATAATTATTGTACCGAATTTCTGTAATAGATACAGAGAAAAGTGAAAAAAATAATTCAAACAAACAGATTTTTATATAGTGATAGTTACGATTTTTAGTAAGTTTAATCGGGCAATGGTAAATATTTTACCACTTGAATACGATACCAAAAATAATACTACAAATCGTTTCTGAAAGCTGCTAATACGTAAAACGAAAGAAAACATACCCTATTTTATAAATTTGAATCGCAAAATCACTTCCCAGAATTATTGTAGAACAAATTTGCACAAAATCCACACTGAACCACTAAAACGTTGAATTTTTGGCGCTAAAATTCGTTGGGTCAACTTTGACAGTACCGTAGGTTGCCAAATGACTTTGACAAATTATGAAATGTCAAAATTATGACAGTAAATATATTTAAAAAGTCTAATGTGAACATAGTATAACATTGAATGTTGCCATTTTTGAAATATCTACAATTTAGTAGAAAACCAGAAGGTGGTAATATATATACCCTTGCCTTATTAAGGGTTAAAAGGAATTCCAAGTGACTGTCTGATTTCCAAATAGTATTAGATTAGAATGGACAATAATAATTTATTGTATGTTAATAAATACAAATCATCATGACAACTTATTTTTCAGGAAAACAAACGTTGGGATACGGCAATTTTACCACAAAAGTTTGTGTACAAAGACTTTCTATTTATTAAGGTCATATTTTTACCCTTTGACTGAGGAATTGATAAAAGGTGCATTGATACTTAATCGATTTGACAGAACGTGACGTCTATCTATATCGATGAACACCGGGTGCACGCACGAAAAAGTGTTACACTCATTCTCATTGTGAAGTTACGATTGGGGCGAGAAAAGTATGCAATCATTTCATCAATGGTTTGGACGTTGTCACGTTAGACTATGGTCCGTAAACCGACTTTACAACCAACAACCAACCATTTTTTTTTAAATATTAGCGCATCATAGACTATAGTCTGGAGTTTTTTCTAAGGCAGGGCTGGCAGCACTAAACTCCTCTCGTCTCGTTTGTTCCGCCATTTTAAATGCGCCCATCTTTGTTTGAATTGGCTCGCATTTTATTTTTGTCGGCGTTCTTTTAATGATTTCCGAGTTATTGCTTAGTAGTGATGAGGACTTAAATCATTGGTGTTAATACAATTTCGCTTATAATGGGAGAAGAATACAACATGGACGCACAAGACACCACGCTTAATGATCAAGGGAATCGGAGTGCTGATGGCGAAAACTTGACCGATTCTCTCAAGGATTTCGCTGACCAATACGATGAATCTTTTGAAGACGACGAGTCTGGGAACTTCCGAAACAACAGGGGACGTGGGAATTTCAGGTAAAAACCTACGCATGGATTTTGCTCACCTCAAGGTTGATCTACCAAAAGTAGATAAATGTTAATTATGCCGGCTTTCATGCGTACCTACCTTTAAATAAAATTATTCATGAATATTCGAAGAAATAGTTTGTCGTAGCATTATTTACGTAGCTAGCGTAATTTTATTGTATTCAAGAAGGTAAGGCATACTGGCGAATAAAAGTCAATGTGCCTACCAGTACTTTCATGCACAGTTGCTTCTGTAGGGGTTTGTGGTCAAGTGGTGCGTGTATATGTTGAAGTACACTATAGTAATTACCTTACCTAGTTACCTTTAATGTTCTCTGTTGGAGTAGATCATACCAAAAAGCAAATATACCACTTATAAAAAATAACATAGAGAGTAATCGTATGTACAGTCAAAATCTGTTATAACGACATCGAAGGGACTACTCATATTTAGTCGTAAAAACCGATAGTTGTAACAACCGGTTGCCAGGTCTTTGTTTGGAATTCCTTTCTCTAGCTTTGAAATTACACGATTTTTCTTCGATTTTGATTTGTTTGCGACATGTTACAATTTTCACAGTTAACTCAACAATATGTTTTGGTGCGTCTTGTGTAAAGATAAGTACCTAACAAACTGACTTACGAGTAAGAGATATGACGAAGCGCGCCTTGAGGCTACGGCATGCATGTGCTTTGTTTCTAAGAATTACAAAAGACCCTAAACTTTGTTTACTTTTACTCGTAGGATAATAGCCATTGACCATTATACTGTGCCAGATGTGGATACTGTTACCTATTCAAATTGTTTACAATACAGCTGAGGGGTCGTTCTACAGATATAATTCTCCGAGAACATTAACCAAATGTGGTCGCTTAATACGGTATGTCGTAGTAAACAATGTCGTAAAAACCAATGTTTTCGATAAGGCGGTCATATAGCATTCAGCCAGGACCTTTGATTTCGGTCAATTTAACCGGTATGTTGTTCTAAACGATGTCGCCATAAACGGTTTTGACTGTATTACATTTGTGTCAGACAATGATTAATCAGTTCTTTTACCAAGAGATGAGATACACTACTAAATAAATAAAAAATGTTTCACACTCATAGCTCCCCACTAGAATACCCTGTGTCGGGATGCCATGGAACACAAAGACAAGGACAACCAACACCCAAACCCAGAACAGATATTTAAATTCATCAAACATCTACCCGGCTGTGAATCGAACCCGGGACCTCTAGCTTAAAAGGCGGATATAAACTACTGCTGAGCCAAACAGGTTGTTAACTAAACACTTACTAAATTTGTCAGGCGCAGTGATCTAATTCTAAAAGGGGGTGATACGACCTGCACCGACGTGCCGCTTGGGGTGTGTTGTGCATTGTCCCCCGACTGCCAGCTTACCCCAAGCATCCGAGCTCCCTAAAATAACGGAGCACGGCCTGGAGTCTCTGGCATACCTCCTCCACTTGCATTGAGGCGCAGTGATGCAAATAGTGTTTTGATTTCCCATAATAAAAGGCGCCATCTTTACCCTTGAACAACTGCATGACATATTGATCCACCCTCCATGTAATAAATTCTTTCATTAAATGGGAACATTCACCTCCGAAATGCACAGTTTGAGACGTCTTAGATGACATACCATTTTATCATGGAGTGTACTCGGAATGAACACATTCATTCATTGTCGACCTGTTTGGCTCAGCGGTAGTGTAGCCGCCTTATAAGCCAGAGGTCCCGGGTTCGATTCCCGGCCGGGCAGATGTTTGAATGATGAATTTAAATATCTGTTCTGGGTCTGGGTGTTAGTTATCTTGTCTTTGTGTGTGTTCCATGGCATCCCCAACACAGGATTTATTCCTAGTGGGGAGCTATGAGTGTGAAACGTTTATTATTATTTATTATTCACGTATATATTTAAGGTCTTAGTTTTTAAATTTTTTACAATACAAAAAAACAATATATTATAAAAAACTTAAAAACTAGGCTGCCACTAACTTATTATTATTATTATTCGAAGAACGACTTTACCCAACAATGGGCTATAAGTGGGCTGTTGCAACAGAAGCTAGATGTTAGTGCATTAGTTGAAATTGTCAGTTTACCCACATCAGGCATTCAATATGTACACAGTCAAATAGTTTTAGTAGTTTTTAAAAATAATAATTATTACCAATTTCCAATTCAATTATAAATTCTATGCATAATATGTGAAATAATTTTAATTAAATGTCAATAGTATTCAATTAAGATAATATCATGTCAATTCCTTATGAAATGTCAAATTTTAATTATATATATAATTATATATATAATATATAATTGTTTTATTTAAATAATGTCATTTCTGTAGATCTATCTCTATTCACAAATTCATTCAAGTCATAAAATACGTTATTTAATAGCCACTTCTTCAGATTAATCTTGAACTGTTTATTACATGGTATGTCTGTAACAAATATACTCATAAACTTTCGCGTTAATAATATTAGTAGGAAGTAGGATAGGATTTGTATAATTGGTACAATGAAACTGCAAAATCATGCTTCATTGGTGATGGTTTTGCAGTTTCATTACTGTTGGTAGCAGCAATCGACTGCACGCACAACAAAAATCCTCCTGCATCACTTCCGTACATTTTATATATGAACTATCGCACACTTCAGGCGGGCTGCAGCGCAATTTGTATTGAATTGCGGCCTGTCTTAATGTGCGCCTTTGTCCAGCCTCACTACATAGTAGCACATGTTACAGAAACAGGGGCAGGGGCGGGCCTCCGCCGGGCTGGATGAACGGGCCTCCGATGCGGTTCCGCGGGCGCGGGTACGGGCCCGCCGGGCCGCCGATGCGGGGCCGCTCCTTCTTCCGCACCAGGGGAGGGCCGAGATTCAGCAATGCGCCCAACTTTGATGGGAGCTGGGGGCCGATGGGGCCGCCACCGCCAGGTACAGAATTCATGATGTAGGGTTAAGAAGATGGTATGCTAAGCCGAAAAGTACCGCACGAGTGCGAATGATCTGCTTGAATGGGTGTTCCCCGATAGTTATAATTATGGGTGTCTTCAAGTCGCGAGTGAATCGATTTCTTCTAGGCGCGCGTGCTCCATCGTAGGCCGCATCATTGCTTACCATCACCGAGATGGAGGTACGCAAGCCTATTTTTGAATGAAAGAAAAAAGCCCTCATCGTTGTGAACAATTTTTACTACGGGACCAACCTTGAAATTGTGTAAAACTAGCCCTTTTCGGCTTAGCATACACTGTATTTGATTTGAAAAATTATTATTAAGGACAGTATGGAGCCATGGTTGTAGAAGACTTGAAATTATGTTACATACATAATAATCAACAACTGGTAATAAATCAAACAACACAGATTTGGAATAGACTTGCACTACTGAGCACTCTGTACTGATGCAATTCTAAAATAGACAAATATTTATGTATGTTAAAGATAAAAAGATAAAGAGCGGGCTCTTTTTCCGCAACTAGGCCGGTAATCGGCCCTTTTTGCGTGACATATGCGGGTTTCCTCACGATGTTTTCCTTCACCGAAAAGCCAGTGGTATGTAAATTCGTACATAAGTCCTAAAGAACTCATTGGTACGAGTCGGGGTTTGAACCCGCCACCTCAAGAATGCGAAGCGTCGGTTCTCCCACTGAGCTACCACGGCTCTATTTTATTTTTTTTATTTTATTTATGTATGTTAAAAACGTACCAAAAAAAGAAAAATATTAATAAACCGTTTTTGCCATAAACCATTTTCAATTCAGCTTGACGCCAGTAGTAAACACGCTTTTAGATAGATAAATAACTCCATTGTTCACATCAGAAATTACAAACAAGAATAATAACGCCTAAAAACTAAACTTATCGCTGAGCAATCTGTTGCAGCCTGTGTTACTTGGTTTTTGTACGATTTTATATCTATATATGTCCCATGAATCATATGCAACCTTTAATCCTCCCACTGCTGGGATACAGGTCTACCCTCGAAGGGTGATTAGGCTGCATTCCACCACACTGGCCAAATGCAGGATTCCTCACGATATTTTTCCTTCACCAAAAAGCCAATGGTATGTAAATTCGTACATAAGTCCCAAAGAACTCATTGGTACGAGTCTGGGTTTGCACCCGCCTCCTCAAGAATGCGAAGCGGCTGTTTTCCCACTGAGCTAACCACGGCTTATGACTATTTCTTACCAAGTACTATAAGCTTACCTCATCCCATGAATAGGAGGAGAAAATAGCTTCCATCAAATATGTATCTGAGTGCCTAGTTCGAGTATTTTTCGTGTAGTTTACGTTAACGATGGCGTTAGCATAACCTACGAAACGCTTTGATTCCACCTTTATTGTGCGAACCGCTAGGGTGTGGAACGCTTTGCCTGAGTGGGTGTTTCCTGATAGATATATAATCTAGGTGTCTTCAAGTCGCGAGTTAATCGGTTTCTTCTAGGCAAGCATGCTCCATCGTAGACCGTATCGTTGCTTACCATCAGTCGAGATGGCGGTCAAATGCAAGCCTATTACTGAATAAAAAAAAAACAAACCTACAATTTGTATGGAATGAAACCGCGCCACCTAAAGTTCATAAGTTCATAAGTTGAAGTACAATAGTTCCATACAAATTGTAGTTTACGTTTACGCGATCGTTAACTTCAACTACACGAAAAAAACTCGCACTGGGCACTCTGTTACAAAATTACCTCATGCGGTTGACAGCAATAAAAAAATGAAAAATTTCTTCAATGAAAAACTACAACAAATTCTAATAATATTTTTTGTCCTGGTAAAACTTATGTGAACACTGTTTCCAGGTATGATGGGCGGGCCTCCGCCATTCGGACCTCCGCCCGGCATGATGCCGCCTGGCGGACCCATGGGCCCTCCGCCCAACATGATGGGGCAGCCGCCGCCCTTCGGCGGGCCGCCCAACATGCCGCCGCCCAACATGGTAAGTACACTGAGAGGAGCAATCGCCAGATTCCCCTTCAGCTTTAAGCTGAATCTATGAGGGGATAGCCACTTGCCAGGCCCACTGTCAGGATAGTGTTCTGGTGTTAGTAACTTGACACAGGGCACCGCCACTAAAAGCGTTAGTCGAAAATTCTGATGATGGCTTAATCTTAACCTAAAAATGTGATTTTATGTATTGCCCATTTATGTATGACAACTGGTTTGGATCATATTGATTTTCTTGCTTAACCTTTTGTCATATTGTTATCTGCTGCCTTCACGTACATTGCTTAAAATTCTCAACTTCTTGCTCATGTGAAATGTCACGTGCCAAAACAATAAAAACAAAAAAAAACCGGTTGTCTGTAAAGTCGGTTTACTGACGATAGTTGAACGTGACAACGTCATAAGAAAATACTGATAGAATGGTTTCATTTTTCAAAAGAAAATTTTAATTTGTACAAAAAGATCGAACCAATTTCTGAACAGACCTAAAAATATTTGACAACCAAATGACACTATATTTATTTCTAAAAAGACAAAAGAGACGGACATCCCGAGTTCACCGTACCGATAGCGATAGCGGTAACGCCTCATCGAGGTAACGGCACATACGTCACACTTATTTCGTACTTGCACCCGGCTCCATCGAATTATAAGACGTTATCACGTCAAAAAAACAAATCAAAAAACCTGTAATAAATAAATCAAAACACAATAGACAGAATATAAACACTGAATAAGTTTAAGCCAACTGCAACTCACATATTCCGGTCACCAAACACTTTTAAACTGAACATATTCTCTGCGAGTGATGCTCTATTCAACGTGACGTTGGCGGAGTTGTGAAGATTCTTCACGACCACGAACAAGAGTTGAAGGTCAAGCAGCCGAAACTTAGCCAGTTCAGCTGGCTGATCCAGCTATCCGAACATTGGATGTATTCGACGATAAAGTTTTCCGCCTTCGGAAAGAATTCCAATTTATATGTCAAACCTTGGAAAGATTTGACATCTAATATTATATAAACAGACAGCTGGTTCGCGTTTGCGTTGGCTTTTGTTTCGCTTCTTCTCTACTTTACTGCAGTTTGACCCTTGAACCTTGACCTTTGGAAACTGGTTTATTAATTATGTCTTCCCAGCAGACCGCCCCGGAGCTCTGGGTGGAGACCAAGTCCGAAGACGGCAAGTCGTACTACTACCACGCTCGCACGCGCGAGACCACCTGGACCAGGCCGCCGGAGGGCCCGGCTTGCAAGGTCATCTCGCAGCAGGAAGTTGAGGCCATGGCTTCAGCGGGTAACTCACTTTGCTATACAAATTTGCTTAGTACTAGCTGACCTCCAGCGGTTTCATCCGCTTTTTTTAATATATGTTACTTTTAAATCTTTTCTGAACTTTCAACAAATATTTCAAGATCAAAATTAGCGGAATTGGTTAGACCGATTCTCGAGTTATAGCGAGCCAAATGAACAGCGATTCATTTTTATATCTAAGATTAATAAATAGGGGTTGGTGATGGAAGGGTGAAAATTTTGGGTTGTATGTATTTTTAATGACACATAAAAAAATAAAAATTTTGTGTAAAAAAATGTTAGTGGACAACCCTTATCACTTAGGGGTATGAAAAATAGATAGTGGCTGATTCTCAGACCTACTGAATATGCATATAAAATTTCATAAAAATCGGTCAAGCCGTTTCGGAGGAGTATGGTAACTAACATTGTGACACGAGAATTTCATATCTTATAATATATATAAATTACGTGTCACGTTGTTTGTCCGCTATAGACTCCTAAACTACTTAACCGATTTCAATCAAATTTGCACACCGGGTGCAGTTCGATCTAACTTAGGAGATAGGATAGCTCACATCTCAATTTATAGTAAAAAAACATGAAAAATTAGAAAATTTAAAAATACTTAAACCATAATTTAACTTTAGCGCTTTGGACAATGTAAACTTTTTTAATGTAACTTTTGACATTTGACATAGAATGACGCAATGGCTTTTGACAGGACAACGTCTGTCGAGTCAGCTAGTATAAGATAAGGAAAAAGTATGATAAGATGCAAAAGACTTATAGTACTCATCATTATGAACAAGTTTTACCATGAGACTAACCCTGAAATCGAGAAAGAGAACATTGTGCCGAGTGTCAGTGATATTTTTCTATGGAACAGCTGATTTTAGTAGCATACTTTTTCGTTAAAGCCTGTCTTCTATTATTCTTAGTTATGGGCAAATGTGACGCTTATCATCAAGCATTAGATTTGCTCGTCTCTTTATTACATAAGAAAAAAATATTTGATACTAATCTATGTTCTATATTTCATGTCTGGGGCCACTGAAACTAAACACTGAAGTATGTTTAGCGGTAGATACGAGTAAATATTATAGATAAACAATTGTAACTATTACTGTTGTCATGCAGGTCAAATGCAAGGCATGCAAGGGCAGAACATGCCGATGAGTGGTCCTATGGGCATGCCGGGTCCTATGGGGGGCATGCCACCTATGGGCATGATGCCGCAGATGATGCCGCCCACGCAGATGCCGCCCTCTCAAATGCAACCCTCGCAAATGCAGCCCGCTCAGATGCAACCCTCGCAGATGCAGCCCTCGCAGATGCAGCCCACGCAGATGCAACCCTCGCAGATGCAACCCTCGCAGATGCAACCCACGCAGATGCAACCCTCGCAGATGCAACCCACGCAGATGCCGCCCTCGCAGATGCAGTCCACGCAGATGCAACCCTCTCAGATGCAACCCGCGCAGATGCAATCCGCGCAGATGCAATCCGCGCAGATGCAATCCGCGCAGATGCAATCAGCGCAGATGCAACCCTCGCAGATGCAACCATCGCAGATGCAACCCTCTCAGATGCAACCCTCTCAGATGCAACCCTCCCAGATGCCGCCCTCGCAGCAGCCGCCCGCCGGCGCCGTGCCGTCCTACATGACGCAGCCTCCGCCTTGGGTTAAAGAAGGTAAGGTGTTTTATTCATTTTCAATAGATAAAATTTAACTTAGTTAAAAAATCGGTCGATTCGTCACGATTGTAATATGTATGCATATTAGCACCGTAGCGTGCGTGACGTCACTTGCCGGTCCCAACAGAATACCAGCACTGGTTGTTTACAGCCGGCCTGTGCTGAGTCGGGATCGGTTTTTGGCTCAAAGGCACGGAGCATTTTGTTAATTGTTTGTTTATTGTGTTTTCTGTGACCAAGAAGTTAATATTCTGCATTCTGTATTATATTTTATAAAATCTTTACTTTTTCTTATGTTTTTACAACTTTGCATACTAAAAATGTAATTTTTTTAAATAAGTTTTTATTGGATTGTCATCGGAGTTACTGAGGTATACCAAGTTTCGTACTTGTAACCCGTACCAGACCGGTTTAGTTCAGCAGTATCGAGCTCTCGAATCAAGAGCAATTATCTATTCTTTTACAATTCTCTTTATTAATTTAAAGGTAGCCTTTCGAACTAAGCGTCACAGACGCTGCGTCTTTAGTGCCACGAACGGCAAGCGCGCTTATTGGCTTACAACGCGGTTACCGCGGCACTGTGACGTCACAGACGCCGCGTCAGTGTCGCTGCGCTCGAATGACGTTCCCTAGAATTTCATACATTTGCATAGGTCATCTATCTGTCGCTCTGTCACGGCGTCACAGTCGCGGCGCCACTGACGCTATAGACGCTCGCTTCGAAAGGCTACCTTTAATCATAGTCCATTGCTATCATTTATATGTTTTATTTCTACATCAGCTTTATCACTTTACACTAGTCCATACCATGTGTTATAATACTTATAATACACCATATAATATACCGTGTCTAATAATAGGATAATAATATATGAAAATATATATATATACAGGGTTATTCATAAAGGGTATGTTAAGCCGAAAAGGGCTCATAGTACTCATCATTATGAACAACTTTTACTATGGACCAACTCGAAATTCGCGAAAAAAAATTCAGCTGTTCCATAGAAAAATGTCAATGACACTCGACTCGACAAAATGTATGGAACAGCTGATTTTTTTTTCGCGAATTCTGGGTTGGCCCCATAGTAAAAGTGGTTCATAAAAATGAGTACTATGAGCCCTTTTCGGCTTAGCATACCCTTTATGAATAACCCTATATATGCAAATACATAATGCATTTGCCGTACAATAATAATGATAAACAATCATCATATCGTTCCAACGAGCGGATCTCGAATACCCTCACCATTTACAATTTTACACTTTCACAGTCCACCTTACAAAAACAAAATCTAGTCCCTCGAGTCCACTCCAATATTCATTGTGCATGCATTCATTATCCCATGCATCCTTTTGGATACATGGACTCCACGGTAACAATGTTTTCGTATCCATGTGGATACCGTGGACTGTGAAAGTGTTAACATAATATAATTTATCACTTTTATTTTGCATTATCTGGAAACTTTTCTTTTGAGAGTAATTCTAACCCAAATTTATAATAGTTATTTGTTATACAAGAGTGCAAAGTTGCTTTTTAACCGCGTGTTCAATTTTGATGACCGAGCAAGCGAAGGATTCTAAAATTGAATCACGAGCGCAGCGAGTGATTCAAAATTAGAATCCTGAGCGTTAGCGAGGGAATCAAAAGAGCACGAGGTGAAAAATCTTTGCACTTGAGTGCAACACGTAACTTTTCATTCCACCTCAGCGAGGAAAGAGTATTTTTAATCTTCAATATTTGAGTGGAAAAGCTCATTTGCGCATTATTAACAGTTTCAGTCAATTCTGTTGGCGTCAAACAAACTTCCTCGTCGCTAGAATCACTCATTTTAGTTTTTTCACTTGTTTTCAAGTTTCTTGTTTTTAATATAAGGTTTAACAATGACGTGAAAAAATGCCGCGTACAAAGCAAATTGAAAAAAGAACACCAAGAAGGTTCCGAGTCTGAGTTTTTAACAATTTAAAAAAAGTTGTATTATATATTCGGCACCATAGAGGTAGCAGTAAATAGGTTTAATGTTTTTTTTAATTCACAAACTTAGTGCACACGATGTTCTAAATTCAATTTACTTTATCCTCTAGAGAATAAAAACGGCTTTTCCACTCAGATATTGAAGATTAAAAATACTCTTTCCGAGATGGTGGGATGAAAATACTATTTCGTTTCGGTAATAGAAATTGACTCTAAAACTCATAGTTACATGCCACATTCGTGGCGACTTTCTTAAAATCATTTGATATAGGATTACAAAACCCAAACAAGGGCCTCGCAAAAACTGAGCGAGGGTAGGTACATAGGCGGAGGAGGACGGCTGAAAAAAAAAAAAAATTAATACCCTCACCAAATCTAATTTTTCTTCAACTTCCTACCTTCCTGCTTGGCTGACAGAAAAACAGGCAGGAAACGATCTCATTTGCTAAAAGGCGTAACAGGTATACTGTTTTTCTATCGGCCAATCATACCTGGTCGGTCTTGCCATTGTAAGAATAGGCGTGACGAAAGATTTTAAAATCCTCTTCCATAATGTGAGTACACATTTACTATTTACAAAAAAGCCTTTATTTCGGTAATAAACTTAAGTTTAACGAAGTTTGAAGCCATTTTTCACATATTTTTTCAACAGTGCCCGAAAACAGCTTGCTTGTGTCATGGCGTCGATTTGACGTCACGGCTAGTAAACATGTCATTGTGTCTATGCGTGATGAGCGGCGGATGACCTGAGTTCACTGAGGCGTGACGTCATACGCTGTGATTGTTGTTTCTGACAAGATGGCCGATTGCTGTATTTTAATGTTTTAATTTATTGAAAATCTTAATAATCTGTTTTTTTTTTTAAATAAAACTAAACATGTGTTTCAATTTTTTTTAATCTGGCTAGTCCCCTGAAAGCATTCGGTATGCCTATTATATTAAGTTACTTAAATGTCACGTAAAATATGCCATAAATTAAAAAATCATAACATTAAGTATACATTGTTGTCAGGTATGAAGGAGGGCGGCCTGGCCCCCGAGGAGGCCGCCGGGGCGCGCGCCGCGCCGGACGAGGCGCCGCCCGGGGACCCCGGTATGTACTGCACTAGTGCACTAGTGTACGGGAGGGGCACGGGGGCTGGACAGCCCCGGGCCCATTATAATTATTATGTTTCACACTCATAGCTCCTTACTGGGATATCCTGTGTCGGGATGCCATAAAACACACACAAAGACAAGGACATTTAACACCCAGACCCAGAACAGATATTTAAATTCATCAAACATCGTCTGTAAATTGAACCCGGGACCTCTGGCTTATAAGGCTGATAAACTACTGCTGAGCCAAACAGGTCGATTGTAATTATAATGTTTTAACTATGTTATTTCTATCAGCAGTATCCAACCAGTACCCCGTCCCGAACCAGGGCTACCAGAACGGGCCGGCCTCCAACTTCAACGCGGCGCCGGCCTCGTACCCGGGCGGCATGATGGGCGGCATGCCCGCGCAGCCGCCCGCCGGCTTCCCGGGCGGCTGGGGCGGCTGGGGCGCCTGGCCGCCGCCGCTGGTGGCCAACCCGCCGCCCAACTTGGGGAACGCGGCTATGCCTGACGCTGGTGAGTTTAAACATGAAGTACATTTCATTTACATTATTTCGGGATAAAAAGTAGCCTATGTGTTAATCCGGACCATGAACAACCTTCATTTCAACATGTAGATCCGTTCAAGCGTTTCTGCGTGAAAGAGTAACAAACATACATCCATACATTCTTACTAACTTTCGCGTTTATAATATTAGTAGGAAGTAGGATGGCACGGAACGTCGTGCTCGAGTCCGAATTGCACTTGGGTGGTTTTTTCTCAATCTGTATCTTTGTTGTGCACAGGCGCCGGCCAGCAGATCGCGGGCGCTGGCGCCGAGCCGCCCGGCGTCAACCCCGAGCACATGCAGCTCGACACGCAGCAGCAGCAACACCAGCAACACCTGCAGCAACAGCACCAGCACCAGCAGCGGCAACAGCAACAGCACCACCAACAGCAACAGCAGAACATTAAAGATGTCGTAAGTAGCCAAGTAGGGTAGGAAAGGGGTCGTAACAATGAAAGATGATATGTAAAGAGATAGGAGTATCAGACGTAATATTACGTGAGTAGTTTCGTGTAGGTATCGCGTCTCGCCGTTTCAACCAGTTACAACCAGATATAGTATTTTTTCAGGATAAAAAAAAGACTTATGTTAATTGAGAAAATAGCTATTACAGATTTTTTTTTTATGTTGAGCCGTTCCAGCGTGAGGTAGTAATAACACAGACAAACGTTCCCTCGCGCGAGCTTTCGTGTTTATAATAAATGATATGACCAACAATGAAATTCCAAAAAAAAACATGTTGGCTATGAATTTAATCTTTCTTTATAACAGCAATTATTTTTGGGTCTCAAATTATAAGTTTTTCATAATGATGGGTAAAATGAGCGCCTTTCGGCGTACCATCGTTCTGTCGTACAGCTATTAGATCTCAGTATGTTGACCCATGAGTTCTCTCTTCAGTTCTTTTAAATATTTTACTGTCAAATAATTAAAGTTTTTAATGTAAATTAATTTTAATATCAACGCGAAAGTTTGTGAATGAGTCTGTGAATACATGTTAGTTATTTCACGGTGAAGCGCTCAATCGATTTGAGTAAAATTTGGTGAGGAGATAGATTACCTTAAGGTAATGTAAGGATATTATAATATACTTAGGATTCAGGATAATCCAGCTTCCATAGGATAAACCACATTGAAAAACCATAAAGTCCCGACCTGCTTTTAGGGTTAATAATCATAATCATTTTATTGGCAATATTCATTACAAGTCATTACAAAATACAAAACATAAAATTATACAATAAATGTACAAAATAAAATCTTAACAAGCATGTCAACTTATTGACCTGTTTCACTAACTATGGTCTAAAATTGTCGCAATGAAATTACAATAAAATGTCATAATGTCAAAGGAAAAATGTTAAAAAATATATATGAAGTATAAGTAGTCATTGTGTAAAAATAATATTATCTTATCTTATCTTATATATATAAAAATGAAACCCGTTTTCCTTGGTCACGGCCTCACGCGTGAATGGCTGGACCGATTTCACTAATTCTTTTTTTGTTGTATTTGTTATTATTAGGAGAAGATTCTTACGGAAAAAAATATTAAGAAAATCTCTCAGAAATATTGAAAAACCCTAAAACCAGCCCTTTTATTTTTCCCATACAAACGTTTTCTAACTAAAACGAGCTTTATTGCTATTGTATAAAGTTCATATTGAATTGCAAGCACTCACTGTTGTTTAAGCAATGTAGGTATGTTCCTAACGTCCAAGAGTCAATTTGCACTTTATTACCTCTGTACAAAGTTCAAATTCAATCATATCTATCAAAACAGTGTGCGTTTTATACTGATAATTTTTACTATAAATTGACAAGTTAGCATCAACAAACTACGGTTGCTATAGTTACGCAATAGCATGAGAATAGAGGTTATAACAAAGAGTTCCTATAATTATTCTCAACACCTTTGGTCACGCCATCACGCGTGAACGACTGGACCGATTTCAATTTACTCTACGTTTATCTCAAAGTCTACCCGTGCGAAGCCGGGACGGGCCGCTAGTTCATAATAAATCAGTCAAAATACAGGGTTAGAGGGAAATGTATGCTGAGCCGAAAAAGGCTCCTAGTACTCATCATTGTGGACAACTTTTACTAAGGGACTAATCCGGAAATAACGAAAAAAAACAGCTGTTCCATAGAAAACTGTTTCGTGTGGTTGTTGCTTTCTGGGTGGCGCAGACCTGTTATGGGCAAACGTGACGTTTAACATCAGGCGAGCGATTTGCTCGTCTCGTCTCCCAATAAAAAAGAAATATATCAATAGCACTCAACAAGCCGTGGTAGCTCAGCGGAAGAACAGCCGCTTCGCATTCTTGAGGTGGCGGGTTCAAACCCCGACTCGTACCAATGAGTCTGGGACTTATGTACGAATTTACATACCACTGGCTTTTCGGTGAAGGAAAACATCGTGAGGAAACCTGCATACGTTCGGAGAAGAAATTCAATGGCGTATGTGAATCCACCAACCCGCACTTGGCAGCGTGGTGGAATACGGCCTAATCACCCTTCGAGGGTAGACCTGTATCCCAGCAGTGGGAGGATTAAAGGTCGCATATGACTCAACAAAATATATGGAACAGCTTTTTTTTTTCACAAAATCCGGGTTGGTCCCATAGTAAAAGTTGTTCATAATGATGAGTACTATGAGCCCTTTTCGGATTAGCATACCCTTTCCTTATAACTCTTTATAGCATTTACTATAAGTTAGTAAATCTGTGTTCTTGTACTAATTGTGCTAACATATTATATGTAAAGTCAAAAAACCAGCGCTGGTTGTTTAAAACCAGTTCTCTGATTTGGGCTTGGTTTGATATCAATATTATAGAATGCAAGCGTCCTGCCCCAGCTTTGCACGGGTATGAATTATCTATGTTACTATTATTGGTGAAAGAATTTTTACAATCGGTCCAGTAGTTTTTGAATTTCTTACAAACATCCAAAAGTACAAATCTTTCTAATATTAGTAGATGTTCACTTTTTTTAAATATTATAATTATGTATTTATTTTATTTAAGTATTGTATCATGTATCTGTGGGCCTAAATAAACTATTATGTATTCTATTATATATAATATACCTATTTATGTTGCTTCAAACTTCACACTATGTTATGACTAGAGACCGGATTATATGCATTTGCAGATTTGTAAATACAATTGCATATTTTCCCCATTTTCAGCGATCATTGCATATGTTGTCAAAAATATACTGATCATGCATATTTTCGCTATATTTACTACATTTTTCGGTAGGTTACCTACCCTACCGTCCCACCTGATAAGTGTAAAATTAATTTGTGTAAATAAGTGTAAAATTAATAAGTGTCCTTAAAGATATTGACACTAAAAATTAATTGCGTTATTCCAAAAAAATGGCCGGTTAAATCTACCGTCCGCAACTGCGCGGTTTGTAAAGGGCACTTAGTCGCGCGTCTTTTGTGCTGATTTAGAAGTAAAGAAATTTATGAAATAGTACTTTTTTCTTTTTTTTCTAAAACAATATGTTGCATATTTTACCAATTTTATGCATATTTTGTTTATTTTACTGCATATTTTGCCTATTTTTCATGCATATTTGCATATTTCCAGTTTTTTATATTGCAAATCATCCGGTCTGTAGTTATGACTATTAGGCCCAAGTTTGAAGGCATTTTAAGAGAGATCTAAACTAACTAAAAATATATCTGTCTTTATAATTGCAAGCCATTAGATAAGGATGCCAATAGTTTTAGAAAATTTAGATGTCTTAAAAGCCTTCAAACTTGGGCCTATTGTGAAGTTTGATTCAACAACATTTAGTTAAAACAAGAAATAAGTAGTAGGTGCTATATTATCCCTAAAAAAGGGTATGGACAATCTTTATGGTTTATCGGTGTTGGTCTAAAATCAGGATTTTCATTGGGCAGAATTTTTGCAAGCTCGAAACCAGGAATAGGTTTGGGGGAGGTTTTGTGTCGGTAGAGGTTTTGGCTCGGTTTGGGGTAATTTTAAGGAATGCTGCCACCGCTGGTGCTGGTTGTGTTTCAAGTGCTGTGTAATCCGTGTACGTCAGAGGTTCTCAAAAGAGGTTAATGTGGGCGTTAGGGAACATACATACCCATTCTACGTGACCCATTTTTTACAATTTTTTAACTCTCGGTGACCACCTTTGGTATTTGCTAAGGCCCTCTCAAATTTTCACGTAGTAATAAAACATTTTTCTAGAGAATATTGACTACGTAACGAAAACCTAAACTCACCCCGGCCCCTGTGACCCAGCATGGTATTTTCAAGATTCCCCCTAAACGGGTCACGTAGTATGGGTATGTTCCCTTAGCGGCTTAGAGGATAAAAGTATATTTTATACGGGTTAAAAAGAGTAGAAAGAAGTTGTTATTTGATTCTCAAAAGCCTATTTGTGTGGGCACATTTTGCTTGTGCTTATTTTGGGAAGTGTTTGTTGTGAAATGCAAGTTATTGGAAGTGTACTAATGGGGAAATCAGACACTGCATTGATTTTCAGTTGAACTTTTAATTAATTTAATAAATGAATTGGGTAGTGCTCGTTTTTGTCCAGTGGGTTTTGGTCAGTTGTCGTTTTGGACCGAACTAAGTTATAAATTGGAGAACCACTTGTCTAAGTCGGAGAACTTCTAACATAAGTTCGAGACCCTCTAACATATACTCCAGAACCTTTAACAACTTCGAGACCCTCATATCATAAGTGGGACAAAACTAACATAACTCTGAGAAACTCTAACATAACATACCTAACATAAATTAGATAAGCTAACATAACTTCGAGAACAGCTAACATAATCTTGCGAATCTCTAACATAAGTGGGAGAAACTAAAATAGCTTTGAGAACATCTAACATAATCATGAGAACCTCTAACATACTTAGGAGATCATCTAACATACTTAGGAGAACCTCTAACATAGTTAGGAGAACCTCTAACATAGTTAGGAGAACCTCTAACATAGTTAGGAGAACCTCTAACATAATTAGGAGAACCTCTAACATACTTAGGAGAACCTCTAACATAGTTAGGAGAACCTCTAACATAATTAGGAGAACCTCTAACATAGTTAGGAGAACCTCTAACATAATTAGGAGAACCTCTAACATAATTAGGAGAACCTCTAACATAGTTAGGAGAACCCCTAACATAATCTCGAGAACCTCTGCGTACACGTCCCCTATTGATGCAGATGGCGCGTCCCAGGCCGCCGTCGCCGCGCCGCGGTCGTCGTCGCCTACTTATCCCTAAAAAGCCACCAACTGTAAGGACAAAGAACAGATAATTTTTTAATACTAATCAATGGACATGTTGCGGCTCGAATCTACGATCTATGTAATCATAGTACAGCTTAGTTTCAAGAAACGAGAGTTCAAAATTCCGGGTGGCACAAATCTGTTATGGGTAAACGTGATGTTTAATATCGAGCGAGTGATTTGCTCGTCTCGTCATTCAATAGTATATATTTTTTTTTTTAATAATTTTTTTCTATACAACTCTGTAAGTTAATCTTTTCAGTGTGTAAAATCTTAGATGTTACACAACCGTGTTTTGCTGAATAACATCTTCGGCCTTTGCCGGAGGAAAAAAAGAGTAAATTTTAAAATTATTTTTTTAGTAAATTTTAAAACTACATTTTTTTGTAAATTTTAAAATTAAATTTTTTAGAAAAAAAATTTTTAAATAAAAAAAATAATTAAAAACCACCCAAAAGATTACCCCCTTTTTGGACAGTCAGTTAATAGCTTTGGCAGTTGTACGTAGATTCGGGCCGTCACTAGTTTCTCTTGGCTGTGCGATGTCATGCGAAAGTCTAAACAAGTGATTGATTATGTGTTCTTTAGTTTGTTGGTCTTTTTATAACAAACCTCAGTGCTTTTAGTTTCGATAGTTTTCGAGACGATTCGAAAACTCCATATATCGTAAAACTCCATATATCGACTGAAACTACAAATAACATGTACAAGAGAGCAAATTAAAGTCGACACCTTAATTAATTAGTTTAAATTTGTAAAATCACTTTTTTTCGATTTATGAAATGTGAATTTAATTAGAAAGTTTAAATTCTGAAAATCAATTTTTATCAATTTAAAAAATGTAATTTTTTATTTTTTTTAGAAATATTTGTTTTACCAACTCGCCTTGGTAAGCAACGATGTGGTCGAAGATGACGCATGCAGATTCAAAAGATACCTCATAGATATTCACTCTGACCTTGAAAAGTATTTGAGTATTTCTATAATACTATTGTGAGAAATTCAATGGCGTATGTGAACCAACCCGCACTTGGCAGGGTGGTGGATAACCCTTCGAGGGTAGACCTGTATCCCAGCAGTGGAGGATTAAAAGTTGAATTGGAGATGCTTATAATGTATGGAGCTTTACGAAACGTTTGATCGTTTTCGAAAACAATCAAAACTCATACTGAGGATGCAGATAAACATAGAGAAAAAGATGGAGCCTTGCGTTAGATTTCGGGAAGCCAAGAACTCTACTTTCGCGCGCACGTACATAAGACGCACACATTGATTTTATTTCAATTTACTTGATCATTTTAAATTATTATTTTCACTATTTTTAACCCCCGACGCAAAAATGACGGGCTGTTATAAGTGTGACGTGTCTGTAAGTGAGAGTGTGTGTGTGTGTGTGTGTGTGTGTTTGTGTGGCTTCGTAGCTCCAAAACGTTTGAAGCGATTTTTAAGCCATTGCATAGCTTCTATCGCGGGCCTTGAGCATGGAGACCAAATCCAGAAATTCCGTAACGAAAATAACCTTACACTTTTTAGTGATATCTTTTAGTTTTGTTGCCATCTATCGATGAATAGCAGAACTTTTAATGACTTTTTGAAATATCACGCTTGCCTCTTTAGTTCAGCAACTCGCCTCTAGGTGTCGAGTGTAAGGTTTCGATAAATAATTATAATTGCATAAGTTGATAAAAAATGCTATGCAATAGCTTTACCGCGGCAGTCCCCGAGTGCCACACGCCTTTTTTTTGTTTAGTCGGGAGTGTTTTTGGCTATGTTTGATGAAAATCGATTCAGCCGTTTCAACGTTGGGGGTTTTTAAAGTTGCAGTGTGGACTACTGTTTCTGATAATAAAGATTTTTGTTTTGAATTGACATATAAATTGTAGAACTTGTGTATGTACTCGCGAAAGTAGGTATTTTTGGTTTCATCCAAATCTTACGCAGTGCTCAATCTTTTTCTTTATTTAGGTCATAATTTCCGGGGCGGTACCGTACCGCTAACTCTCATCGAAAAAATGGCGTAAGAAGAAATATTTCAAACAAGCTTTTATTGCATTGTCATCGGAGTTACACAGGTATACCTTTCAGCTCAATCGGACATCGGGTAGTGGGGCAAAATTGAGTTGCAAAATTTTACTCGCAGAAACATTTAGATCAAGCAAGAGAAATATAGTAATAAATAACGTTTCATACTTATAGCTCCCCACTAGGACACCCTGTGTCGAATGCCATGAAACACAAAGACAAGGACAACTAACACCCAGACCAGATTAAATTCATCGTTCAAACATCTGCCCGGCTTGCATCGAACCCGGGACCTCTGGCTTAAAAGGCGGATATACCACCGCTGAGCCAAATAGTCGAATACTAACATGGCAAGTTAAATAAAAGCTTGGAAAAATATCCTTTTCTTTCGTTATTTTTTTGCATTCATCTCATTCTGGCAGCTAAAGAAAAAGAGAGACAAAAGTCAGCGGGATTCAGTCCAGGCTAGCTCTAAGCTCTTACCTCAGATCTAGTAGAAGCCAAAAACTACACTACTGCCCGTGTACGTAAATTTCACGCACTCAGTGACGCATAAAAAGTACCCGAATGTCAAAATGACATTTTCAAAATTATAACCTAAATATTATAATGTATGTGTTCCATGAGATGTTATTACGATAAGTAGACACGTGGAAAGTTATTCAATCAGAAGTCTTTTTTTATTTTTGCGTAATTTTTGCGGTGTTTTAATTATTTATGATAATTTTATTTATTTGTTTTTCTTGTCCACGTTTTCTGATCAACTGACGTAAGAACTGACGATTGATTCGGGTAGTTTTTATGCGTCAATATGTGCTTGAAGTATACGTACACGGGCGGGTAGTTTTTGGCTTCACTTGGATCTAAAGCGGGACTCTATCTGCCTTTCTACTTGATCTGAGGCTCTTACGGTACGGTGCCTGTTTTCACGTTTTTCTATGCTATTTGTAAAATAAATAGCATATATATTGGACCCAAGTTTGAAGGCATAAGTTGACAGATCTAATTTTTCTAAAACTATTGACGTCCTTGACAATACAAGACAATAAAATAATACAGGGTTAGTCAGAAAGGGTATGCTAAGCCGAAAAGGGCTCATAGTACTCATCATTATGAACAACTTTTACTATGAGACCAACCCGGAATTCTAGAAATAAAAATCAGCTGTTCCATAGAAAAATGTCACTCGACAAAATGAATTGAACTGCTGGTATTCTTTTCGCGAATTCCGGGTTGGTCCCATAGTAAAAGTTGTTCATAATGATGAGTACTATGAGCCCTTTTCGGCTTAGCATACCCTTTCTGAATAACCCTGTATAATGTATAATATTGAGGTTGCAATGACAAAGACAGATATATTTTTAGTTGTTTTGATCTGTCAGATAAAGCCTTCAAACTTGGGCCTACAGATTGGGTTACGCTGGACTATATTCTAGCCAATACAGGGCTATAAGCAAAGGGTATGCTAAGCCGAAAAATGCTCGGGGAAAAATGTCAATGACATTCGGACTATTTCGGACAAGATGTATGGAGCAGCTGATTTTTTTCACGAATTCCAGGTTAGTACCATAGTAAAAGTTGTTCATAATGATGAGTACTATGAGCCCTTTTCGGCTTAGCACACATTTTCTTTACAACCCTGTATTTATACATGAGTGTATCACAAGCTTTACTTCGAAACTCTCTTTGTTTTGTCCGGGCACAATGTTATAAAGTCCAGTAACCAGCAGGCTGATTCAGCTATCCGAACATCGAATGTATTCGACGATTATTTTCGAAAAGAATTCGAAGACGTAATTTTTCGCGATTCATATCGTCGGAAAGTGAACGGATTTTTTTCGAATTTACATGTCAATTCTCGGAAGAGTTTTCGAAGATAATCGTCGAATACATTCGATGTTCGGATAACTGAATCGGTCAGCTGGTTCCTGGCTGTTTAAAACGCTACATACGTTACCATGACCATGACCACATGTTGGGGGCCATCTATAAATAACTTGGCACAAATTTCATGTTTTTTTAAACCCCCCTTGTCACAGCTGGTCACATTTGTGACTTCTTTTTTAATTTATTTATCAGAACATGGTAGGTACACATACATTCTCATGTCGTCGTCGTCGTCGTCGTCCCCCCCCGTCCCCCCCTCTAGTGTGACTTCACATATTTTTTGCAATTTTACATTTAATTTATTAATAATTTCGCTTTTAGTACTTAGATATTTTAGATTTGATTTTGACGTCACAGAACTTAAAACACACCTAAACCTTTGCAAACTCACCTGATGAAGGTCACCGAATGTGACCGAAACTAGTCGTAGTAGACGACTTAATTTTTACGAGAGTATTCCCGTGTTTAATTATAGCAAAAACTTAAAACACCTCCCTCCCCTTTGTCACACGATGTCAAACTTAGTAACCCCCCCCCCTCCCCCCGCCGCCTTACGTGTGACGTTATTTATTTATTTAAAACCACAAAACTCAAGACATAATGTAGCAATCTAATGTAAAAATTATGTTAAAATAATTTTTGAAATCGGTCCAGTAGTTTGAATATCGTGTCAAAAATACAAATCTTTCCCCATTATAATATTTATAAACAAGACAAATCTTTGACTGAATAAATTGTACAATTTATTTGATAACTAAAATCTTAATTTATTAAAAAAACTTATTAAAATTAGTGTCAAAAAAAATGTTTTAAATGTCAAAGTTTATGGATGGCCCCTTATTTAACCGCAGTATGAAACTAGTAATAAGTTACTAGTAATATAGTAACTAATTACTAGTTACGCTTAATTAGTTACTAGTATTAGTAACTAGTTAAGCCTCCCGAGAGTGAATGGTCCGTATGTTTGATTTGAAATGGTTGAAGAGAGAGGAACAGGCGATTTGGTGGCAAAGAAGACTTATTTCGAAAAAAAATTTAAAGAAAATAATTATAATAAACATTTATTTCAGACCAAGTCTATATTACAAACATACATATTTGTCATCTGAAAAAAATAGTAATTATTAATTATTAAGATTTAAAAAAAGGTCGGCAGCGTATCTGTGATGCCGCCAGTGTTACAGGTATCCAGGCGACGGTGATCGCTTATCATCAGGCGGCCCGTTTGCTTGTCTGCCACTTATGGCATAAAAAAAAATACAAAAATTAATGATAAAAAAAAACAAAAAAACAAAAAACATGTTCAAATACAATGTGTCCGGTTTCGAGTGTCTTAGCCTTTAGTAGTATGATATAAGGCAAATTTAATCGACAATTCGCCCCCCATTCGTAGTTTTTCTCCCACCGTAATAAAATGACAGCCATTTTGTTTTTGACGGCACCGAAACACGGGCGCTTGTACTAATTTGGCGATAACTACCCATGTAGAGGTTCTGAAATTACAAAAGAGGTATCGTTTGATAGCTAAACGTGTAGGCAATGAATCTTTGGCAAACATGTTTCATCTTTAAGGTACGAAAAAAATTGCCAATTGAAAAAGTAAAAATTTTTGAAGGTTTTTTACATTATTAGGTTCAAAAAATAATTTAAAAAAACTACTTATGGGGGGCGATTTCTCAATTAAATTTACCGTATCTCATACCACTAAAGGATAAATACAAATAGAGAAGGTAAAAAACTAAAAAAAGACTTAAATGCTAATAAATCTAGATTTGACCACCAACTCGCCTGTAGCTAGCGACGATGTCGTGAAAGATGAAGCAAGTATTCTTACGCTTTCATTTCATGCTAGACAGAGAGCGCAATACCAAACCATGACGTCACGATTTAGCTCCAATCTCGTAGCAATATGTCGGTTTGAGTGGCACATCTCAGGAACTAAAAGCGGTCTGAAATTTGGCATGACGCTAGATACTGGTAACCACTACGATTTATAAAAAACAAAAAAACATGCTGAGAAATTGGTCTTTACCTGAAAATTGGGCCCAGGAATGACCTAGAGTTTTAAAGCCAAGCCAATTTTATTTTTCTGTGACAGACAGTTTCACCTTAAGGGTTCTTTCCTGAAGGAGGTACAGAATCCTAGAGTGAGAACGGATTGATCTTAAATTAAAAATATTTGTTGACCTAAAATAACATTGTAAAAGTAAAAAAAGTATTAAAAACCACAAAAAGTATTGTTCCAAAGATTGGGGATTCCAATGTCTGCTTAAAAATAAGAAAGGCCAGTTAAAAAGCATTTTAACAGTTAAAAAACTAGTTTTGTAAATATTGGCATGGTCGTGAATACAATAGGTAAATTCCAACTAATTAATAAAGAAATAAGGTTTCAAAAAGTAAAGCAAATAAATATAATAAGATTTTTAATTAAATTCGTGTACTATTATATTACAGGTCATCATACGACCTGTAATATAATAGTTCACACGAAGCCAGGGTTACTAGCTTGCTAGCTTACAAATCGTAGCTTGCTATCCTAGCTTGAAAATGGGTTGAATACACGTAACGAGTACAGTGGCGAGACAGTAACTGGCACACTCGGCCGAGCAAACAAATGATGGTTCTAGTGACTATTGCCTCGTCAAACTGTTTATACAAACCTAGTACTCGGCCAAGGACAGTCTCGAAACTACTTGTACATGTATTCAACTTATTACCACAAAACAGGTACAGAAGTCAATCTACATACAAAGTACATACATCTAAATACATACCTTGCCTGAGTGGGTTTTTCCCGATATATAATCTAGGTGTCTTCAAGTCGCGAGTAAATCGGTTTCTTCTAGGCAAGCATGCTCCATCGTAGACCGTATCGTTGCTTACCATCAGGCGAGATGGCGGTCAAATGCAAGCCTATTTCTGAATAATAAAAAATAAATGTGCGCTTGAGCTACGCACACATAGAGACCGCTGACGGACTCGATATTTCGGACCGGTTCGGACCAGCGCGAGTGCAGTCCGCTTGAGACGCGTCTGTGAACGCCGTAGGTATGAAAAGTGAATTACATGTGATTTACTTCTGTACCTATCTGTTTAGTTGTACCTCTGAGTAAGAGAGACGAAAGACAAGGGAATGACAGAGATGATTGTGATGAAGTATAACAGTGACTGAAATAATATCGCGGTTTAGGCTCCTGGTACCAGTGGTACCGTCAGAGTCCTGATTCCTGTAGAGATCGATTAGTCTCAAATTGAACGCCCCGCTAGTGTTAACACTCAAATGTTATTCTCTTAACTTAGTTTCAGTGCAAACAATATTTTAAATAATTAATAGTTCAAAAAACTCAAAAACACGCTTTGTTTAGTGTATTGTCATCGGTCCTCGATATATCTACAAAGTTTGGACGAAATCTGACCGTTTAAAGTGGGTCAAAATTGCGCCCAAAGGAGTCGGTTTCAAACATACAAGTGAAGCTAATAAAAAGCGAGTAAAAAAAGTATTTTTTTAAAGATATAAAAAAACACATTTTTTAAACACTTTCTGAGTACGTTTGTTAAACTAAACTTTAAACGCGGTTATCTTGAAATTATTTCTTTTTTCGCGTAAACACTCACATTAGAGTCATAAGATCTCTATCCCTAAAAATAGTTAAAAGTAAAAGTTAAAAGTAATCTTCGCACATTGAAGCAATCAAGTTAAACGGGCTTTCATTTTAAGACTAGGCGATATACACACGTCCGGTCGCAACCTGCGAAGTTCGTCTGCTGTCCTCACGAAAAGTGCAATCACTCGAGTGTTGGGCCGAATTGAGTTATACATATTCGGAATCAGCAGAACGAGTTCTATATATTTTCTTTAGACAGTTTTTACGTAACTATGACGGAGCCGGTTTTAATACTAAGCATAAATAGTGATGGGGATACAAACTAGTAAAAATAAAATCTTCGCGTTTTTCTTGAAATTAGCTTTAACCTAGTTATTGCACTTTTCGTAAAGACGGCAGCAGTATCCATTACACTTGTTGCACGTGCATTTGCTCTCCCTCAATGCACGTGCACATTCATCTACGCTCTCTCGATGCACGTACACCTGGTAACACTGCACGTGCATCTACTCTCCCTCGATGCACGTGCACCTGGTAACACTGCATGTGTATCTACTCTCCCTCGATGCACCCGGTTACAATGCCCGTGTATCTACTCCTTCAATTCACATGCACCTGGTAACACTGCACGTGTATCTACTCTCCCTCGATACACGTGCACCCGGTAACACTGCACGTGTACCTACTCTCCCTCAATGCACGCGCATCTACTCTCCCACGATGCACGTACACTTGATAACACTGCACGTGTATCTACTCTCCTTCAATGCACGTGCATCTACTCTCCCTCGATGCACCCGGTTACACTGCACGTGTATCTACTCTCCTTCAATGCACGTGCATCTACTCTCCCTCGATGCACCCGGTTACACTGCACGTGTATCTACTCCTTCAATGCACGTGTACCTGGTAACTGCACGTGTATCTACTCTCCCTCAATGCACGTGGTAACACTGCACATACATTACTCTCCCTTGACACACCTGGTAAGACTGCATGTGCACGCGCTCCCCCTCGTCCCCGCCCACACTGCACGTGCACAGGTGAACTCGCCGGAGTTGGAGGCGACGGCATCTACCATCCCTCGCTACACGTGCATGTGGTAACACTGCATGTGGACTTGTCCCTCCTCCCCCTCGCGCCCGGTAACACTGTGCAAGTGCATCTACTAGGTACCCCTCGATGCACGTACACGTGGCAACACTAGTCACGTGCATCTACTATCACTCGATGCACGTGCATGTGGTAAGCCTGCATGGCCCCGCTCCCCCCCCCCCCCCCGCCCCCGCCCCTGGTAACACTGTGGCAAGTGCATCTACTACCCCTCGATGCACGTGCACGTGGCAACACTATGCACGTGCACGTGGTAAGCCTGCATGGCCCCGCTCCCCCTCCCCCCGCCCCCCCGCCCCCGGTAACACAGTATCCCCGCAGGTGATCCCGCCGGAGCTGGAGGCGGCTGCGGCGGAGTGGTCGGCGCACTGCGCGCCCGACGGCCGAGCTTACTACTACCACGCGGGCAAGCAGGAGAGTGTGTGGGAGAAACCCAAGCCGGTCAAGGAGTTGGAGGGTGAGAGCGCTGCTTTATTTATTTATCTTGCGTTTGGCAGATGTCGCCTCTGAAGAACCCAACGATTTTTGATGATATGTTTTTTGACATGACATTGATTTTGACAATGACATGATTTGTTCAGTTTGAAAAGCTAAACTGCAAGATGGTGCAGCCGGTGGCATAGGCAACATCAAACTAGATTTTAGATTTATTAATTTAAAATTTTGTGTATTATAAAGCTGTCTTTAATGTAAACCTGCATTCTAGACTTGAAATTAATAATTAAGAAAACAAAATGTGTTATTTGGTTTATAGCACCTTATTTTACACACATACTGCTGCTTATGTACTTCTTACCATCAGGCAAGATAGTGGTGAAACCAAGCCCATAACTGAATAAAAAAAGAAACAATCTCGACACAGACCCTCTGATTTTTCCATAGTTTCGTAAATGTTAACTTGTGTAATAAAACTCCGTTTACTTGTGACACCCATTTATTCCTTCACTTTGCTCTCCTTTTTTTTATATTTAACACTTACACAATTACTTTATTAATATCACTTTATTTGAGCGTGACAGTGTACATTATTTAAGGTGCACACCGTACCACTCTAAAGTACCGACTGACAACCTCGCCCCTACCCGCAACCTACCCAATGTTGCCTACTCCAAAAATTCCGAGTCCCTAGATTCTTAATCAAAAGTCGCTGAAACTAACTCTATCAGGAGTGGATCCACGATTTTGTCTGGGAGAGAATACCTATAATTTTGTCGGGGACAGAAAAGGCGGTGTCAATTTCTTTTTTCTTTATGTAATTGAGTGACGAGACGAGCAAATCGCTCGCCTGATATTAAACGTCACGTTTGCCCATAACAGGTCTGCGCCACCCAGAATTTTGAATTCCGTTTCATTATTCACTGGTGTAATTTGGTTGCAGAACTCCAAGCTAAGGTGCAGGCCGAGAAGGACAGGGCAGAGAAGATAAAGATCATACAAGACAGGGAGATTAAACCGAATCTCGATAGTAAGTGTCTTGACGTTTTAACTTAAATAAACTAGCCAAACTTATATAGAGTCTCAGATCATGTAGAAAGGCAGATATGGTCCCGCCTTAGATACAGGTGAAGCCAAAAAAACTACCCTGCTGCCCGTGTATACTTCAAGCACATATTGACGCATAAAACTACCCTTGTTTCTACTTATTTTTCTTGTCCACGTTCTCTGAGCAACTGACGCAAGAATTGAAGATTGATTCAGGCAGTTTACATTGTTAAAGCGCTATATGGTTTAAGTATTTTTAAATTTTCTAATTTTTTATGTTTTTTTACAATAAATTGAGATGTGAGCTATCCTATCTCCTAAGTTAGATCGAACTGCACACGGTGTGCAAATTTCATTGAAATCGGTTAAGTAGTTTAGGAGTCTATAGCGGACAAACAACGCGACACGTAATTTATATAATATTAAGATAATGTGTGTTTGTCCCATAGTTATTGACGTAGAGACACATGAAATGGAGAAGGCGGCCGCCGAGGCCAAGGCACTAGCGGAGGCGGAGCGAGCCGCGCAGGAAGAGGTTGGTATATAGGGACCTACCCTACCCTGGAAACGAGAAAAAATCACTTGTCAAAAAAAAGTATTCATAAACAAATGAGACACTCTCACGGTGGATATTCCGTTCAAACGTTTCCATTCCACCTTTTTAATTCGAACGGCAGAGGTGCGGCGTCTGTCTTCCCGAAAAAGTTCAACCCGGGCTTATTTAAAAGTAGATTGAATAGGTATCTCCTAGGCAATCGTGCTACATCTTCGACCACATCGTCGCTTCCCATCTGATGAGATTGTGGCCAAACGTATGTACTTATAGTTTGTTGTAGAAAAAAAGTTATTTGAAGATGAACTTCCGCGAAATAACCCCTGATTTAATAAATTTAAAAAAGTCAAGACAACCAAATGTATGGAACAGATTTTTTGCGATTTCAGGGTTGGTCTCAAAAAAGTTGTAGATAATTATAAGCACTACACCTTTTCTATTTAACCTACCCTTTTATTACAAGGTTTTGTTTAAATTGCTGTTTGTTTTTATGTCGGTGTGGGTTAAATCTTGCAACAGAATTTTGTACCACTTCCCGATGTCCGATTGAGCTAAAATTGGGTGGACCTGTGCAACTAGCCAGAGGTCCCGGGTTCGATTCCCGGCCGGGCAGATGTTTGAATGATGAATTTATCACACTCAGCGCCAAGCTATTGGAGCAAAAACTACGAGTCCTATCCCTAACCCAAAACTAGCAGGAACCCGCCTGGGTCAGGGCTTTATTTTAACCTAATAAAATGTACGGAAACGTGTGCGCTAATGATACACGGTGTTATAACCAA
Organism: Alcis repandata; assembly: GCA_949125135.1. Lineage (NCBI taxonomy): Eukaryota > Metazoa > Arthropoda > Insecta > Lepidoptera > Geometridae > Alcis > Alcis repandata. The sequence goes on along the minus strand of OX421244.1, from coordinate 9,370,561 downwards.
AATTGAAGGTGTGTATCCAAAAAGATACACAAACGTTTTGACGGTGTGTATCGTAAACGATACACATGGCGCTGAGGGTGTTAAATATCTGTTCTGGGTCTAGGTGTTAGTTGTCCTTGTCTTTGTGTTCCATGGCATCCCCGACACAGGATTTATTCCTAGTGGGAGCTATGAGTGTGAAAATTTATTTTATTTAAATAACTTCGATGGCTTGCAAGCAGTGAATGACTGTATTCTTCTGAGATTAATAAAGACTTCTTAAACCCAACAATATGGCACTTAGAACAAACTCCTAAGAATCGGCAAGTTTCTAACATAATTAACAAATTGCAGAAAGAAAAACAAGAGCGAGAGCGGCTGGAGAAGGAGAGAGAGGAACGTGAGAAAGCGGAGAAGGAGAAAGCAGAAAAGGAGAAGATTGAGAAGGAGAAGGAGAAAGCGAAAGCGGACAAGAGTCGACCTATATCTAGTACGCCTATATCCGGGACTCCTTGGTGAGTGTTTCGACTGCCCTTGCACTGAATAACTAACATTTTTTTTTATTTTTGATATTTTCCCGGTACTTTCTTGACAGAGTAGTACTTTGCCCGAGTGGGTGTTTCCCGATAGATATAATCTGTGTGTCTTCAAGTCGCGAGTGAATCGGTTCCATCAGGCGAGATGGCGGTCAAACGCAAGCATATAACTGAATAAATAAAAATAAAAAGAATAGTATCGAATCTATAAACGGCATTTTTAGGCATTTTTATAGGAGAGCAATAAGTTCAAAGTCTAAATTTTACCTTAATTTTTTTTTTTTTTTTTTTTATTATATTGAGAGACGAGACGAGCAAATCGCTCGCCTGATGTTAAACGTCACGTTTGCCCATAACAGGTCTGTACCACCCAGAATTTTGAATTCTTAGAATTGAATTCCATGGCTTAAGCAATGGAGGATCAAAGCAAACGAGACCAAATCTACCCATGTAACCTTTACTCTTAGGAGAGGCACTTGCCCACCGATTAAGCTAAACGACAAAGAAATACCTCAAACAGACAATGCAAAGTACCTGGGAATGAACCTGGATAGAAGGCTCACATGGCAGAAGCACATCTGGACTAAAAGAAAGCAATTAGATGCAAAACTTCGTAGTCTTCACTGGTTAATCGGACGAAGCTCGCAACTCAATACCACCAGCAAAATCTTGGTATATAAAGCAATCTTAAAACCTATCTGGACTTATGGAATACAGCTATGGGGAACGGCTAGCAGGAGTAACATCGACATTCTGGAAAGATTCCAAAGTAAAGTGCTAAGATTAATATTCAGGATACCCCAATGTATTAGCAACAAATACATGTATCTCGACTTAGGCATAAACACTATTCGTGAGGAAATAGTCCAGGCAAGCCAAAAATACCAGGAGAAATTAGCAACTCATGCAAACGAACTCGCGCAGGCCCTAAGTGGAGAGGGTGGACTCCAGTATAACCGCCTAAAGAGACAAGGCATTGTCAGACTCGCCCAAAGATTTGCAAACTGAGCCAAGAGGAGGGTTTGCTGGATATTTCAGCAATTGATTGACCCTCGAAGAAAACCATTAATAACCAGGACATGTAGCTCCAACCAAACAAGTGGCTTATTGTTTTCGAGCAGATTGCCATAGTGCAGAAAATACAAAAAAAAAAAAATAATAATTCAAGACCTGTAAGTTTATTAAATATTTGTACAATTAGTACATACAAAGAAAAACAAGAATTAGGTCGTAAAGATCTAGGAGACGCGAGTTCTCGATTCGCGTGGCAACGGCTGCACCGATTTCTTTTTCGTTTTGTTCGCTCTAATACAGGAAAGGTTTAAAAAAAGTATAAAAAAAACAAAAAAAAAGGTGAAACTACCGGGTGCAGCTTTCTTCTTAGTCGTTCACTTGGCAGAGTGGTCATGGTTGCAATGTAAATGATTTTTTTTTATTGAAAGATAGGCTTGCGTTTGACCGCCACCTCGCCTGATGGGAAGCAACGATACGATATCGCATTTAACATCACGTGCGAAGGTTGGGAAGAGCTTGCGTAACAGAGACGAGAATGGCGCCACTCTGTTTACAAGGCTGCCGATAATCTTGAAGTCAAGCGTCTACAAGATCTGGATGCAAAGTGCCGTGCTATCAGGACCCGTCCAAAGTCTTCCTATTCTTATACATTACCTACTAGCTGACCCGTGCCCACTTCGTTGGGCATAATGTTAATTAAACCCGAAGCCATCGCGCGCCGTCCGGACCGTTTTTTCTCCGATTCACTTTGCAAAACGGACTACCACGTAAAAGCCTTTTTATTTTTCGGTTTTTTATATAGGTAACCTATGACACTCAGCAATAATGTGGCTTTCTATTGGTGAAAGAATTTTTAAAATCGGTTCAGTAGATCCCGAGATTACCCCTTACAATTTAACAAATATACAAACACACAAACTTTACTTCTTTATAATATTAGTATAGATATACAAACAACAACGAAGGTGCGCCATGCAATAGGACTTTTAAAACTAAATTTGGGTTTGCCAGCCACATTCGTGCTCATAAGCGTATTTTGTAAGCCAGGTTCGCCATTGACGGACACGTTAAGGAAGACGATATACATATATATACATACATGGTTATTCATAAAGGGTATGCTAAGCCGAAAAGGGCTCAGAATACTCATCATTATAAACAACTTTTACTATAGAAACAAACCGAAATTCGCGAAAAAAATATCAGCTGTTCTATACATTTTGTCGAGTGTCACTGACATTTTTCTATGGAACAGCTGATAATTTTTTCTCGAATTCCGGGTCGGTCCCATAGTAAAAGTTGTTCATCATGATGAGTACTATGAGCCCTTTTCGGCATAGCATACCCTAAATCAGGGGTGTCCAACACAATTTTGTAAAGGGCCAGGTTTGATATTTTTGTAATCGTAGCAGGCCAAAACAAATTTCATAGGTAGGTAAAATAAAATGCAACGGTATTTTTCATATGCCAAATCATTTATTAAAAATTTACCTACATAATATATTTTAGTAATATTTTTTAAGTTTAACCAGGTCGCGGGCCGGACGAAGGACTTACGCGGGCCGCATGGTGGCCCGGGGGCCGTATGTTGGACGGGCCTGCCCTAAATGAATAACCATATAGATCGTTTGGTGCACTGTCCCAGGTGCGTGGTGTGGACGGGCGACGGGCGCGTGTTCTTCTACAACCCGACGGCGCACTCCAGCGTGTGGGAGCGGCCGGCGCAGCTGGCGGGCCGCGCGGACGTGGACCGCGTGCTGGCGCAGCCGCCCGCGCTCGACCACGACCAGGTCAGGGAATACGAGAAAATTTTTAAAAAATAGTAAAAAAAAAACTTTCAAGTTGTGGGTAGTTCAGAAGCAGGTATCTTCAAATAGAGAAAAAGTAACTAAGGACCATCGATCTAGTATGTAAGTAGATCGGCCTTTCGGAGCTTCGTAGGGCAACCGTCTATACTAGCAAAAATGCTAGTATGATGCCGTGACGTCACAACTGTCAATCAGTTGTGTTTTGGCAGCCATCGATAAGTGATGTCGCCGAACTGTCAAAGTTTGTGAAGAAAATCACAATTTTCATGGGAAAACAAGGCATTTTAAGCTGTAAAATATTGAAAAATAGAAATGAAACCACAAACCAATCCAAATAAAATGTGTAGCTTTACGTGCTAGTGCTTAATATTCTAGTAATTTAATATTTTTGTAAATTATCTCATATCTGATACAAAAACCGAGTAAGTGATTTCAATAAAAAAAGATTTCGATTCAACTCAATTTATTTACAAACAAAAATGAAATGAAAAGCCAGGCAACTAGTTAGACTATACATAAGACACAATACTTATTATTTTTTAAACGGAGCACTTTTCTATGCGTTTGATCTTTTAGAATGTTTTGACTGTCTACCACACTTTAGTCACTCTTTTATAAAATGTTACATAAATATTAATTTATATAATATATAAAAGTCTAAATAATTTATATGATTTTTTTTATTGAATAAAATATGGTTACTTTTCTTCAAAGAGAAAGTGATTTATTAATCAGATGAGGTAGATTCAATCTAAATCCGTTCAGTCGTTTTAACGTTATTAAGTAACAAGCATCTAAACTTAAACTTTTTCACGTATATAATATTAGTATCTATGTCTCTAATATAAGTATGCATTTTGTATGAAGGCATGCAGGCCTAAACGGCTCGACCAAATTTGCATTATGAGATGTTGTTAAGTTAATCTTGATATTTTTTTATAATGAATAAATCTGCGTTTGACCACCAACTTAACTCGCCTGTATTTGACATAGGCTACATTTTGTAGTAGAATTTTCTTGTCCCTTTAGTTGTTACTGGTCCCTGTTGACTACATAATATTCAAGCACTACACTGAGACTGAATAGTATCTAAGCAATAAGCGTGAATAAGGTGCAATGGGATTTCATAGGCTGATTATAATAACTCCACAACAGTACTATATATTATTATATGAATTATATATTATATAATTCATTATTTGTTATTAAAAATACCCAATCAGTAATTATTTATGATGTTCAAAATGGTCTTTTAATTTTGGGTTCTGGCCCAATTTTTCATTTCTGAGTCACAAATCCAAATAAAATTATAAAAAAGTAATATTTGTGCTCAAAAAAGGAAATATTGACTTACTTTGCTTTTTACTGAGAGGTGCGGTTTACGACATTTGTCAAACGAAAAAATTAGAAATGAGACAATAACCACGAGTCGAGGGTGATTTTTGGACGATTTAGGCTGGTTTTACCTCATTTCAATCTCGATATCAAAACTGTCAAAAACGAGTCAAGAGTAAAATAGGGTAAAATGGCATGCATATGCAACGTAAAATTAAACCATTAATTTAATTAAATCTAGTCTCAGTAAAATACTGAATAACAAAACAGGCTTTATTAGATAAGGTGATAAAATAGGTTATTAAATTTCAGGTTTCCATCACACTATCCCACTACATGGTATAATTATAATTAATAATTTTATTACAAGTTTGACATAAATTTTTAATTCTGTAATTTAATTTTTTAAATTTAATTAAATGTAATTAGTCATTTAAGTTCCCGCTTGTACGCTTACAGGCAGAGTCTGGAGATCTTTTATCATTTAAACACCTCTCTAACCCAGGCCCACAGGCACAATAAATTAAATTTTGAATTTTTATAAATGTAAATGTTGGATGGTTGTGACTGAATCAATCAGTTTCTACCTTTCAATCATCAATCAGTTTATACCCTGGATTAACACATCATGGGCTGATTTTTAACCCAAAAAAAGATTCCTGTAGGATAGTGTGTGAAACTGGGTGACATAGTTAGTAGAACATATTTTTTAACTGAAGGATACACGCTCTTTCATTCGCATTTTTAAATTATTGATACAACTTGAATCTTCCATTGACCACTGAAGAACAGTCCGGTATAAGCCCTATGTTCCCTATTCTGTAACCAAGCTAGTGAAGGGAAAATCGATAGTTGAAAAAATAATAAAACTTTACAATGTTAGTTGGTGAAACTGTTATCGATTCCCAAATATAAGAAATCGATATTGGATAGGAACCGCACAATCTAGTAACCGATTTTCTTGGCCCTACCTTTGTTTCAATCGGTAAAAATGCACCTTTTCATCTGATGGACTGTCTGTTGTAATAACACACCTCTGAAAAGATTAGTCCAGGAAGTCTAATTGGAGCATTTTGATAACATCCCATAATTAAAAAACAACGATATAAAACAACGATGAAATTAAAACATTTCATCAAAATAAAAGTATTTAGGTTAGTCAGTAATTTCTCTACTTATGGAAATCGTCCCTATTTTTATGATGACGTCATCGACAAAATCGATCGATTTTTCTCTTAATATATTCAGATCCCATCACTACGTTTGCTGTCACAACTTAACGTCAATTTATTATACGGTTAAAAATAAAGCTATTAATCGACTAACTATTTGCTGTCACAAATATGATTTTTGAAAATGTTGGATAACAATGACCAAGTACCTTACCTCCCCGAACACGGCCCGCACCCCCCCCGGATTTCGGCTTCCGCGGTTTTGATACAAATGTGATATTAGGGCGGTTCGATATAATCCGACTTCGGTGCTAAGGACGAACGGGTGACTAAATGTTATATGTAAAAATGAATCTCTGTTCGTTGGTCTCGCTAAAACTCGAGAACGGCTGGACCGATTTCGTTGATTTTGATCTTGAAATATTTGTAAAAGATCAGGGAAGGTTTAAAAGTAGAAAAATAAAAAAGTATCTGCTTGTGAAACCGCCGGTTTCAGCTAATTTTGATCTTGGAATATTTGTGGAAGGTCAGGGAAGATTTAAAATTTAAAAAAAAAATCTGCAGGTGTAACCGCCAGGTACAGCTAGTAAAAAACAATGATTGATTCCTTCCAGAGTAAGGAGCAGCCAGCAATAGCAGCAGCGGCAACAACAGCAACAAGTTCGGCAACAGCAACAGCGGCACCGAGCAAGGCGGCCAACGGGGAGCTGAAGAGAGCCGCCGACTCCGACTCGGACGACTCGGAGGCCGAGCCCATTAAGAAGAGCAAGCCGGAGGATAGTGAGTGTTATTGATGTTTTATTAACACGCTTTTATTATTTTTAACACGCTTTTATTAGCTTCACCTGTATGTTTGTAACCGACTCCTTTGAGCGCGTTTTTGACCCACTTTAAACGGTCAGATTTCGTCCAAACTTTGTAGATATATCGAGGACCGATGACAATACACTAAACAAAGCGTGTTTTTTAGTTTTTTTAACTATTATTATTTAGAGTGTGTTTTTGCAATAGACATCGTTAGCAAGTCTCTTAATACTTTGACTGCGGAAAAGTCAAATTGACTATTAGCCGCACTTAAGGCAAGCGCATGTGTTTATTGGCGGCAGTTAAAGTGTTAAACGCTTAATTAATTAATTAGCCTCTTTCTTGTTGTTGCATAGATCGACTTCTTCAAAACACTCTCAAATGTCCAAGTTAAAGCCGGCTCAGATCGACCTGTTCACCTTTAAATAACTAACTACTAAATTCTCATGTGTTTAGAACAAAGAAAGTTCAGCCTTAAAAGAACTACTATTCACCTTTAATCCTCCCACTGCTGGGATACAGGTCAAAGAACTAACAACTATATTCTCGTGTGTCCAGAAGCAAAGCCAGCCCAAATCGACCTCGGCAAAGAAGCCGCCATCGAAGCCGAAGTCCGAGCCGCCCGCGAACGAGGAGTGGTCCCTCACTCGCAGCGGCTCCGGTCTTTCCTCGCCATGCTGCATGAGAAGCAGGTTTCCGCCTTCTCCACCTGGGAGAAGGAGCTGCATAAGATTGTGTTCGACCCACGCTATCTCATGCTCAATTCTAAGGAAAGACGGCAGGTCAGTTGTTACAAAACAAGAACATTATTTTTACAAAACGAAAAACAAAAACCGACTTCAAAGGACCGACTATTGAGTTATTCATCTATTTGTCGCGCACGTACTTAATGCAAATTTAAGACTTATATGGTTTTCTCATGGATACCATTATCAGAACTGGACTAAATTGAAATGGGACCAAATGGGAAGCGTCAGCTTTCTAATAAAAAAAGAATCATCAAAATCGATTCACCCAATCAAAAGTTATGAGGTAACAAACATAAAAGAAAACATACAGTCGAATTGATAACCTCCTCCTTTTTTGAAGTCGGTTAAAAAGGACTAGCGTCGTGCCAAATTTCAGACAGCTAGCTTTTATAGTTCCTGAGGCATACAGACGGATAGACGCACGAGTCTCGGCCTAAGGGATCTTTCCTGGAGGTTCAGAACTTAGCTCCTTCCGTATACAGACAGACTGATGTAACTATGTTTGTTCAGGTGAAATGTTGCAACTGAATTTTGAGCCTTCCGTTGTCCGATTGAGCTGAAATTTGGTAGGTATATGTGGGTAACTCCGATGACAATGCAAGAAAATATTTTTTTAAATTAACTTGTTTTAGTAAAAATAGTGCTTAGTCCGTAACTTTAAAGGTAGAAATGTTTTATTTATGTCCATATAAATACAAAGATATTGTTTCCAGGTGTTTGACCAATATGTGCGGGAGAGAGCGGAGGAGGAACGGAAAGAGAAGAAGAACCGGCTCCTGGCCAAGAAACAGGCGTTCCGGACCCTGCTGGAGGAGGCCAAACTGCATTCCAAGTTAGTTTTTTATTAATAATTAAATTCGAAGAAAAATTGTAAAGTAACATGCTTGAAAATAGAGTATGTATTAAATAAACTTTTTTTTTAGTTCGTTCAGTATTCTTCTTTTAAATGAAAATGAATCGCTGTTCGTTTGTCTGGCTAAAACTCGGAAACGACTGGACCGATTTGATTATTAATTATTTTGTTTGCTCTAATACAGAGCAGGTTTAAAAGTAAAACAAAAAATCAGCGGGTAAAACTGCCATTTGCAGCTAGTTTTTAATACATTTTTCGTTGACAGATCGTCGTTCACCGAGTACGCGCTGAAACACGGCCGCGATGAGCGATTCAAAGCGATCGAGAAGGCGCGAGAGAGAGAGCTATACTTCAACGAGTACATCGTCGAAGTGAGAAAGAAAGAGAAGGAAGACAAGGAGAAGAAGAGAGACCAGGTGAGTTGGGACCAGTGTGCGAACGGGAGATAGTTAGTATTTGTTGTTGGAGTGAAAATTGAAGGCCTAAAAACGTTTTTAATAATGATAATAACGTTTCACACTCACACTAGGATAACCTGTGTCGGGATGCCATGCAACACACACAAAGACAAAAAAAAATCGTAAAAATGTTAGGATTTGGATAAAATTTGGTTTGGACGTTATAGTCTAGTCAATTTAGACATTCGAGGGTACAGTAATTCCCACCCATCTGAAAATTGGTAGGATGGTTTGAAACACCATCATAATACAAGCCATTTTATACGAGACATTTAGCTAGCCCGGGCCGAAGGCGAGGGCGGATATAAAGTCGAGGATAAAATGGGTTTTGTGCCCGAGTTACGAGTATACACTCAACTTTTCACTTCGATTGCGATTGATGAACGCATTGAGAGCACTGTCGTCACTGACACTGACAAGTGGGGATGCGTTCATAGAGAATGTATGAAAGAATATTTCGCACTGTGCCGGTACTGTGTCGGAACTGTGGCTTCACTGATATGTGTGAATCGACCTTAAGTTGTTTAATCTCCCAGTTGCCCTGTAATTTCACTGGAAATAATGCCCTTCCAACCGGAACACAGTAATGTTTGCACATTACTGCTTGGCGGTGGAATAACTGTTTACGATCTATTTCTTCTATGGGTTTTAAAGATACGAGGAAACTTCTTACATGATGGAGGAATAAAAAAAAACAAGAACCTCATTTTTTCAACCTCACAAATCTCTTCTCTTTTCAAATTACTTTTTTGCCCTTGTGCGTTAAAGTCCACTTTTAAGCAAAGAAAAGAATAACAAATTATTTATAATGATTAAAAAAAAATTCGAATTCGAGTTTTTTCGATTTTTTGCATTTTCTGAGAAGATTTACCATAGTAACATATTTTTTTTTCACCATCGGAAAGTAGAGATTTCAACGAACAGAAAACATACCAACTTTTTGAAAAAAGCTGATATTTTGACGGGTGAATTTTCGATTGAAAATTAGGGTGCTTTTTCGATATTCATTCAAAATAAGGTGAAAAAGAAATATTTTTAATCAAATAAATTACAGCGTATTTGGGACATAAAAAGGTAAGTTTTCACCAAATTTCGTGAATTTTTTTTTGTAAAATATAAAAATAAAAAACCAAAAACTTGGTTTTTTGAATTTTTCACATAAATTTTAAGGTTATGTGAAAAAAGTGTAAAAACAAAAGTTTTAGATCTTCTTATTACCTACAACTTTGCCATTTGACTTTTTTCCATAGGACTTTTAGTTTTGCCGGAAATCGAGAAAAACCGTTTTTTATCCTTAAAAACTCACCCCCATCCCCTTCCCGACCTCAGATCGCCCGTAAATTATTTTTCCTTTCATTTTTATAATATTCTCCTCCGTTTCTAATGGGTTTCATCCTATCCTACTATTATTTTTTTTCACTTTTTATTATTTTTAAAGGCTACCCTGGTCTACAAGAGCATTTCCTTTTTTTGTGTTTATTTGTATGACTGTCAAACTTTTTTGTATGACAGCTATCTTTTTTTATTATTTCTCCAAAAAGGTCCATACTTGATTTACATTTCAAAAGTTGGGTATCTCTTATCGCTTCCGAGATACGAGAGGTTAAATTTTTCGTCGGCCATCATCATCATTTATCCGATTTGAGCCACAAGGAGTCATTTCTCAAAGTGTTTCTTGAGAGTGTCGGATTTAGCGATGTTGAAAACTTTTCGAAAACTCATTGCTGACCGAGGCCTCTTAAGAGAAATTGTATTTTTTTTGGCCTGGTCTGAAATAAATATCAACATCTCGAAAACCATGAGTCCTATCAAAATGCATCCAAAGGTAAAATACTGTAGAAAATGTTATAGAGAACATATATTTGTTTTGAATAGTTTCCTCGTAGCTTGAACTGCTTTTGAGAAAATAACGAAAAAGCCATTTTGGTGACCTTCTACCCGGAGTATTTTTTTTTGCACGTATCGGATCGATGGGGACTTTTTAGATTTCATTTATGATGGTGTTTTGAACAATCCTACCAATTTTCAGCTGGGTGGGGAATTAATATAACTTCACCTCTATTTTTTGGTCTAATTTGACCCGACTAGTAGTTATGCTGGATTAACATATAGGCACTCAAACAACACAAATATTCGCTGAAGCTCATTCTCGAGTGATGAAGATGATGATGATGTTTTTTTAAAGAGCAGAGTAATTTTCAGGATTACAGGATTTTGCTATAACAATAGGCAAATATGCACTTAAAAATCTATAAGTTTTTCGATGTTTTAATTTTATATAATAATTGTTGCCGCGTTGGGTTCGAGACCCATATGCGTTTTGTCGTTGACAGCGGCTCTCAAACTTTATGTCTAGCCCCTAATGTTTTCTCTTACAGGTCCATTTTTTTGACAGTCAAACTTGTATGCGACAAGTTCGAGCCTTGTCTATTGTTTTTAAGGCGAATTAAAGTTTTTGGGTTCGAATCCCAAATATGTATTATAAATCTGCGTTTATATATTTATCGACGTCATCATTTATGTTTGGCTGTCCGACGGTGCTGTATATGTGTTATGAAACTTATTTTTTACTTATTTGCGAATAATATGTTGATATGTGATTAGAATTGGCCTTTTTTAATTAATTGATGTTTTCGTCAATTAATTGTTTATTGTGATTTTTGATCGGATGCTCGATTGTTATTTAAAATATTTTATTTAATTGTTAGAATTGTTGTTGACGAAAATATGACTATTGGAATGATCTTACAAGTTTCAAAATATTGAATGATTCTTTTTGAAATATTTACGAGTATGTTTCATGATGATGCCCAAATAGTGTCCTTATTAGCCTTTACCATTAACATTTACCAAAGAGTATTTGATTTGGTATAATTTTATGAAATAATATTGGTATTAATAAAGATTTCCATCTATTTCATAGAGAAAAATAGTTGTACTGTAACAAATAGTTTTGTATGTAAACGGTTAAAAGATATTTACGATCCATTGGAACGGAACGTAATTGGGCAGTTCACGAAGACACGCTCGCACAGTAACCTCGACTTAACCCCCATAATACGTTAATCCACACATTTAGCGACTCCGGTCTCTGCCGGCGACCTCTTGCGGCGGAGCGGCGGCGCAGTGGCTGGTGCCGGGTCGAATCGCGACTGTGGTCATTTGACGATATTACCTACCCTTTACTGTGAATCACCAAACACCGGGTAGGGTTCACTTTCATATTTTGTAGAGACACGTGACTTTTGTGTTGCGGGACGTATCAAAACATTGTTTTCCGAGGGTTCCAAGATTTTTTGTAATGGGGGCGTCATGTCTCCAAAGTTTGGCATTCTCTGGATCGCCCAAGTAAATGTAATGATTGCAGAATTTTAATTCTATACCAACAGTTACATTGAATTCTTCAATGTTACTAATTTTTTTGCTTATTTTTTTCTTGCAATGAAATATTCAGTAAGTACACGATTGAAGTTTACAAGAACATTTTGGTGGTAAAATTCTAAGTGATTAGCTTCATTCCTCTATTTCAGAAAGGAATTAGAGTACGATAAAGGAATACCAATACGCTGTATTATAAATTGACATCGTCAAATGGTCACTGCGCGCCGACACAAAAATAAATAAGGTTAGATATATTTTAAGCCGAAATTTAAAATAACACACGAACAGCCTTAACAATGAATGAAAATGGCCCGAGAAGTACATCCCATGCGGTTATATCAATGATGTTCCGAGCAATTGTGTAAAAACCGCCAAAGCCACGACTTTGCTTCCGCCGTTTTTTTTCCGAAATTCGAGGCTTTATTGTAAAAAACTGGTTATACATTTATGATTTAAAGTATTGTCCATCGCTGGCCCCTACTTTCTCCCATCTTTCGGGTAGCGTACGAATCCCGCGTTGAAAAAACTGGTCATTTTTTGAAACGATCCACAAATCGATCCAATTTTTTACTTCTTCATAAGACCGGAAGTGCTGGTCAGCCAGGCCGTGTGCCATTGATCGAAACAATGGATAGTCCGAGGGAGCAACGTCTGGAGAATACGGCGGGTGGGGTAGGACTGCCCATTTCAACGTTTCCAAGTATGTCTTGACCACTTTCGCAACATGGGGTCGAGCATTGTCATGCTGTAAAATCACTTTATCATGTATCTCGTTGTATTACGGCCGTTTGTCTTTCAACGCTCGACTCAAACGCATTATTTGCGTTCGACAACGATCCCCTGTGGTTGTTTCAGTCGGTTTTAACAACTCATAATACACTACGCCGAGCTGGTCCCACCAAATACTGAGCATGATCTTGGAACCGTGAATAATCGGTTTGGCCGTCGACGTGGAAGCATGGCCGGGATATCCCCATGATTTTCTTAAAATTCAATTCTCAGCAGCAGATTTCTTCATAAATTTAAACTCCCGCAAATGACGAGAATTTGGCTCGTAAGCTGACATGTTTAATCGAGAATAACTTTATGATGCAGACACTAATCGACTAATATTTCGATGGCGTTATGATTACAAATACCTAAGCTTATTGTATGACAACCACGATCTATTTGTTTCGACTACCACTTACCGCTACAGCCATCTATTGCAAAACGGCGGAAGCAAAGTTGTACACCTCTGTGACAAGCTGAAATTATCACAGAATAAGATAACGTAATAAGATTTTAAACTTGAAAGCGGTTGAAAAGTGTTAGTCAAATTTGTGCAAAAGGGGGCGTGTAACAAAAGTTTGAAAACCGCTGACTCGTTTGCACAATACGTTGCTCTGAACAACATTGTATTTAAATAGTAAGTTCTAATAAAGAGGTTTATTGAATAAAGAGGAGACCTATGCCCAACAGTGACTTGCCCAAGGTAGGGTCAATAAACCTGCTTCTAGATAAATGCATGCCTCGTTACCGGCCAGCTTCAGTATGTAGGACTCGGTGATGGGTTGCCCGAGCGCAAGGGGCGTGTACCGACGATACAAAATATGTAAATAAAAAAAGCAGCGACCCGGCTAGGCTGACTACTGAGGCTGAGGTTTCATTTTCAGCTATTTTTATGACGCAATTCATAAAGAAATCTTACGAATAAAAAAAACTAGTCGAATTGAGAACGGTCTCCTTTTTGGAAGTCGGTTAAAAAGTGTAAAAATGAAGCTATGTTAAATGTGTTGAAATCAAAAATCTGTAAAGTTTCTTTGTGAATTTTATTGACTAAGTTATACCAATAAATATCCCTTCAGGATTTCAAGAGTAACAAGACCCTTATAAGGGCACTATAAGATTCTAATAGATATATTGAAAGCTTTGGTCCCTTCAGGACATTGGTATTTTTATACCTGAGAGTTGTAGCAAAATAAGAATCTGAAAAATGTAAATTCAACGAAGTATTGATCTAGTGCGAAATAGAATCAATTTCACGGACGAATAGTAATTTAATATACATTTAAAATTGCACAAAAGTTGAAAATATTGTACTAATTATAATACTTCAAAACAATATAATAAATATAATGTGGAACGTGCTCCCTACACCTGTATTCCCGAGTAGCTATAATATTGGGTTCTTCAAAAGGGCTGTTAATAGAATCTTAAAAGGTCGGCAGCGTATCTGTGATGCCTCCAGTGTTACAGGTATCCAGGCGACGGTGATCGCTTACAATCAGGCGGCCCGTTTGCTTGTCTGCCACTTATGGCATAAAATATATTTCAAAGAAATCAATGGCTTGTGTCTTAACGCTGTAGGTTGCTGGTTTGAAATCCAAATAAAACTCCATTTTTGCGTTTCTTTAAACGAATCACCAGCAAAGCTATCTGTGTTCTCGCATATTAGCAGCAACAATAGCTCCAATGGACAAATTGGATTTTTCCATCCACCTAATAATTTCCACCAAATTGACCTCTTAGCGAATAAACTCAGACTATAATAACTTCTACTAAGAAGCTGCTATGGGTTCGATTCCCACGTAAACATGTTTAAGTTTTACGCAACGAAATTCCTATCCAATAAATATTAATATCCAATAAAAAGCTACTAGATCGTCTTTATAAAGGCTGAGGTTAACTATAACTCAATGCAGATCATATACAGCGCTTTCGCTTAAAACGATCTCTTCCAGGCTTCAGTATGTTTGTATGTCTGATTTCACAGCGTAACAATGCTAAAATTGTCATTCTTGATTGAATAAAAAAAACTTCTCACACTCATAGCTCACTCGGATATCCTATGTCGGGGATGCCATGGAACACACAGACAAGGACAACTAACACCCAGACCCAGTGCAGATATTTAACACTTTGAATGCGGCTAATAATCAGATGCGCGCTTGCCTTAAGCGCGGCTAATAGTCGGCGCCTGGCGTGTGCAGCCGCACTCGCGTCGCACAAAGGAAAACACAAGGTATGTGTTTTCCGCGTCAAAGTGTTAAATTCATGATTCAAACATCTGCCTAGCCTGGAATCGAACCCGGGACCTATGGCTTATAAGGCAGATATACTACCACTGAGCCAAACAGGTCGACCTAATAGGATTTTTATGTGTTCTAATAAGATTTTTTGCTGATAGTCTGCATCGCTAATCGCCAATCTTTCTATGAGCTGATGATGAAGAATTTACAAATTGTATAAACAAATAAATGTACCCTTTCGTCCGTAAATTTGGTTCTGTTGCGTAAAGATACAAAGATAGAGATGATGATAGTAGAGTCACTAGGATAACGTGTGGTCAGCAAATATGGAAGTGTTGAGTTGAAGACTCGGTTTTACGACTCTTTAATTCATGAATTTTTCGGTTAATATCAGGCTGAAATGAAAATAGTCTATTTAGCGATAGACCTTAAACCAAACTGATCACAAAATCAAGCAATCTCGATCATCAACGCAAAGTTGCTAGTTTATCAGCTTTTTATCGGATACATTTCAGAGAGTGTGCTTCTGATCTGCATGACCTTATACCTTCTGGCCCTTTCTTCTATCGGACCACCAAGGGCACAAAAAGCGACATCGTGACATCGTTTTATGGTTGACATACCTAAAACCCGAACGAAACGCTTTGAGTCCACATTCATTTTGCGGCGCGCACGAGTGTGGAATGTTCTGCCTTAATGGGTGTTCCCCGATGGTTATGATATGGGTGTCTTCAAGTTGAGAGTGAATCGGTTTCTTCTAGGCGCGCGTGCTCCATCGTAGGCCGCATCATTGCTTACCATCAGGCGAGATGGCGGTCAAACGCAAGCCTATCTTAGAATAAAAAAATTAATAAACAATCGGTTTTTATTTGATACAAAAGGCAGTACATTTGTGATTTTAATAAGGCCTATGGTTCCCAAACTAGTGTAACACCAAATTCAGAATCCAGCGTTACATTAATTAAATATGAAACTTGGCGAACTTTGCATTATACGAGGGCAGCCCGATAAGTACTTAGCTTCACTGCCCGATGGCGCTACTATCGTAAGAGAACCTTGTAGACCACTAGTGTAAACATCAGCCATATTGGATTTGTAGTTTTGTTTTGACCGCGTGTAGAAGCGGTCGTGTCCGCGGATTTTAGAAAAATGGAAAAAGAACAAAATCGGTCGGTGATTCGATTTTTGTTTTTGAAAGGGAAATCGAGCAGCGAAATCAAAGAGCGCTTGGCTGCTGTGTACGGTGACTCTTCTCCTTCAATGGCGACCGTCAAAATTGGTTTAACGAGTTTCAACGTGGTCGCACGTCAGTTTTTGATGAGCCGCGCCCAGGTGCCCCAAAAACGGCTACCACGGAGGATAACGTGACAAAAGTCCATGATCTCGTGTTGGCAGACCGCCGACTGAAAGTGCGTGAGATAGCAGACAGTAGGCATCTCAAAAGACCGCGTAGGTCATATCCTGCGGCCTTATCTCTAAGAATCCAGACACAGTTTGAATTCCGCCTGGAGAAACAGTTTCGTCCCGTTTATTCTTCAGTCTTTTTAAAAGTTTTTGAATGTATCTTGACAAAACATGTTCAAATTCGCTGACCACACAACACTAATCAAAAACTTCCCTTTCAGGAACTAATAAACTATTCCCTCCACAGCAATTATTTATATTTCTTCTTTTCAGTGATTAATAAATGATTTCTTTCAGGGGTCGCGCGCACATTCTGTGCTCTTCTATGCTTAGGATAGGACCATGTTCTGGGTTGGGGGCGGTGGAAGTTTGTAAAATTCAGCTTTTGCGAGTAACAAGGAGTGACAGTGTTTTGTCTAGATTTTGAACGTTTTATTTTCACATTTATTATATTTCGTTAATAATTGTAGATTATTTGTTAATGTTTTTGGAGTCAAATAAAAATGTTTTTTTTTTTTTGTATTAAACTCAAAGGGGCTTTGAAACTAGACGAATTGTGTTCAAAGGGGCGTTGATGGAAAAAGTTTGAGCATCGGTGCTATTTTTATTAAGTGCGTTCATGACAAGTGTAATTTAGGCACTATTTGATTCAAAAGAAAGTAAATAACGTAAGAAAATAAACTTTGTCTACACGGCATTAAATACATTTTTATGTCTTTAAAACAGAGATCTTTACCTGTAACATTCAATGTTAAATCAAATAATCAAAACTAACAATATTATTATACTTATTTTAAAACTTTACTAGATTTTTTATTTAAAGTCCAAATCGAAAAATCAAAACAAACAATATTATTATACTTATTTTAAATCTTAACTAGATTTTTTTTTTTTGTAAGTCCGACCCTCCAAAACAGTAAAACACGAAACCAAAAACCTCCACTACCCCCGACCCGACACCACCCGCTCCCCCTGCCAGTACCCCCCCACTGACCGCGCCCTCTCATTCTAGGCGAAACTGGAATACTTTGCGCTGCTCAAAGAAAAGGGGGTGGATCGTCACGCGCGGTTCAGCGAACTCAAGAAGAAGATTGATTCGGAGCCCCGGTACAAGGCGGTGGAAGGGGGCGCCGCCCGGGAGGACTATTTCAGGGAGTACTGCAAGCAGCTGAAGGATGACCGGAGGAAGGACAAGGACGGCAAGGGTAAGACGATACTTTTAACTTACCTTTTTAACGATAAACTTTTTTGGTTTTTTAACGACCTTTTTACTTACCTTTTTAACGAGTATGGACTCAAAGGGTAAAACGGGACCCTATTACTAAGACTCAGTTGTCCGTCTGTCACCAGGCTGTATCTCATGAACCGCGATAGTTAGACAGTTGAAATTTTCACAGATGTATTTCTGTTGCCGCTATAGGAAATACTAAAAATAGAATAAAATAAATATTTTAGGGGCTATTTTTGTTTTTAATAAATATTTGTCTATTGTTTTGGACCGATTTTAATATTTCTTTCAACAAGAGCAAGACTATAGGAAAGATATTTTCTATGCCTGTTTAACTTATTTAAAAAAAAATGTTCTTTATTTGGAAATACAGTCAAAACCGTTTATGGCGACATCGTTTAGAACAACATACCGGTTAAATTGACCGAAATCAAAGGTCCTGGCTGAATGCTATATGACCGCCTTATCGAAAACATTGGTTTTTACGACATTGTTTACTACGACATACCGTATTAAGCGACCACATTTAGTTAATGTTCTCGGAGAATTATATCTGTAGAACGACCGCTCAGCTGTATTGTAAACAATTTGTATAGGTAACAGTATCCACATCTGGCACAGTATAATGGTCAATGGCTATTATCCTACGAGTAAAAGTAAACAAAGTTTAGGGTCTTTTGTAATTCTTAGAAACAAAGCACATGCATGCCGTAGCCTCAAGGCCCGCTTCGTCATATCTCTTACTCGTAAGTCAGTTTGTTAGGTACTTATCTTTACACAAGACGCACCAAAACATATTGTTGAGTTAACTGTGAAAATTGTAACATGTCGCAAACAAATCAAAATCAAAGAAAAATCGCGTAATTTCAAAGCTAGAGAAAGGAATTCCAAACAAAGACCTGGCAACCGGTTGTTACAACTATCGGTTTTTACGACTAAATATGAGTAGTCCCTTCGATGTCGTTATAACAGATTTTGACTGTATTGACATCTGTTCACAGCGTTGCAAACTAGGTTTTTAAGATATTTGAAGACTTCTAGCTCCAATAAAAAAAGTATCTGTCAAAAAATTAAAATTAAAATATGCAACTAGCAAGTATCTACTTCACCTCCAAAAATAATTGCTCTAGTACTTACTACAAACCTGGAAGTTGAAAGGGGATTACGTTTGTACGAAGAAAATTACGAATCCTTACCCCTTAATAATAATTGTGATTGAATGTATGAATGTATTTAACTGTCATACTATCACCCAAATGGGTTGATTACACGCCAGCCCAGACGGGTGAGTCTGAAAAGGGCCTGAAATTGCAAAAACTCCCGGCAGCAGTTTTTGTGCTGTAACCTTTAGGGGGGTCACAGGCTAAATTCAAAATAACGACCAATTTCCGCCGGTGCGTTAGCCGCCATCTTGAATTTAGGGAGGATTGGTTTTTGCTCAATAGCGGCCATTTTCAACTTTCAACAACAAAAATGGTGAGGACTAAAGTTGTTGTAAATGCGATTCTCTACAATTTGTTTTTTTTGCGTAGAATAGAGTATGTATAGAGTACTCGTCTTAAATTAATGGTTTGAATACACGTAACGAGTACAGCGGCGAGACAGTAAACACACACTCACACACACACTCGGCCGAGCAAACAAATGATGGTTCTAGTGACTGTCTCGCCTCGTCAAACTGCTTATACAAATCGAATACTGTGCCGAGCGCACTGTCTCCACTGTATTTCCCTTGGATTCGTACGAAACGTTTTGAATCTACGTTTCTGATCCGTACTGCCAGGGAATGGAATAAACTGCCGGCTTCGTTTCCTGAGATACAATCTTGGGCTTTTCAAGGTCAGAGTGAAGGTATATTCTAAGTCTGCGTGCTTCATCTTCGGCCACATCGTCGCTTTCCATCAAGTGAGATTGTGGTCAAACGCATACCTGGTAAAAAAAATTATACAAAAGAAATGTCATTCCCATACATTGTCCTACTTTTTAACCGACTTCAAAAAAGGAGGAGGTTATCAATTCGTCTGTTTTTTTTTTTTTTTTTTTTAATGTTTGTTACCTCATAACTTTTGACTGGGTGAATCGATTTTGATGATTCTTTTTTTATTAGAAAGCTGACGCTTCCCATTTGGTCCCATTTCAATTTAGTCCAGTTCTGATAATGGTATCCATGAAAAAACCATATAAGTCTTAAATTTGCATTAAGTACGTGCGCGACAAATAGATGAATAACTCAATAGTCGGTCTTTTGAAGTCGGTTTTTGTTTTTTGTTTTGTAAAAATAATGTTCTTGTCTAAGTATAGATAGCGTTTGTGATTATGGAATCGCAACTTGGCTAAGGAGTGTTCTTAGCTATGATTAAAAAATCGCTTTAGCTGGTTGAAGACTCATCTTCTCATTTTTTTAATCGAGTTTTTTTAATCTACGCTGTGATCTTCTTATATATAGGATTATTCATAAAGGGTATGCTAAGCCGAAAAGGGCTTATAGTACTATGGGACCAACCCGAAATTAGCGAAAAAAAAATCAGCTGTTCCATAGAAAAATGTCAATGACACTCGACAAAATGTATGGAACAGCTGATTTTTTTTTCGCTAATTCCGGGTTGGTCCCATAGTAAAAGTTGTTCATAATGATGAGTACTATGAGCCCTTTTCGGCTTAGCATACCCTTTATGAATAACCCTGTATAAAAATGAATCGCTGTTCGTTTGTCCGGCTAAAACTCGAGAATGGTTGGACCGATTTCGCTAATTTGATCTTGAATTTGAGGAGGTTAAGGTAAGTAACCCGCTGTTTTTTTTACAAAACCTTACCGTTTTGTAAAAAAAACAGCGGGTGTCCTCGTAGCTAGTAATATTATAAAAAATTCGTAATATTATAAAGTTGAAAGATTTGTATGTTTGTCTGTACTAATATTATAAAGAGGAAAGATTTGTATTTTTGTATTTTTGGATGTTTGTGTGGAATAAACTCAAAAACTACTGGACCGATTTCAAAAATTCTTTCACCATTCGAATGCTACATTATCCCAAAGTGACAGGCTATATTTTTTTTATTTTTTTTTTATCCACAGCGAAGCGTGGCAGGGAACAGCTAGTAATGAATGAACGTAAAAACAACTGGACCGATTTTAAAATCCTTTACCAATAAAATAAATAAAAATAAAAAAGCCTTGCAAAAAAAGTAAACACATCTTCTAGAAAAAAAAAACTGAAACTAATTTTCTTTGTCGCAAAGTAATAAAAAAAATACAAAAAAAAAATTTAATGTTCTTGTTAATCTTAATTTGCAAGGACCCCTCCGTGAAGGCCTCCTCCAAAGAATGCCACTCTTCCCTTTCCCTTGCTGTTTGCATCCAGTTTGGTCCAGCCGTTTTTATAAGATCGTCTGCCCATCTCATAACTCTTTACCAATATAAAGCTACATCATTAGCGAGTAGCATAGACTATATTTCATACCCGTGCGAAGCCGGGCAGGTCGCCATATTTAATAACTTGCCAATTACCAAATACTTGTTTTAAAAGTAATCTCAAATGTTCTCTATCACGTTCCAGAGCGAGAACGCAGCAGCAAGAAGGAGAAGAAAGAAAAGGAACGAGACAAGGAGAAGGAGAAGGACGTCAAGAAAGAGAAGAAAGATAAGAAGGGCGAGGTAAGTACTCTTTAACATAACAATACTTTTAAAGCCTGTTTAAATTTAGTCTTGTTTTCGCACGAAAGCGAGAAGTTGTCAGAGCAGTTTAGGCAGTGACTAACTTTAGGCAGGCTTTATAAGTAAGCCTAAATAAACTATTGTTTCATCGATTTAGTAGTCAAATTGTCTAATGACATAACAACCTAATTGGCCTAATATTCGGAACGGCCTAACAGACCTAACGACCTAAAAGGCTGACCTAAATGCTTAACGAAGTGTATTGTCTAATGCCTTTAAACTTCCAACGATCTAGCGTTGACCTTAAAATTCAGGGTTATGAGGAAAAGATACGCTGAGCTGAAAAGGGCTCCTAGAACTTATTATGAACAGTTTTTACTATGTGACTAATCTGTATTCGCGAAAAAAAATCGACTGTTTCATAGAAAAAGTCAATGACAGTCAACCAAGTTTATGCTGCTTTTTTTTCGCGATTTCAGGTTTGGTCCCTTAGAAAATATGTTATAGCCAACACAAAATAAGAGGCCCGTTTTGACATTTGTCACCGCGACGTAACTAGTGATGTTACCATACGATAAATCGATTCAAGTTTGTAATGAGGATTTGATCGATTTGATTATGTATTGTAAGTTCAATGGATTAACGTTTTGATTAGAAAATTTAACTTAAACTTTGATATTGTAGGTCCATTTCTTCGTGATATTCTTTTGTACTTTTAGACTCGAATGCGAGTAAGACATCATTCACAAAACCTCCCCCGTCTGATCCAGCTGATCGATATTTAATTACTATTAATCGATAATATTTAATTAATATTAAATCGAATGAAGCTGGTGAAATTTAATAATTAATTGGTCACAACACTAATATTTGAAAAAAGAAAACTGAGAACGTAACTGTTTTTGAGAGTTTCGTTATAATTAGACATTGCATGCTACTATAAAGTATGCGTGAAATCGTTCCAAGTTACATTCTAGGGTCTTTCTCAAATGTCAAAACGGGCCTCTTATTTTGTATTGAATATAATAATGATGAGTACAATGAGCACTCTTTCACTTAGCATATCTTTTTATTAAAACCCTGTATTCGCTCAAACGCAGCAATGAGTGGATATTTTGTTACAAGTTTTAAAAAATTATGATTTTTTCAAATTTCGTTATATTTTAAATGGAATTTTGTAGCTTATTTTCTAAATAGATTCTATTTTTTACTAACCTGGTCTAAACTAAAAAATACAATAGTTCTAAGTATTTTATTTGCGTTTGCGATTTGTTCAAAAGTGAACCTGCTTCGGACACGGTTGTTTCTTTATTTGTTAAGATGCGTCTAGACGGAGAAATTATAATATTTGACGGAATTGTAAAGGTAATTGTATAGGTTATTACGGCATCACTAATTCAATGACTAGGGCCTACTTGGCTTACCTTTTAAATTAGTTTAAAAAAAAGATCTTGGTCATATATTCGCGTGAGTTATTGCCTGATTTGATGTATTTAGTAAATGAATATACGAGTAATGTATCAGAAGCTTAAAAAAATATATATTTGGAACATTGTCCCTTAAAAACGTGATTTTACAGTCGTATGTCGACGGTAAATCGTCACTTTTCGACAGTGAAACGTAACATTTGGACAGTCGACTGAAGGTGTTTTAATTGACAGCGAGCGCAGAGAAGGCAAGTATCTTTTTACCATACGGAGCCGGCTACTCGCCTACCATGACACTGCATGCAGATAACGCTGAGTGTTGCCATATTAAACGAACAAATAGTAATAAGTCACGTCTCATGGTGTTACCATAAAATGCCGATTGTCATTATCTGCGGGTGGCCGCTCGCTACCTATGTTTTGCCTGCAGTCGAGTAATAGATTGAATAATGAAGGTGTTTTTGCAGTGCTTTTTATATGGGGACGTGGTGGACGAACGGAGTGCGGCGGAGGAAATGTGACTGTGCGGACAGTTAGACCATAGGGTAGTGTTAGGTCACAGGGCTACTGTAGGCCGCCAGGCTATTGTTAGGCCGCCAGGCTAAAAGGCCGTAAGGCCTGACAATAGCCTTGAATTACTGCGTTTGAGTAAAAATACGATAAAACGAAAGTAAAGTTCTAGATTAAAGTTGAGCGCGTTCAACGCTTTTCGCCGGCGTTTTCGTTCATATCTTTGATTAGCTATACTTAAACCGGTGCTATGATCAAAAGTTTTTGAATAGAATCACTATATAAAAACGTTTGTTTAGATACCTTAGAAATGAAAAAGACAAAAGTTTATAGAAAAAAGAAAAGGTAGAAAAGAGAAAAGTTTATAGTTTTGTTTAGGCTCGATACAGAGCATGGTTTGTACGAAACCTTAGATAAATTCGTAGTTTAGATTCGAAACAGAGCGATTCTACATCGGACGCGGTGGCATGCCCGCAGATATGACAGACGGCCTTAGGGACGAGCCTCTTTACATACATACTCTGCAGTGAACTCGTTCATTCATTCAATGAACGGTGAACTGTCGTACAAACAGTTCGTTTGAAATTGAACGTTTCAGCGTGAATTTGAAACCAACGTTTGAGACGTTTCATTGACAATGAACCGTGTAAAGAGTATTTGTGGTAAAGATGAATCTATGTCGTAACATTTATTTGTAATGTTTTTTAATGAATTTGAAGGTGGATAAGTCAAGGCCGTGTCCACATGCAAAGTGTCCGATGCAGGTCCGCTTGCGTCTATTGGTCCATGTCCTCACATTTCCTCCGTGCATAACTGGTGTGCTCTTGGCTTTGTTTCGATTTCGTGGTGGACAGAGACAGGTATAGAGTGCGAGCGGTATAGTGATATAAGGAAAGAGTATGCCGAAATGGCTCATAGTACTCGTTATGAACAACTTTTACCATGAGACCAACCTGGAAATCGCGAAAAAATATGTTCCATTCAAAAATGTCAATGACACTCGACAAAATGTATGGAACAGCTTTTTTGCGAATTTAGGGTCCCATAGAAAAAGTTGTTCATAATGGTTAGTATTATGAGCCCTTTTTAACATACCCTTTTCTTATAACCAGTCTTCTTGTTTCAGTATGAAAGCAACGCTTTGAAGTTAGTCTTTGAAAATAGCACTGTCTCTTTCTAATCCTCTCAAGAAAGTATCTCTTGAGTGAGTGATAGAAAGAGAAGCAATATTATGAGTTGCTATGTGCCGTTTATCTTCACGACAGCTCATGTTGTAACGTTTAGTTGCTTCATCGAAACTAGATGGCGTAGCTAACTTCAAACAATATCTGTCAAAGTTGAAAGAAACGGGATTACGTGTCAAATTTGACGTATTGCTTACAAATTGCCGCGCCAATCGAAACTGGATTTTGTAGCTGTTAAATCCGAACAAATCAGCAATAATAATGACAAAATTAAATGTCTTATTGACAGATGTTACTATGGAAACTAACAAAACAATAAAACAAAAACAACAATTGTTACAACTTAATTATAACAGAATGTTGACAGATGTTGTTTATAGCTGGCCGCGCCATCTAGTTTAGATAAAGGAAACTGAACGTAATGACATGAGAGCTGTCAAAAAAAAGAACGGCTTAATATTGAAACTAGATTGTTTGCCTCCAACCATGTCTCTGTCGATCACGCTGTCTCCGATTCTATTGTACCGAAAATATAAACAAGAACATTATTTTTACAAAACAAAAAACAAAAACCGACTTCAAGAGACCGACTATTGAGTTATTCATCTATTTGTCGCGCACGTACTTAATGCAAATTTAAGACTTATATGGTTTTCTCATGGATACCATTATCAGAACTGGACTAAATTGAAATGGGACCAAATGGGAAGCGTCAGCTTTCTAATAAAAAAAGAATCATCAAAATCGATTCACCCAGTCAAAAGTTATGAGGTAACAAACATAAAAAAAAACATACAGTCGAATTGATAACCTCCTCCTTTTTTGAAGTCGGTTAAAAAGAGTAACAACAATACAGGGTATAAGCAAAGAGTATACTAAGCCGGAAAAGACTCAGTGCTCATCATTACGAACAACTTTTACTATGAGAAGAACTTGGAAATCACAATAAATCAGCTGTTCCATATATTTTGTGGGCTGTTATGGACATGTTTGTATGGAACAGCTGGTTTGTTTCGCAATTTCATAATCGGCCCCACAGTAAAAGTGGTTCATAATGATGAGTACCATGAGCCCTTTTCGGCTTAGCGTACCCTTGCCTTATAATTCTGTAAAGCTGTCAAATTTTATTCAGTTTACTATCTTGGTCACTCTCGCTCTCATGATATTTCTAAGAAGAGCGACAGTGACAGATAATACTGTTTGAGTAGAGCCCAAATGGTACAAACGAATCTAGACTTAGAGCCAAGCGCACACCTCACGCCTCCGTTTGCCCTATCAGGCCCAGACCGAAGAAGAGAGGAAACAGCCCACGCCCCCACCCGACCAGTGGGCCGAAATCCTCGGCATACCCGCAGAAGAACGCGCCAAAGCCAAGAAGAAGCAAGAGGAATTGGAGGCTTCTACCTCAGAAGCGAAGTCCTCCTCCGAAGAAGCCCCCTCCCCGAAACAGCTGCGCTCATCCAAAAAGGAACAGCCGGAGAAAGCGGAAAAGTCCCCGGTGAAGTCGCCACCCAAGAAGCGGAAAGTCGAGGAGGCTCCGCCCGAACCCGAGAAGAAGCCAAAGAAGAAGGCGGAGAAGAAGCCCAAACCCTCTGAGAAGACTGAGAAGAAGAAGCGGAAGAAGAACGAGAAGGATTAGTGTTTGCTGTACGTCTTCGCGAAGAAGTGTCGGGGGATCCCCGATCAGTGACAGACTATGTGACGGTTATTTAATGATTTTATTCGGTTTTGAGTTTGGCGGGTAGATTGATTTTTCGAACTAGACAGGAATGGATGGAGGGTGGGCCGGGCTCGGGCGGTTGCTGTTCGACTTTCGATCTGGCACTTTAAAATACAGGACAGGGTTGTAAGAAAAGGGTATGCGAAAAAAATTGCGGTTTCATAGTAAAAA
Source organism: Alcis repandata (assembly GCA_949125135.1). NCBI lineage: Eukaryota > Metazoa > Arthropoda > Insecta > Lepidoptera > Geometridae > Alcis > Alcis repandata. The sequence continues at coordinate 9,344,165 of OX421244.1, read as the reverse complement.
GTCAATGAAACACGACAAAATATATGGAACAGCAGCTTTTTTTTTTGCGAATATGGGGTTGGTCCCATAGTAAAAGTTGTTCAAAACGATAAGTACTATGAGCCCCTTTTCGGCTTAGCATACCCTTTCCTTATAACACTGTATGTCAAAACTGCACTATATTAAAATCATTTCCCAATATTATTTTTTTCTGGAACGGCTTTATGATTGGACATGTGTTATTTTGCAAAAATTTGAAACGAAGCTATAAGAGTTTCGAAAGAAAGTAATACATTAAGGGCCTTATAAACGATGATTAGCAGTTCCTAAGATTAACAAATGTTTAACTTGTGCGTAATACTAAAATTTAGTGCGCAGTACTAAAATGTAGTGCGCAGTACTAAAATGTAGTGTGCAGTACTAAGCAGTACTTAACTTTACGAAAACTTTATAAGGTCCAAAAGGTCTTTAATAAACGTTGCTTAGATTTCAAATGTTGTTTAACTTGGACGCAATATTATAAAGTGTACTAAACGTCACTTAATTTTAAAGTTTCAATACGCGTAACGAGTACAGTGGCGAGACAGTGCCCTCGGTTTGTATAAACAGTTTGAGGCGAGACAGTCACTAGAACCATTTGTTTGCTCGGCCGAGTGTGCACATTTACTGTCTCGCCACTGTACTCGTAACGTGTAACCAACCAATGAAGCAGGGTTTGTAAAGGCCCAATTCTCGAAAGTCGATCGGCAACTGATTCCGAATCCGGTCTATTCTGATGGAATACTGTGCAGAGTTTTACATTTAAGTTTTCTGGGTTTTCTTTAATATATTTTAGAATAACAAGCAAAGTTCATTGCAAAATATTTGAAAATGCTGCACTCGACGCTTTCACTCGCTTTGTGATGAAGAATAGTGTTAACACTTTAACTGCGGAAAACATACCTTGTGTTTTCTATTGCGCGACGCGAGTGCAGCTGCACACGCCGGGCGCGAAAAACAACGCATTTGACTATTAGCCGAACCTAAGGCAAGCGCATGTGATTATTAGCCGCAGTCAAAGTGTTAATAGATAGATCAACTCTATATTGTTCACAACAGTTTCATGATACACAATGCATTCGCATTTATAATATTAGTAAAGATTGTATGCAAGCGTCCACAGCGCGTCGAGATCAAAAACAAGCAATATATCGATAAATTATATAATAATAATATGTAAAAAGTTTTAGAACAAAATTCTAATCGAGTTAATCTGACAGTTAATTTCATTTGTTTATTTTTTTTTAACACTTTGGCTGCGGCTAGTAATCACATGCGCTTGCCCCAGGCGCGGCTAATAGTCAAACGCGTTGTATTTTACGCGCCTGGCGTGTGCAGCCGCACTCGCGTCGCGCAAAGGAAAACAGGGTGTGTTTCCTGCAGCCAAAGTGTTTCGGAGCTGTCGAATTTTGAACCTCCCTACCACAGACCACAGAACCTGTTGATAGATCAAATCTATTCCCCGGTTACGAATATAGTACCCTAGAGTTTGAAAGACACTGAAAAAAATGAAAATTACAAACAAGGATAATAGCACTTAAAAACTAGTGTATCAACTGGCGGCCTTATCGCTAAGAGCGATTGCAGGCAACCTTTGAATGGTCATCCGTCCTTAGGTTCTTAGAATGGGGATTTAATGTTTTTTTGTTGTTGTTTTTTTTATGTAAAACCCTGAGCAGTATACATATTTTTGTTGTATTGTTTTACAGTAGAGTTCAGGGGCGGTTCAGGGTTCACACCCGATCAGCAGGCTGATTCGAATGTATTCGACGATTGTCTTCGAAAAGTCTTCCGCCTTCGGAAAGAATATGTCAAATCTTACCGAGATACCGAGATTTGACATATATATTAATTCGAAAACAATCCGACCACGTTCCTCGTCGATTGTTTTCGAAGGCGGAAGACTTTTCGAAGATAAGAAATAAATAAACGTTTCGCACTCATAGCTCCCCACTAGGAATAAATCCTGTGTCGGGGATGCCATGGACACAAAGACAAGGACAACTAACACCCAGACCCAGAACAGATATTCAAACATTACCCGGCCGGGAATTAAAACCGGGACCTCTGGCTTATAAGGCGGATACACTACCGCTGAGCCAAACAGGCCGGGAATCGTCGAATACATTCGATGTTTGGATAGCTAAATCAGCCTGACTTTAGCCGTGACGCGCGCCCCTGGCGGAAGTTTAGAGAAACTCGACAACTGAGATCTGCTCATTTTTCAAACTACCCGCATTTTTGACAAAATTTCAAGCGCAGACGTCACGCCACTTATCAAATAGTTTAATATAACTTGTGTATGTTTTGTGTGTGTGTGCCGGTGTGGTGCTGAATTATACAGTAATTATTACTACAAGTTTATTGCAACATACATTATTCGTTGGGAAAAAACCCGACGAGTGACACAGCACAGCTTTGTTGTGACAAATTCAAATTCAACTATTTAATTTACGAAACATGGCATATTACATTTTACAATTATTGTTAGGAATAAAATTTTATAAAAAGTTTTATTCGCCATGATTCAACCGTAATGGTATGCACAATTTAATTATACACAAAATAAATAATACACAACAATATTCAACACACAACTTAATACACATAATCACCCAATATTCTAACTAAAGCAGTACATATAGCTGAAAACTAGATATTTAATTTAAAAACAAATTATGAAAATTATGGCGCATTTTTCAATGCATTTCATTACTTTTAACTATTTTTTAAATTAAACTAAGAACTACACAAAGCACATAAAACTACAAATACTTTCAGAACGCCCGCTCGCAAAATATCAGTTTTCAATAAATATTATTTACAATAAAAATATTAAATTACAAAAAAAAAACTCAAATCACGGATATCCCTAAATTAAGTCTAATCTAAAATAAACCATTTATTTTCATCTATGTAGTTTTGTGGCTGCGGTTTCACCCCATTATCTTACAGTAAATGTCAATATATTTTTTTACTATATAAAGAACAAATCCGCATTTGACCACTAACTTGCCTGTTGGTAAGCGACGATGCGGTCGAAGATGGAGTACGCAGATTTAGAAGATACCTTCACTCTGACCTTGAAAAGTCCAAGATTATATCTCTCAGATCAAGATCAAGATTATTATTTTTAAAAAGTGGTTAAAAAGTAGCCTACCTACCTTAATCCTGGGTTGCCAGTTTCATCAAAATCCTTTTAGCCATTTTTGAGTGATTGAGCAAACACATAACTCACATCTATATATATAAAAAGAAATGAGTCCTGACTGACTGCCTGACTGACAACATACAGCCTAAACCGCTGGTCGTAGAGATTTGAAGCTTGCAGGAGTGTATTTGCTTATAATATCAGCAGGATGGATAGGATAATTAAAAGTTAAAAGTAATTGCTTAAAAATGGTTGTGATAAATGTATTCGTAGATCTAAATGCAAGATTCACTCCTTTCGCTTTAAACTATGTAAGAATAAATTTATCTTTGTCTCTTTCTATTTTAATATGTCCGAAAAGGACGGCAACAATTTCAAAGCTACATACAATATAAAAACACTTTATTCACACCACCAAAGAAAATATCAAACACAGTAAAACATTTCTCCGTCACTAAAGTTTTTCTGTGTTTCTTTGCACAAGAGGTCTGATCGCTAAGAGCGATCTCTTCCAGACCACCGACCGGCACGCACAAAGTTTATGTTGTATAAGTAATATACTGGCAAGCATTATCAATCGTACATTGTAAATATTGGACAAAATTGTGTAAAATATAACTAAATACGATAAGATTAGGCGGGTGTCCACCGGGGCTGTGTGGAAACTAGTGTTGTAATGTCTAAGAAATTAACAAATAAAACTAAATAATGGACCTTATTTATAAAAGCTGTTTCACGCCAGAAATTACAAGACAAACAACATCCGGAAAGATGAAAGAAAGTTTTGCCAGTTGCTGCAGAGACGCTCCGCTCTCTCGGTCAATATCAGCCGACATGGAGGCATAATACATTTACTAAAATAATTAAATAACTTTAACATATTGAAGTGTATTAATAGAGCCCTAGGGAATATCAAAGCAAACAAAACAATAAAATAAATATTCAAATCGGTCCAACCGTTCTCGAGTTTTAGCCAGACAAACGAACAGCGATTCATTTTTATATAAAAGAAGAAAGAAGATAACAATACACAATCAACAACAACAATATTTCACAATACCGTTATTATTACTATTATAATTTTGCTGTAACAGCTTTTATAAATAAGACCTATTGAAATAAATTCAATAGCAACCATTTCCTAAAAGTAAGAAATCATCGCCTTCTAAAAAAAAGAAAGAAACTCTCGGCTTAATTTCTTTTGATAAAAAACACGTCAACTCTTTACACAGCTTCGTTAGACGTCCTCCTTTAGACTAAGCGTATGGTGAAACGCAGGAGACAGAAAAGAATTAGCAGAGCGAGCGAGACAGACATAGCTCAGAGCAAGATAGACATATCGACTGCTGCGTATAGTATCGAAACTGCATAGTCACGATTTTTTTATTGTATCAATTATATGAATATTTGATATACTTGGAAAAGAAATAAGTGAACAAAAAAATATTTTCTGTTTTAAAAAAATAAAATTGGTACTACATTTTAATTTATTAATTTAGAAAACTGTTTTTCTAGTATGTTTCCGCCTTCCAATCGCGTCGGGTATAAACAAGAAATGAAAAGAAAAAAATCTTGACAATACATAATTATTAGAAATTATTAGTTTATGTCAATTTTGACTTTAAATTGCTCTCTCGTAGCAAATGGTATTTGTAATTTCGATACTAGATTTAGAGCCGGGCCACGCGGTGCGGTGCGGCTCCGGCGCGGCGCCTGAGCGGTGCCGCAACGTTTTCCTACATATAAAAATGTATGGTATGTCACACGGTACGTCCGGCACCGCTCCGGCGGACAACGGCGCGAGGCAGACGAAGCGGGGAGGGGTGCGGAGTGATGCGGTGCCGCACCGTGTGGCCTGGCCCTTAGGCAGTCGATGTCTACAGTCTACACCGCAGTATGCAGCTCTCAGTACGTTCATGCATTAGAAAATCTGCTCTGTCGGAGCTGCCCAGACCTACATATTATATTACATAAAGAAAAAAAAAAACCTAAGTTTTCTTTTACTTTTTTTTATGTAATTGAGTGACGAGACGAGCAAATCGCTCGCCTGATGTTAAACGTCACGTTTGCCCTTAACAGGTCTGCGTCACACAGAATTTTAAACTCGCAGAATTCAAGACCACCTGAAACCACCTAAGTCACCTGCGTTTCAGCATACGCTTAGACTAAACCTTTATAAACGTTCAAAAAGCTGATACTGTGCTTTATAGGGTTGTTAGGAAAGGGTATGCACAGAAAAGGGCTCATAGTACTCATCGTTATGAACAAGTTTTACTATGGGACAAACCCGTAATTCGCGAAAAAAATCAGCTGTTCCATTTGTTTTGTCGAGTGTTATTGACATTTGAAGGAACAGCTGATTTTTTCACGAATTCTGTTTTTTTTTGTTTGTGTTTGTTCCATCGTAAAAATTGTTCTAATAATGTGTAATGATGAGTATACCTTTTTCTTATAACCCTGTATCACCTGTCACCTTCTCGCAGACGTGAAAACACATGCGAGTAAGCGAGACGAAACAGTATGAACGAATTAAAACACCAGTTGAACGTATAGAATATATTAAGTAAAATAATGCAAGGTAAATTAAGGGAAATACATTTGTAGAACTATTTTTGTGTAATTTACTAATTTTAATAAAATGGACAGCATAACATGCGTCTCCTTTTGTTTTAACGTGTGAGAAAGAGATGCTATTTGGATTTGAGAGATATGTTAATAGTTTAAAAAAAGCTCACAGAATTAATTTTATGCCCTAGCAAGGGTTAAAGGTTTGTTTGAGGGACGTGCCGGGTCCAAAAGTCTTATAGTACTCATCATTATGAACAACTTTTACCATGGGACCAACTCTGAAATCGAAAAAACAGCTGTTCTGTTCCAAACATTTTACCGAATGTCATTGACCGATTTTTCTTTGGAACAGCTGTTTTTTTCGCAATTTCTAGGTTGTTTAAAAAACTTGTTTATAGTGAACTGTGAGGCTTCTTCGACTTGGCATACCCTTTCTAATAACTTCGTATTATTGTAATTCTTGCATAAGTGTATAATACAATATTAAAATAGCAAAATGTGTCGTCTGTTGACCCACACTGCCGTCTTAAGCCAAAGAGCGGTATCTCAAAAAAAAGTGATTTCTGTTTTTTAACCGACTTCAAAAAAGGAGGAGGTTATCAATTCGACTATGTTTTTTTTTATTATGTTTGTTACCTCATAACTTTTGACTGGGTGAATCGATTTTGATGATTCTTTTTCTATCAGAAAGCTGACGCTTCCCATTTGGTCCCATTTCAATTTAGTCCAGTTCTGATAATGGTATCCATGAGAAGACCATATAAGTCTTAAATTTGCATTAAGTACGTGCGCGACAAATGGATGAATAACTCAATAGTCGGACTTTTGAAGTCGGTTTTTGTTTTGTAAAAATAATGTTCTTGTTCACGCATCAGATGCGGAATCCCACACTATTCGGTTTGACCGAGCTTTTATCCCGCGGACTTGCAAAATGTGGAATGCTGACCACTGAAGGTATTTTCGCCGAACTACAACATGGGGCGTTTTAAAAAGGGAGTCTACAAGCACCTCTCCGGGCTGGCAAAGCACCATCAACGCCGCTAGTGTCGCAGCTGTTCAGGCGACGGTTCATCTTAACATCAGGCTGCCGTCTGCCTGTTTGCGCTCTTTTATATAAATAAAAATAATTTCAAGCCATCAAATACATGAAAAACCGTTTTTTTTTAGATACCGTTCTTGGGCTTAGGGCGGCAGCACTGTAAGTACTCTTATAATAGAGTAATTGCATCCACAAGAGGCAGTACTTACCTACTTACTTTAAATTAGTTTAAAACTTGCTGATAGGAGGGCCTTACTTGTAAACTATGATTAGCAGTTCCTAAGAGCTAATGTAATTTAAACTTATGCGCAAAAATGTAGTGCGCAATACTAAGCAATGTCAGTTAAGTTAATCAAAATTATAAGTAAGGTCGAAAGTTTTTAATAGAAATTTAGAGATGAAACGGATATCCGGTAACTCCGGATATCCGGATAACCGGCTTAAGTGCCTATCCGGCCGGATACCGGATATTAGAAAGCTAGTTTTTCTTCATTGATGTAATTTCTTGTTAAATCTTTTTTAGAATTATAAAAATACTTCAGAGCACAAATGAAATAATAACTTCAAACGATCCACGTACGTGTCTGCACTGCAACCAATAAAATAATAAATCAATGAAAGAATTATTTGTTAATTTCTCTTATAAGGGGAAAGAGCCGAATCGGACCGATTCCACCGGATCGTTCGCGCGCCACCTACGTAAGTGTAATTCGTGCGATGCACCAAACACAATGTTCCGCCGGATTTCCGGCTACAAGGTTATCCGGTATCCGGCTAAACTGCTATCCGTTTCATCTCTAATCAAAATAATCGGGTGCGGATCTAGGATTTCGTTAAGGGGGGTAATTTTCGCGGGTCCAGAGGTAGGGGAGTTGTGTTTTGAAGGAAGTTTTGATCAAATTGAAGTTTCAGTCGGAATTCGGGGGGAGGGAAAGCAGTTAGGTACCCCCTATATTCGCGCCTGAATGTTTTTGCCCTGTATTGGGATATGACGGGCTTAATAAATGTTAGTTGACGAGCCTTTTCTGTAAAAAAGGGTGACAGAACCTCAGATTATCCTCTATAGATTCCGTACAGATAGATTTGAAAATTTGAATTTTATATCGATAGTGATTTAAATTAAATTATTCAATTATTTTGCACAGCTAATTAATATGTACTTTAATATGGATTTTTATCCGAAATATATTTTTATTTACGTGAACAATAATGTGAGTACACATACTATTTACAAAAAAGCCTTTATTTCGGTCATAAACTTAAGTTTAACGAAGTTTGAAGCCATTTTTCACATATTTTTTCAACAGTGCCCGAAAACAGCTTGCTTGTGTCATGGTGTCGATTTGACGTCACGGCTAGTAAACATGTCATTGTGTCTATGCGTGATGAGCTGCGGATGACCTGAGTTCACTGAAGCGTGACGTCATACGCTGTGATTGTTGTTTCTGACAAGATGGCCGATTGCTGTATTTTAATGTTTTAATTTATTGAAAATCTTAATAATCTGTTTTTTAAAAATAAAACTAAACATGTGTTTTAAATTTTTTTAATCAAAAATTTTTTTGACCAGCAACTCGCCTGTTTGTAAAGCCGGCGACTGACCTGTAACATTTCGTCGTAACGCAACGTTACGTTACGACGAAATGTTGCAGGTCAGTACAGCGAGCCGATCCGCTCGCTGCGAGCGCCGCGTGCTCCACCACGCTCGCTTCGAATGCTACGTTACGGCAAAATGCTCAAGTCAGTCGCCGGCTTAAGACGATGTGGTGGAAGATGAAACACGCTGACGTCGAAGATTTTACCTATTCACTCTGAACTATTGATTGATTAACTTTGTTATGGGTAACAATATTACTAAAAACATAAAATATGAATTCAAAATAACCATCACAGTCCTTGCAATTTTTTAAATCATTGGTGTTTGGATACAGTTAATATCTGGGTGAATCGATTTTGATGATTCTTTTTTTATTAGAAAGCTGACGCTTCCTATTTGGTCCCATTTCAATTTAGTCCAGTTCTGATAATGGTATCCATGAGAAAACCATATAAGTCTTAAATTTGCATTAAGTACGTGCGCAACAAATAGATGAATAACTCAATAGTCGGTCTTTTGAAGTGGGTTTTTTTTTTTTTGTAAAAATAATTAATATTTGATGAGGTGTCTATAGAAGGTAACCTGTGGTTAACATCTACTGTAACCTAAACTTAAATGTAAGTCATGTGTTCATATGGTTAGTTCCGTACCAAAATAGGAAAAAGGAACGGGGAAAGTTTGTCTTTACATTTTCACGCACTGAGGTGATAATTATGATGTAAATATGAATTTGTGAAGTTATACAGGGTTATACAGAAAGGGTATGCTAAGCTGAAAGGGCTGATAATACTCGTCATTAAGAACAACTTTTACTATGGGAGCAACCCGGAATTCGCGAAAAAAATCAGCTGTTCCATGGAAAAATGTCAATGACACTCGAAACAGCTGATTTTTTTCGCAAATTCCGGATTGGCCTCAGCAAAAGTTTTTCATAATGATGAGTACTATGAGCTCTTCTCGGCTTAGCATACCCTTTCTGTATAACCCTGTATACAATATTATACAAAGATTTTTGAAACTACAACCCGCGGGGTTGCTCTCTCGACATCTGCCTTCTCTTTCTAGCGTCGAAAAAGGTAGTTATGAAAATCTTTGTCACTATTTAAAATGACCCCTTTACGAAGTAATCTTCGGTCATTTTAAAAACGTACTAGTACTCAGTGCGTTCTCTTGTGAACTACTCGCCTGATTTTGATAAAACTCGGCGCGTATGTTCAAATCTCAGATCAAGTAGAAAGGCAGATTGAGTCCCGCCTTGGATCCAAGTGAAGCTAAAACTACCCGCCCGTGTACGTATACTTCAAGCACATATTGACGCATATAAACTACCCTTATTACTACTTATTTTTCTTGTCCACGTTCTCTGAGCAACTGACGTAAGAATTGACGATTGATTCGGGTAGTTTTTATGCGTCAAATTTGTGCTTGAAGTATACGCGTACACGGGCAGTAGGGTAGTTTTTTTGGCTTCACCTGTATCTAAGGCGGGACTAGCCTTTCTACTTGATCTGAGGTTCAAATTGGTAATATAACTGTTTGTGTCGAGTTATTTTTATTGTGCGAAACGCAGGCTTGTAAAAATTTATTATTAATTGGAATTTTTTTAAAACGTAGTTGTCATTGAGTTATTGTGTAATACGTACTGGAGATGGCGGCACATGGCGTATTGTTCTGTTTCAGTTGAGTTTTCTTACTCAACTTCACTCGGGCACCAGACACTCACCGCGTTCTCTTGGATTATTTGCAAAAATATATCAGAACTACAAAACACAACGAGCATATTTATGCGAAAAGTTCAGTTTCGTAACGAGTGACTAGACTCTAAGAGTCAAGTGTGGCATATGTGCCACTATTAATTGAGATATCGCAATGTGCCCCTGTCATCTCCAGTTATGTACATAATAGCTTTATGATGAAAAAACCATTATTGATTAGATAGTTAAAAAATAACACTTTTGTTAGCATTTTTTTATAATTTGTTATTTGTAAAGTACACAAATGTACGAAAATTAATCATGTAGTATTAGCATTTGTAAATATACTAACACTACGATTGTACTTTAAGATGTGAATAAAATAATAAATTAGTATTATTTTGTACTTTTTTTTCTCCTCAGTTACGACGACTAATTTAACGATAAACACCTGCTGAAAACACATACCTTGTGTTTTCCTTTGTGAAACGCGGATGCGGTTATACACGCCAGGCGCGTAAAACAACGCATGTGATTATTAGCAGCAGTTGAAGTGTTGACTAATTTTGACGACCTGTTTGGCTCAGCGGTAGTGTATATGACTTATAAGCCAGAGGTCTCGGGGTCGATTCCCGGCCGGGCAGGTTGTTGAATGAAGAATTTAAATGTCTGGGTTGTAAAAACCCCTACCCTATTAATAAAAAACATATCTACTTATCTATTTAATCTATCCTATCTACCTATATGCAAATTATGTATTACTAGCTATACCTAAATTTTCCGATTGCTAACGTTAACCTACTGTTTTGGCCAAGTGATTGTCTAGTGGGAAAACCTTGCGTTGTGATCGTAGAACCTAAGTAACGAATAAGTATGAGCAACCGAGTTACCTGAATAGATTTCCTAACGAATTGACTTACTCTAAAGCTACAAGATTCCTACTACGTAAGTTATATAGGGTTATTCATAAAGGGTATGCTAAGTTTTAACCTTGATTTACTCTAAAGCTACAAGATTTCTACTACGTAGGTTATATAGGGTTATTCATAAAGGGTATGCTAAGTTTTAACCCTTAACTATTTTTCTTAGTATTCCTAATGTAAAATTGACTTAAATAATTATCAAATATGATACAAAATCTATTCTAAATAATAGTTTTGGACTAGTTTCAAGCCTAATAAGTTCAGAGCAATATTTTCCTAAGACTTCACTGAGATTCTACATCAAATATTTTTTTGTTATTTATTTTATGTGTTTTATGTATTATGTTTGTATGTATTTGTACACATAAATTGTTGGCTATGGCCCCGCCCCTCCGCCGCGGTAAGCAATGTGTTTCGGCCCAGACTGGATACACTCTTCCGTTTTTACATGTACAAATACACACCTCTGTGTGTTCCTAACATTAGAGCGCCTGACTTAAACGTCGTTATCATATTCAACTATCATATTCAACATATTTGAATATTATAACAACCCAAAAGCTAAGAGAAGAGGACATAATCTTTTGGCAAATGTCAGTCAGTCTGTCAGTCATTACATCCTTCATTTTTTTTACCTTTCACACATTTATTCATCAAGGAGCTTACTCATTACCATAAGGTAATGAATCTGGTCCCGGAAGAACGAATGCAATCCCTTTCGAACCCTACCTAACCACCTAACTGCCTAACGCAATATAGCGACTGCAGTGAACAACCAACTAGAATATCGTTTTATTCTGAAGTTAGCGCGTAAATACATACTCTGGAACCTTTATCTAAAATCATCTAATTAGACAACCAAGTCTAACACATAGTGTGATAAAGATGAATGTAACTCTCCCGTTACCATCTCAAGTCGTCAGTCTCAGATAGAACTTTCTATCAGTAGACTAAATGAAGAAGACTAATAATTAAGAAACCATCGGCATAATGAGGTGCCTGTCATCCCGTTGGAATCAAGGGTAACCTCGGAAACATAGTTCCATGCTTAGGTTAGATAATTACCAGTAAGGTACTTTCCGTGGAAGCCTTTAGTATCTTACGAAGACAACCAACAATCACTAAACCATAGACATAAGAGGTGCCTGTCATCCCGTTGGAGTCAAGGGTAACCTCGGAGATATCGCTCCATGTTACAGCTCAGATAATTATCAGCAAAAGGATCTTTCCATAGAAACCTTCGATAAAAGTAGTGTGTAAAGAAAGATCATCGTTGACCTTCGAATTGAAGAGGTAAATTGACTTAAATGTCATCGTGTTGATTCAAAACCTATGTTCCATTAAATGTAAGACTTGGTGAGTCAAAATATAATATGTAAGACTTGGTGAGTCAAAATATTATAATATGTAAGACTTGGTGAGTCAAACATCACGTAATTTCACGTTATGTAAATAATATTAAAATAGTAAAGAGACTTCCGATCTACCTTACATTTATTCGTATATTAAATAGTTACTCGTCAAACTATAGTTGGCCGCTCATCTGACAGCAACTATTGTCAACCATTCGAGATAGTTCGTATAACTTCGAATGGCTAACATGGCAAACTGGTCGGCTGTCCGATTTACTTTAATTGTAGGCATGTATATCCTATAATAGATTCGGCAATCTGATCGGCTGTCCGATTTACTTTAATTGACCAAGACTTAAATTAAGACTTGACTAAGCTTAACCTTAACTAAGACTCTGCTAATAACACATCGGCCGGGAATCGAACCCGCGATCTAACATAAACGTAATCGTGTATACGCTATAGTAGATCCTACTAACGCCCAGACTCTAATAACATATTGGTCGGGAGTCGAACCCGCGACCTAACATAATCATAATCGTGTATACGTTAAAGTAGATTCTAACTAACGCCCAAACTCTAATTACATATCAGTCGGGAATCGAACTCGCGACCTAACATAAACGTAATCGTGTATACGCTATAGTAGATCCTAACTAACGAACAGACTCAGAACAGGTACTCAAACTCATTACTCATCAACCGTCGGACCAGGAATCGAACCCGAGACCTCCGGCCCTTAACACGAACTTAATACCACCGGTCCTGATTACCCTATTTTATTTTATTTTTATTTTATTTTAATTTAATCTAATTTTATTTTATTTTATCTAATTTTATTTTATTTTATTTTATCTAATTTTATTTTATTTTATCTAATTTTATTTTATTTTACCTAATTTTATTTTATTTTATTTTATTTTACCTAATTTTATTTTATTTTATTTAGTACGATTTTATTTGATTTAATTTAATTTTATTTTAATTTAATCTAATTTCACTTTATTTGATTTAATTCGATTTTATTTTATTTAGTACGATTTTATTTGATTTAATTTGATTCTATTTTAATTTAATCTAATTTCACTTTATTTGATTTAATTCTATTTTAATTTATTTTATTCACGAATATTGTTTATACACTAGGTATTTCACTCAATTAACACACACAACGCGATACGTCCTGAAAACAAACACCCAAAAAAACACAAAATGCAAGAATAAAAGATTCTAAAAAACAAACACACATGCACAAAGAATAAATTCAATTAAATAACTGGATTAAAATAGTCTCAGGAAAGTAGCTCCCCGTCGAACAGGACCTAAGGAAACGCATCCTAAAGCACAAAAGGACACAAGTATTTTCAGTCAGTGACCAAGACTACTTTCTAAGCTCTCTTTCTTTTGAATTTACATAATAATCTGCAGTGTTAAATTCCCGCAATTAAAAACCTCCATATAAAATCTGCAGCACCTCAATGGGTAAAGTTATGACGAAATCCTTTTAATTAATTTAATTATTATTCACTATTTGGTAATCCTTAAATCACAATTAAGTTTCATAGTGTTAGATGCTTTCTTGCTCCAACATTATTGAAGATACTTATTATAAATGAAATACTGTTTTTACTTGAACTCGTATTGGTTTACTTTAGGTCAGGTACCGATTAATTATTAACAATGTTATCGCAAAGGAGGCACGCCATCTTCCTTGATCGCGCGGGCATCGTCTCTCTCGCTCGCTCGCAAGCGGCGTAGTGTTGTGCCGGCGCCGTAGTGCTGTGCCGTAGCGAACCATTAATCGACTCTAGGGAGAATCGCCTAATAGTTCGGCCATCCTGCACATCACGCGCCCTCGCGGGATTAGAAGCCTGTCTTCTGGACGATGGACCACCATAGCGCCAGAAGCAACTGTTCACAAACATAACTAATGTTAAACTTCAGCTTCTGTTGCACAGAAGTTGACAACTTACTCAACCATGACCATGTGGTGTCGCATCAAACTCGTGATTCTGTTGATCGTAAATCGTTCAGTTATTGTTATGAAAATTCAGTTAGATCTGAAATTTTATTATAGATATTACTTATGTCATGGCAACATCAGGTGTATTAATGCCATGAGACAGATCATATAGTATCAAATAAAATATAGTGTTCATAAGTTAAAAATTATTATATCATCAGACACATGTGTGTCCAAATTCAATTGAGAGCTAAGAATAAGACTTTCATAGGAAAACAGTGATTTACAGACCCATGGGTGAATATTACCAATCCAGATTAATGTCACCGTATCGTTTCAAATGTCGATGGCATGATGCATTCTCGTCCAGATGTCGCCCTCGCTGGCAACCATGCTGGAGCAGCACCATCGGCCAACGGGCTGTGCAGCTCATTCCGGTGCAGTGCTGCTTGCTTCATATTCAGCAGCCAAGCCACGGACTCACTGTTCACAGACATAGCCAATGTTAACTTCAACTTCTGTTGCATAGAAGTTGACAACTTACTCGACCGCAACCATGCGTTGTACCACCAGAACTTTGTTGAGGTCGATACTCGTTATGTTAGTGTACATGATAATTCAATTAGATATTGCATAATGGTGATAGTTGGAAAACAATTCTATAAGACATGGATCATCATAGCATCCTCAGGTAAGACTTGGTGTCATTAAGCCATAATAAGATCAAACATTTATGAGTCTACAATCAATTGACAGATCAACAATAATACTTTTATAAGGAAAGTCATTTACAGACCCATTTGTTCATGTTACCGTACAATCCAGAATAATATCACCGTCTTGCTCCAGGTAGTGACGGCATGGTGCATTTTCATGCAGATGTCGCCGTCATTGGCAACCATACTCGAACAGCACCATCAGCAGACGGGCTGTGCGGCTCATCGGGTGCAGTGCTGCTTGCTTCATTTTCAGCAGCAAGGTCACCCAGTAGCAGCTCACGCCATGCTGCTCGTAGAACTCGTGCACCCAATGTTGTAGACATCTCTCGGTGCGGTCCACTCCGAAGAGTTTCCTAAAGGACATGCGTATCCAAAGATCGCATGCTGTCACACTCCGATGAATTTCGATAATAAACCTGTTTATTCAAAGCTAACATACGGTCACACGCCGATGAATTTCGAAAATAGACCTATTTATTCAAAGCTAACATACGGTCACACGCCGATGAATTTCGAAAATAGACCTGTTTATTCAAAGCTAACCTACGGTCACACGCCGATGAATTTCGAAAATAGACCTATTTATTCAAAGCTAACCTACGGTCACACGCCGATGAATTTCGAAAATAGACCTGTTTATTCAAAGCTAACCTACGGTCACACGCCGATGAATTTCGAAAATAGACCTATTTATTCAAAGCTAACCTACGGTCACACGCCGATGAATTTCGAAAATAGACCTATTTATTCAAAGCTAACCTACGGTCACACGCCGATGAATTTCGAAAATAGACCTATTTATTCATTGATAACAACTTGAGAGAACATCCCATTTAATATTGAGTGGATCGTTCCTCCATCCATTAATTCTGACCAATTTATGAATATTAACCAGTTATGAACTTTAAAATACCTCTTTCACTGACATAGTATTTGCTTTATATTGTTATTGACTTTATTAACTTATTCGCATAGAATCTATAATAGGTAGTATTTAGTATTGCTTGGTTTCAATCTATTTTGTAAGTATTGCTTACTATTATTATTCATATCATGCTATTTATGAGTGTGTCATGGTTTTCATTAATGCAGTAATATAATTGTTATTGTACAACAAACTTAGTAAATTGTACTAACTCTGACTTTAAACAACTGACTCCGGTAAAGTTGATTTAACTCTTGTTGTTTTCATAGTAAGTTCTGCGAGTAAAGATTATTATATATTTGTTATAGATTCTGTAGGCTTACCATTATTGCACTGAACAGTTATAGGTGGTAGTGTGTTCCAGACTCCACTTTAAATTGTACTAATTTGGTCGGTGTGAACATTTGTATAATGCATTCTTAAATTACCAAGATTTAAGTTTCAGAACATTTCGATAAGGTAATTACTTTAACAGTCAAGGTATTAAGCGACTAGCTTGGTGCCCAAAACATAAAATCATTGCCCCATATAATCATCATCACAATTTTACAAGTATTTCAGGTTATAATTTGATGTGATTCCTTAGCACCAGATAATAGGGAAGAAACTAATGCCAGATTCCAGATTCACTCTCACACAATAAACCAAAATGCAACGGGTTCAATGTACTTAACTTACGTATGAGTAGGTACAACTTTGAGCATTTTGTATTTCATCTCATTTTTGTTCATTTGAATACAAAATGATATGATGGACTCACCAAAGCACGGTTATATAATGTTACCTCTGGATATCCTTGGTGAACTTACAAGATCCTACCAACTTGTTATTCCGGACTTGTAAACTTTGTCAAATCCGACTACGCAGTACAGTAGCGTATCATGTTACGACGTGTTTCTGTAGTATTGTAGATAGTTTACTGCGAATACTTCGATGCGTACTTTTTTTGCACGACTAAAGCAATAATCACAGTACACGACGACTTCCAATTAGCTTTCTCTCGTTACTTTGCTTTTAACCTAAAAGCTGAAACAAATCAAACTCGCGGACGCCGGGCGATTTTGCTCAGATCCCAATTCTGAAAACTGTTAGATGCTTTCTTGCTCCAACATTATTGAAGATACTTATTATAAATGAAATACTGTTTTTACTTGAACTCGTATTGGTTTACTTTAGGTCAGGTACCGATTAATTATTAACAATGTTATCGCAAAGGAGGCACGCCATCTTCCTTGATCGCGCGGGCATCGTCTCTCTCGCTCGCTCGCAAGCGGCGTAGTGTTGTGCCGGCGCCGTAGTGCTGTGCCGTAGCGAACCATTAATCGACTCTAGGGAGAATCGCCTAATAATAGGTAGGTACTATCCTTTAAGTGGGTAAGTACTCTTGACCTTTATTTAAACTACGCGTGATTTTAATCTACAATTAAATCATTAATCCTTAAACTATTGCTAAATATCCACGAACCGAGATCTTTAATTTAGTAGCTCAATGCATAAAGTTATAATTTTTATCTTTTCTTTAAAATAATTTAGAAAATTAAGTTACTATAATAATAGTTAATTTTATTTCAAGCTAACAACGCCTGCTGTTGAACGTTCGGACTAGTCTGGTAATCTACAAGTAGGTACCATGCCGAAAATCCAAATTTAAACAAATACGCAAAGCGTAAAGTTTAAGCAACAACCGCTAGGAAGCCCAAGACAATAATCAACCATCAACAATGTTTATGATCTTCGCTTTTACTTAAATCACACGTGATTCTAATTTAAATTTATTTTCAATAGCTAAAGCTCTGGACCTCCATCTTGGTGGCACACAGCATCATTCGGCACAATTACAAATTTATTCTTTAAACTATTTTAAAATGATCACTGAATTTAAAACAATCGGTCACTGATATGAAAATTCACACAATTAAAAAAATGGGCACAAGAAAACCAGGATATAGTTTAAAATCACTCACCAGTGTTGACGGCGTTCCGCTCTCTCGACGACTGCCTTCCATCCAGTTCCATTCTGTTCCATCGCTCCAGCCCCCTACACCGCCACTCCTAGAAACTACTCCCCTAGGAAACTTCAGCAATCCAATCCTAACACTATATTTGAAAATCAGCCCCTGTGATTCGTTGTTTTCAAGGATCACGCCACTTTTTCGACATTGCTTCGTACTACACCGGATTTAATACCGAGGGTCAATAATTGATGCGTTTATTTGTTTTCTTCTTGTCTTGACACCAATGTGCTATTTGTGATTGAAATAATTAATTGATCTATTGTTTTGTAATAACCATGTACTCATTTTTAAATAAGAATGTTTCTTTATTTGAATTTTTATAATGAATACCTTTTTGGCTAGAGTACCTGTTTCTGAGCATCCTGCCGTGCTATCTCATTTAATCTCATTTAAGGTTTTAGTTTATAATAATAAGACGTAACAATTCCTCATTATAATAATAATGTATTTTCAGATCTTCGCTAAAGCTCAATACCTAATATTACTAAATTATGAAAAATAACGTATCTTAATTACTTCCTAGTGACCACACACATCGCTATTGCAAAAACCGTTCTACGCAGATTTATTTTGTTTTAGAACTTAATTCTTAACAAGTATAACGAACCGTTCTTTTCTACGCAGTTTATTTGTTGCCATGCCTTGGATTCTAAAAACCCAGAAAATTAGAATGTTGCCATTGCATTATTTTATGTTTCTAACAAGCATGTGTTATTATAATCTGTGGGTCTGACCTAATTCATAGATGTCACCCCGCTGTCGATGGTGCAGATTGGATTGATTACTCCAAAATAGTTCCAAGCTAAGCTACTAGATGGCAGTGTTAACTAGTCGTGATAGTTTAATCTTAGATATTCCAATGAAAGTCTTAGTTTGCATTTATGAGACGCAACAATTCCTAATTCAATATTAAAATACTTTAAAATCCCTAATTTTAGCTCAACAAAATACTACATAATAATATTGCGATGGCGGGACATTCTATGAGATTTGAATTGATTGACTGGTTTTTACTTAACTATTAATGATAGACGGATTCTAAATATACCAAGATCAGTACAATTAATCTTATTTTCTTATTTAAATAATAGTTTAACATTATTGACCTTTATTCGCATCACTTTTAGAGTCTGCGTTCGATCCTGAGCATCCTTTGCAAAACACTAGAGCATTGCTATGATTTATCAAAAATCAACCTATTATAAATATTTTTATTTATTATTTTGTGAGAGATACGAAGGCTGTTTCGTTACAGGGTCTGGGTGTTAGTTGTCCTTGTCTTTGTGTTCCATGGCATCCGACACAGGGTCCTAGTGGGGAGCTGTGAGTGTGAAACGTTTATTTATTATCTTAATAGTCCGGTCAAATTGGACCAAAAAATAGAAGTCACCCAGCTGAAAATTGGTAGGATTGTTCAAACACCATCATAAATTAAATCTAAAAAGTCCTCATCGATCCGATACGTGCGAAAAAATTTACTCCGGGTAGGTCACCAAAATGGGTTTTTTGTGATTTTCTCTAAAACAGTTTAAGCTTCAAAGAAACTGTTCAAGACAAGTATGTTTTCTATAACGTTATCTACAGTATTGCTTTTAGATGCATGTTGATAAGACTCATGGTTTTCGAGATTCGTTGGTATTCAGTTCAGAACAGGCCAAAAAATGACAATTTCTCTTAAGAGGCCTCGGTCAGCAGTAGATCATATCACAAGTTTGTAAATGAGTTTTCCCGAAGTGTTTAACATTGCTAAATCTGACAATCTCAAGAAACACTTTGAAAAATGACTCCTTGTGGCTCAAATCGGATAATTGATGATGATGGCTGACGAAAAATTTAACC
Source organism: Alcis repandata (assembly GCA_949125135.1). Taxonomy (NCBI): domain Eukaryota; kingdom Metazoa; phylum Arthropoda; class Insecta; order Lepidoptera; family Geometridae; genus Alcis; species Alcis repandata. The sequence goes on along the minus strand of OX421244.1, from coordinate 9,324,362 downwards.
TCTCGTATCTCAGAAACAGTAAGACAGAGGGGTACACCCAACTTCTGAAATATAGATCGAGTATGGACCTTTTTGGAAAAATGATAAAAAATATAGTCGCCATACAAAAAAGTTTGACAGTCATACAAATAAACACAAAAAAAGGAAATGCTCATAGCTGTGGAACCGCTGTAAATGGATGGAGTGTGCTCGAAGAAATATTATAGTGGTTCATAAGGACAATCGGGATTCAGCAATTAAAATCCATAATGGCGGATTTCATAATTATTTCCGTCCAAGATATCGGATTCAAAATGGCCGCCATTTTTTAAATTGGTCCGAGGAGGCTTATTTATTGCATCTGGGAGGTTTTTAGGGTCTCTGATTCCAATAATAGGTATGACGCTTTTTTCATGCTCTCGGAAGAGGAGGGTTAAATTCATTTTATCCCGGCAAATCCGGAAAATGCGGGAGAACCGCGCGACGTAACTACAGTAGAATAAAAGTGCCGTTTTGAGTTAGAAATTTGTTCTTAAAATAAATTATAGTTACCAACCGTAGCGCTTACTATCAGACGACTAACTAGCTCGTCCCATAAAACAATATTTCCTATAACAGCAGCCGAAAGTAGAAGAAACCCCAGCCGAAGAAACCGAAACGGCCGAGCCCGCCGAAGTAACAGAGAGCGCTGAGGTAGACGAAGCGGCGAAGGAGAAAGAGGCTCGCGCTCAGGCCTCCATCAAGGAGAGGGAGCGAGAGGTCCAGCGCGCCCTCGCGACCAGCATGCGGGACAGGGACAAGGAGAGGGAGTACCACAAGCGGGACGAGGCAGTGCAGGTGAGTGAGAGAGAAGACACGAGTCTAATTCAAGTCATTTGACTATCAGAGTGCCTACCATACCTTCTGACGCAAAATACGAGTACATAGCCAATATTCGATGGAGAAGTGTACGCCATTTACGCCCTTTTCTGTCGAATATTCGCTATGTATTTAACACCAGAGTGCCTTTTTTTTTGTTTACGAGAGGGAAATCTTAAGATGCCCGGCCGCAACGGAGTGCTGCCGGGTTATGTGGGATTGTATTCACTTACCCCCCCCCCCCCCCTCCCCCCGGTGATCTACCTTGATGCTTGACGAGGGCTCCGAGCTCTCTAAGAACTCACCGGAGCCCGCAGCACCGCGCTTTCGTTCGCCCCGAGACAGCTTGTTGTCCCGATGCATCTTCCGAGCGGCGACAACGCGGGCCACCCGACGTTGTCGTCCTCACCCGGGCTCGGTTGGATGGGTGGTTGCAGCCCCACCTCCACCACCCCCGAGCCCAGAGGGCCCTTTTTAGTAGGCTCTTACTACAGGCAGGGGATACCGATGCCGTATTCTAGTGCCCCGGCATCAGGGCGAGACCAGAGTGCCTAGTGCGAATTTTTTTCATGTAGTTTACGTTGACGCGATCGAATAGTGAAAAAACTCGCACTAGGCACTCTGTGAGCCTAGCATAACTTCGGACGTAAAATACGTACAGTACCCGGCGATAAATATTGCACATCGACCTTTTGAAGAGACGAGAGACTTCGTAGAGCGTTATCTCTGTCGCACGAAATACAAACAGTCTATCTATTAGGAGGTAGTGTGCGACAGAGATAACGCTCTACGAAGCCGAAATTAGCCGATTGTCTCTTTCCAAAGATCGATGTGCAATATGTATCCCCGGGTAGTGTAGCAAATATTCGATTGAAAAGTTTACGCCTGTCAGGGCCGCCTTTGACAGGGGAATGGCCCACTGTTTGTCCCAGCGGTGGTATATCCGCCTTATAAGCCAGAGGTCCCGGGTTCGATTCCCGGCCGTTTGAATATTTTATTGAATCAGGCGCTTCTTCGCGGAAGTTCATTTTCAAATAACTAATTCAAATAAAATATATTCCTAGGGGAGCAACGAATGTGAAACTTTTATTTATTTTACCGCATGTATTTTCCCAGCACTTCAACGCTCTCCTGGCGGACCTGGTCCGCAACCCGGAGCTGTCCTGGCGCGACGCCAAGAAGCAGCTGAAGAAAGACCACCGGTACAACCTGGCCGAACTGCTGCTCAAGGATGATAAGGTAGGGGAGGGGTCGACGAAGTGTCACAAGGGGCGGAAAGGGGTCTTGAGTTTTGAGACGTCACATTTCAAAATTTAATATTTATGTATTGAAACTAGTTTTTTTTAATATTCTAGTGGTTGATGTGATGTGTCCTAAGGTTGAGTTGAAATCAGAAATCAGAATATTTATTTACCTTAAATAAAAAAAAAATTATGTAACAGGTAAGTCAAAGAATCTTATTATTTCATAATTAAAAATTAAACAAAGTTAGTTCCGATTATGCATTTAGATAACAAAGATAGATTAACTCTTTATTGTTCACACCATAAATTACAAACAAAAGGATTACTTATTTATGTTACATCGATGGCGGGTTCAAACCCCGACTCGTACTAATGAATTCTTGGGAAGGTTCGGTGAAGGAAAACATCGAGCGGAAACCTGCATACGTCCGGAGAAGAAATTCAATGGCGTATATGAATTCCAGCAACCCGCACTTGGCCAGTGTGGTGGAATACGGCCTAATCACCCTTCGAGGGTTGACCTGGATCCCAGCAGTGGGAGGATTTAAAGGAGAATGGGCACTTTTGTATGGGCGCCGTCCCCGTGTTGTATCAAGTCGTGACATATGTCATTCGAAAGAGCATAACAATAGCATTATTTAATTATATGACACCAACCCCGAGTGACGTGCAGGGAAAAAGATATGACGGTTTTTAGATTCTAAAAAGTGCTGTTTTTTTTTCGTTTTAAAAACTATTTTATCGAATTTTATTATCGTGTATGCATTTTCTGTGACTATTTTATCACTCCCTTTTAACAATTAGATAATAATAGTTTATTTATAAACGTTTATATAGTTGTAATTATTTTAATTTTGTACTGGCACATGCCATTCTTTACTTTGCATATAATATCGTGTTGATGTACGGTTGTGGTCGTCCCAGGAGCGTCTGTTCGGGCAGCACACGAACGCGCTCGCGTCCAAGCGGAGGGAGAAGCTGAGAGTCGCGCTCGAGGAGCTCGGGGTCAGCGGGACCGCGCCCTGGAAGACTGTGCGGGACAAGCTGCGGGCCGAGGGGGGGGCGCCGCCCTACTCCAGCGACAAGCAGGTAGGGGGGTATTTCTTTCAAAAAGGAGGGAAATTTTCTGCTGCGCCATTTACCGGATTTTGATAAAATTTGGTAAAAGTATATGGCACCTAATTCTAAATAAGGATTTCGATGAGTAAAATCAGGCAGGAGGTTGTAGAGATAAAACACTGTGATTGTCGCTAAAAAAGTTCACCGCTACTTATTCTTATTCGGAATGGGGGTGATAGGTCCCGCACTGGCGTCCCGCAAAGGCTGCATTGTGTGCTTTCCCTAACAAACTACCAGGATATATTTTCTAAACAACATTAAATCAACATCTTTTCTCGGGCCACAGATGGAGCGCGACTTCCGCGACTACCAGCGCGACAAGCAGGCCGCCGCCAAGACGGCGTTCCGGCAGCTGCTGGTGGAGAGTCGGGGGGTCACGCACCGCTCGCTGGCCGCCGTGCGGGAGAGCAGCGCCGCCCTACTGCAGATACACCAGGCCATCAAGCACTCCGCCAGGTCAGTGGGGGGGTAGGGCAGACTGTTTACAGGGTAAACATCTTCTAATAGACACTATACAATACATATTATGTGATACAATGTGTAATAGACAGTATGTTAGTAGTTAATGATATAAACTAGGTAGTATCGTTGACGAGAAGCTAAACTCCTCTCCACTACTGCAGGTACACGGCGCTGGAACACGTGCCGGAGGAGCGCGACTCCATCATCATGTCGTACCTGGAGGAGCTCGAGAAGAAGGGGCCGCCGCCCCCGCCCACCGCCACGGAGCCCGCGCGCCGCGCCAAGCAATGACAGGTGAGGGGGGGGGGGGGGTACCCGCCGCCACCGAGAACGCGCGCCGCGCCAAGCAATGACAGGTGAGGGGGGGGGAGGGGGGCACCCGCCGCCACCGAGAACGCGCGCCGCGCCAAGCAATGACAGGTGAGGGGGGGGGGGAGGGGGTACCCGCCGCCACCGAGAACGCGCGCCGCGCCAAGCAATGACAGGTGAGGGGTGGAGGGGGGCACCCGCCGCCACCGAGAACGCGCGCCGCGCCAAGCAATGACAGGTGAGGGGGGGGGGGAGGGGGGCACCCGCCGCCACCGAGAACGCGCGCCGCGCCAAGCAATGACAGGTGAGGGGGGGGAGGGGGGCACCCGCCGCCACCGAGAACGCGCGCCGCGCCAAGCAATGACAGGTGAGGGGGGGGGGGAGGGGGGCACCCGCCGCCACCGAGAACGCGCGCCGCGCCAAGCAATGACAGGTGAGGGGGGGGATGGGCGGGTGACAGTGACAAGCGCTTAGTGTGATCGACTAATAGCGACCCAGCCCCCTAGCCCAGATGCAATTCTATAATCGAAACGCTATAGAAAAGTAGGAAAATGAATAGGAATGACATTTCTATCATTTTCCTAGTTTACTATACAGGGTTATTCATAAAAGGTATGCTAAGCCCGAAAGGACTCATACTTGTAGTACTCATCATTATGAACAGCTTTTACCATGGAACCCAGAATTCGCGAATAAGAAATCAGCTGTTCCATATATTTTGTTGAGTGTCATTGACATTTTTCTATGGAACAGCTGATTATTTTTTCGCGAATTTCGGGTTGGTCCCATATTAGAAGTTGTTCGTAATGATGAGTACTATGAGCCTTTTTCGGATTAACATACCCTTTATGAATAACCCTGTAAATAGGGTTATTCATAAAAGGTATGCTAATCCGAAAAAGGCTCAAAGTACTTAATTTATTCCAATTCTAATACATACTTTTATTTTAGACAACAAAGAGTCCATTATTTGTTAACATACAAGAAAATGACTTAACTTATGTTAGTGACTAGATATGGCAAAATACGAAGTAAAAAAGAAAAATATACAGGGTTATTCATAAAGGGTATGCTAAGCCCGAAAGGGCTCACTGTACTCATCATTATGAACAACTTCTACTATGGGAACAAACCAGAATTCGCGAAAAAAAAATCATTTTGTCGAGTGTCATTGACATTTTTCTATGGAACAGCTGATATTTTTTTTCGCGAATTTCGAGTTAGTCCCGTAGTAAAAGTTGTTCATAATGAGTACTAGGAGTCCTTTTAGACTTAGACTTTTGACTTTTTTTACTATGACCGTTTCTATCTATATAGAAAAGTATTTTAGTGAAATTAATATATTTTTTTTGTTACAGATACCAAAAATGAAGCCGCGTGTTAAAAAAAAAGCGGAGCCGGCAGAGTGGACACACTATGAATAAATTTATTCCTTTAGTTGTAATTATTAACAAATAAAACAAATGTTTGCCTCTAGCTTTGAGTTTTATTACAATTAGGGTTGACATATTTGAGTTGTACAAAAAGTCAGATCGGTGAAATTAATAGTTAACACTTTAACTGCTGCTGATAATCATATGCGCTTGCCTTGAGTGCGGCTAGTAGTCACATGCGTTGTTTTACGCGTCTGGCGTGTGTAGCCGCATTCGCGTTGCACAAAGGAAAACACAAAGTATGTGTTTTCAGCAGTTGAAGTGTTAACTAATAAGCTATTTTAAAAAATACATGTAATTATTAAATAAAACAATGTAAAAATAATAAACTTTTATTGCTGTCATCGGAGTTACACAGGTTACCAAATTTCAGCTCAATCGGACATCGGGAAGTGGGGCAAAATTGAGTTGCAAGATTCCACCCGAACATAAATAAAAGCTTTTAAAAACGCCAAAATCGATCACATGAAGCGTTCGTTTTGGAAATGTGTGAGCAAAAGCGTTTTTAACACTGACTGTGGGAAACACATACCTTGTGTTTTCCTTAGTGCGACGCGACACGCCAGGCGCGTAAAACAACGCATTTCACTATTAGCCGCACCTAAGGTAAGCGCATGTGATTATTAGCCGCAGTCAAAGTGTTAATTCTTGAGTAAAAGAATGACATGATGAATGTTCTAAAGGTAATTAATTGGATAATTTTATACAATTTCATTTTATTTTTAATTCTTATTGACATGTAACATTTTTAACCGACTTCAAAAAAGGAGGAGGTTATCAATTCGTCTGTATGTTTTTTTTTATTTTATTTTTTTTGTTTGTTACCTCATAACTTTTGACTGGGTGAATCGATTTTGATGATTCTTTTTTTATTCCCATTTGGTCCCATTTCAATTTAGTCCAGTTCTGATAATGGTATCCATGAGAAAACCATATAAGTCTTAAATTTGCATTAAGTACGTGCGCGACAAATAGATGAATAACTCAATAGTCGGTCTTTTGAAGTCGGTTTTTGTTTTTTGTTTTGTAAAAATAATGTTCTTGTTGTTATAAATAAAAACTATGAACTATGGAGTGGAGGAGATGATCATATTTCTGCTGTCAAACAGTCCAAATTCCTTAATATCTCTGGATCGCCGCGCCGGCTGCCCTCACAGATGAAGTAATACTGCAAGGTTTGAATAAAAACCCGTTCAAACGTCTGAAAAGGATAATCGGGGCTCATAGGTTATCAAATTCTGTAACAGACCGGCGAACTCGAAACTGCGACCGCTCGGAAGTCAGGGCTGGGCAAAATACATGCTTTGCTTTAATTAAAATACAAATTACAAAATACTGTATCGCAGTACTTTTAAAATACATAATATCTTTAATCGCAGTACTTAATTAAAATACAAAATATCTTAAAGTAAGGTATTTGGAATACAAAATACAGTATTTTAGCTATTTGTAATTGAAATACAAATTACAAAATAAGTATTCTAGACCAGCACGGGCTGAAAAGCAGAACACTAGATTTTTTAAGTACTGTACTGTCAGACTAACCGCCTACTTATAGTTAGAGAGTGAATAAAATAAATAAAACAATCTGCAAGTCCTGATGAGCACAAACTTGTGTTAAATTGTAAGAACACATTTTTATACTTTTATAGCGCTCAAGAATTGAAAGCTCTGCTTTTATTTAGGAAGCTGAACAACTAACTCCATCTTAGATGTCTGTGGTTGAACACACTGTTTTCAAAAAATGTTAAGTGTATTTTAATATTAAAATGTATTTTGAAGCCTTAATTATTTGGAATACTAATTACAAATTACATTTTAAGGAAGTCATTGAAATACAAATATCAAGTACGTATTTATTTGTAATTAATATCTAAGTAGTGCATTATTTTGAAAATAAAATAAATATAGGAACTGAACTATACTCATTTTTTTATTAACTTAAATGTACGATACTAATTAACCTTTCAAGCCCAGCATAAAATCTAGTAGCGAGTATTCGATGAAAAAAGAAACGTGTATGAACGCAAAGAACCAATGCAGTTTCCATTTACGACTGCTGGGGGCGCTTTTCTATTTTATTAGCTAGGTACGTCATGAGCGCTGGACGGCTGTAGATAATCATCTTCATTGGCCAGACTGATCAAAGGAAATACTGACTAACAGTAGGTATACAAAACAGAGGGTAAAAAAGGTATGCTATGCCAAAAAGGGGCTCATAGTACTCATCATTATGAACAACTTTTACTATGAGATCAACAAAGAATTCGTGAAAAAATCAGCTTCTCCATACATTTTGTCGAGTTTCATTGACAATTTTACAGCTGTTTTTTTGCAAATTCGGGTTAGTCCTATAGTAATAGTTGTTCATAATGATGAGTACCTACCATGAGCCTTTTTAGGGATAGCAAACCCTTTTCTTATGATATAACGCTGTAGAGGAAATTGTTAGATCCAACAACAGTTATCAGTCAGTTTGTGTACTTTGTGTGAATAACAAAGTTTTCCCGTTACAATATCCTCAACTAGCTGCGCCCTGCGGTTTCATCCGCGTTTTCCGGGATAAAAGTAGCCTATGTGTTAATCCAGAGCATGAAAAACCTTCATTTCATATTTCATGTAAATCCGCCATTTTTGCGTGAAAGAGTAACAAACATACTCACAAAGTTTCGCGTTTATATAGGGTTATTCATAAAGGGTATGCTAAGCTGAAAAGGGCTCATAGTACTCATCATTATGAACAACTTTTACGATGGGACCAACCCGAAATTCGTGAAAAAAAAATCAGCTGTGCCATAGAAAAATGTCAATGACATTCTACAAAATGTATGAAACAGCTGATTTTTTTTCGCGAATTCTGGGTTGGCCCCATAGTAAAAGTTGTTCATAATGAAGAGTACCATGAGCCCTTTTCGGCTTAGCATACCCTTTATGAATAACCCTGTATTAGTAGGATAACATTATGCCAACTAGCTGATGTCTTCGTGTCATGTATTAGTCGGGTTTCGGTCTCACCATTGCTCAGGAATAGCGTAGCCAAAGCCGTCTTAAACTGTACTGGGCCCTTTTAGAAAGTATAGATAGCTAATTTCACTAATATTGTTCTGTTATGATCTTATTTATTATGGGTAATCAAACAATTTTTTTTTAATTTTAAAAATTTACATACAATTTACATAAGTATGTAAATTCGTACAGAAGTCCCAAAAAACTCATTTTTCTTACATACAATACAGCTATCGAACTTGTAGCATTCAGCATCCATTCCGTAAGGATGATTTTGGCACTTCCCCCCTCCCTCCCATGTAAGGAAACAAAGATCTCTCGAGCCCCCTCTTACGTAGAATCAATATTTTTCGACTTACAAAATATTACGTAACAATTTGATCTAACCCCCTCCCTCCCCCTTTTTTTTATTCAGTAATAGGCTTGCATTTGACCGTCATCTTGCCTGATGGTAAGCAAAGATACAGTCTACGATGGAGCATGCCTTGGGACTTTGGGACCCTTACGTACGTAGGTAATTAATAAATGACCCCTGCGCCTTGTTCGACACTAGTCATGCCAGGGATATAGTTTGTATCGGGTTTTACTGCGGAATATCTATAGGTACTTAGTTCTTCCTTTGTATATTTGTAAAGTGATTCATAACTACGTTAGATAACTTCACTGGAAGCATTGAGCTAATACGTACTGGAGGTGACAGCAGTAGGTACAACACAATGTAATGTAATACATATTTATTGACACCACAAAAGTGAAATTATATAAGGCACAAAAGGCGGTCTTATCGCTAAGAGCGATCTCTTTCAGGCAACCTTTGTACGATACAGTACAAAGTACAGTTTTTCCACTAAAATGTTCCATTTAATAGTGGCAAATTTATGTAGACAATAGTTTATTTGCGGCCAAAAATACAAAAAAATTAAAGGAAAAGGAAATGACAAAAGAAGTTTTTTTAGTAACTCGCTACAAAAATGAAATTTATTCACATAGCTATAACGGGATGTCTCGTATTAAATATACCCATAGGTACAAGGCCACAGCGAGCGTCTAGCGAGTGACCGAGTAAAGTTAAGTCAGATAACTCAACTGAAATATAACATTGCGATGTGAGCGCCATCTCCAGTACATAGTAAGTACATAACTCAATGATTTTAAAACCTACCTACACTGGACTCCAACCTGAATATGCTTTAAAACCGAACTACAGTCGTCTCATTTCCTCTTTACTGTTAAAGGGAGACAAACGCATTAACAGCGCGCTTACAGCATCATCCTCGACAATTAGTAATAAATATATTATTATTAGATTATATAGTCTGTTTGTGTCAGTCAATGTCGGACGCATTTTTCGTAAATAAATTGTCTTTTTTGCATTGTTTTGTGTGTGCGACGCCTTACTCGTATAGCGTTCGAGACGGACTATGGACGCATATTACCAAGGTATATGGATTCGGAATGATAAGGCCAGTTCTGAAGCTCTGCAAACACGAAAACATTGCTGAAATCGATGAAAATCAACTGTAAGTTTATCTATCAATTGAATTCTTTAAGGTACCTAGTGCAACTAAAGAAGAATTTTCTGTCCAAGTTGAAGGATATCGTTAAACGCTTTTATTTGTATCTTACAGTTTTCACTCCCTACTGTAAAATATTGTGTGGCACAAGTCTGTTTTTACAAGCTTTTATTTAACTTGCCGTGTCAGTAGGTATCTCTGTGGGCAAACCTTCGACTGGTTTTGCCCCACTTCCCGATTGAGCTGAAGATTGGTATACCTGTGTAACTCCGATGACAATACAATAAGAGAGCTTGCTTTTTATAACATTTTTAGAATCCATCAATTGTCAGTCAGCTCTTCTTTGTTGTTATATTGTACGGGAAAACTTATTTTTCCGCTTGTCATTATGTTTTTTCCTCTTAGCTCGGTATTATCCAATAAAAACCAATTAAATTACAGATAAATAGGTATTTAAAATATGTGACACCCGTCATAGCCTGAAATTAGTTAATTTTGAATTTGAATATATTTCTGCAGTAATTCTCGAACTCTCTCTTTTTTGTACCTAATAGTATTTATCCGAAATATAATTTAAGCTTATCATATTATAATAAGATATAATTCGTTTGTGCATTCTTTGTGTCTAAAAATAAATAATTTTGACTTCATTTGATCTTCAATTTACCAGTTTTAAAACCCTCTAGAATACGACCATTTAGCCGAACAACCACCAAACCGACTAATGGCTTTAGGTAATAAGTGAGGTAGCATGAGGTAAACTCATCTTTTATTTATTTCTATTTCAGGTTAATACAAAAAAAGACGAATTGAGAACTCTCTTTTTGAAATCAGTTTGAAAATGGAGCTGCACCAGCCTGAGACGCTGGAAACCTTATCCATAGTGAAGCTCGGCGACTGGATCGCGACACGAGCCGACGCAACCCTGGCGCCACTAGCCGCCTTACACAAACGCAGAGCATCCAAAGCAAAAGCTGCGCTCTCACGGACCATCGAAGCAACCCGAAACCATTTAGAATCCAACGTGCCCAGCAAACTGCACGACAAGTTAGCCGCTACAACCATACGAGCGCTGCACGATCTGTGGGAAGAAACCAAAGGCGTGCCTGCCGCAGACCGCGTCAGAAACTGCCAAGCAAACATCATCGGGCGGTCGATAGAAACTGTATTCACAAACAATATAACTTCCCTTTCCTATCGCTATGACGGTATGGAAATATTCTACAAATCATTTAAATCCAAGATACACACGCTCGCTGCTCTCACCGACTTGGAGTTAAACGTCCGCGAATCTGACACTATTGAACTGCTGAAAAGACTGCATAATCTCAAAACCCTGTCTTTGAACATCTGCACGAATGGTATACTGAGATGTATAGCGAAGAACTGCAAACTAATTGAGGTATTAAACTTGAAAAACGGGCGAAGCATCAACGACACCAACGTTGAATACTTAACTCGGTTATCAAACTTGAGGAGTGTTGATTTGTACGACTCTGCTGTTACAGAAAAGGGGATCGCAAAGCTTCTCCTTTCTTGTAGATGCATCGAATACATCGGCACAAGTCACATAGAGCGCGCTTTGGAATACATCGTGTCTAAAAGACAGTCCGATAGAGAGTTAAAGTTAAAATCGTACAAAAACAGCAGAACTGTTACCTTGGAGCAACTTCAGCTGATCGTGAAAATGTGTCCTCATATAGAAAAGACTATCTTTTACAAGTACACCCTCCGGCACACGGATATAGTACTGGCTTTAATCGACTTTGAAAAACTGCGAGATCTCCAGCTTGTGATAGAATGCGACTTCTTCTTTGACCAAGTAAAAGAAATGCTGCAAGTCAGAGGTCGAAACTTAGTCGAACTGAGTCTGTATTCGCTTCGAGAAATAGATGTGGACGCACTGATGTGTATAGGCCAAATGTGTCCAAACTTGCAAAGCCTAAAAATGAAGTACTGTCACTTTGTAAAAGAAACGCCGCTGAATTTGTTGCCATATCAAAATGGTTTGATCGAAGTTCCACCATTAAAACATTTGAAGAAGTTAAGCATAGACGCTTGGTCATTAGAATCTCAACCTACAGAGGAACAGCTAGTCTTTCTGCTGTCAAATTGTCCAAACATCGAGTTCATTTCAACTGGGCCATCTGTCCCGCTCTCGGATGCCGTTATGCTGCAAGTCATGGACCGAAACCCTTTGGTCTACTTGAAAGAATTGAACATGGCGGCGGGAGAGCTGCCAATGACAGTCATAGACAAGATCACTCGAAACTGCATCAACTTTCCTAAAGTTATAATCTTAAGATAGAGTAATTCACCGAGTATAGAAAACAGAAAGTATAACTTGAAATTCGGTCACAAGTCTTCTATTACCGTACCTTAAAAAAAAACCAACAAAACATGGCTAATAAGTAATAACACTCCCGACTAATTCACCTTTCAAACAAAATAAATCAAAATCGGATCATCCGTTCGCAAGCTACGATGTCACAGACATACATACACGCAGACACATCAAACTTATAACACCCCGTCGTTTTTGCGTCGGGAGTTAAAAACACAGAGAATTCTCGAAAAGTGTATGTATGTAAAAAAGTGTATGAAAAGTGGAATACGCCCCTGTCGGACGTAAAAGGCAACTGCATTTGTTCATTTCCTATCGAGCACCATCACAAAAAGCAAATCACAAACATAGCAAAACACAAAGAAAAAGCCACAAAAGTCGGCCTTATCGCTAAGGCGACGTTACGTGTTTTGACGTGACAACATCTAATAAATCTATGAACGCCGGGTGCACGCACGTAAAAGTGTCCCGTTACGCTCATTGTGACGTCACGATCGGAGCGAGAACAGTATGCAATCATTTCATCAATGTTTTGTTATGACGTTGTCACGTTAAACTATCGGCCGTAAAAACCGACTCTTTTTTTCGTCGGAATTTCAATAACAAGGGAGTAAAACATTTCACATGACAAACTAATGAAAACTATCATAGAGGGAAAGAACAGTAAAACGAGAGCATTTTTAGAGCAGGTGAAAGAGAAGGCAGATATGATGTCGTACAAGGAGGTTGTTAACAGCACTTGTAAAAGACCACAGAGTTCGCAGAGTGCTAACTGACAAGCTTTTATACGAATTAATTAAGTTCATTTAGGCATAAGCAGTGATCGACAATTTTGAAATATTAATATATTTATGTTATTTTATTTCTTTCAGTTTATTGCGTCCCACTGGTCCCACTGCTGGGCAAAGGCTCCATTTCCTTCCTCGTATCCCCGTTCTCTGCACAATTAGGCTAATAAGAATAAAAAGTGCCACTTTAATGTAAAGTGTTTATAATTCTAGTTATCTGTCTGTACAGGGTTATTCATAAAGGGTATGCTAAGCCGAAAAGGGCTCATAGTACTCATCATTATGAACAACTTTTACTATGGGACCAACCCGAAATTCGCGAAAAAAAATATCAGCTGTTTCATAGAAAAATGTCAATGACACTCGACAAAATGTTTGGAACAGCTGATTTTTTTTCGCGAATTTCGAGTTGGTCCCATAGTAAAAGTTGTTCATAATGATGAGTATTATGAGCCCTTTTCGGCTTAGCATACCCTTTATGAATAACCCTGTATATCTCAAATAAAACAACAATTTTAAAAGTACTAATTATATTAAACTAAAAGAGACCAGCAGGCAGATTCAGCTATTCGAACATCGAATGTATTCGCCGAAATGTCATGTCATGTCCGGAATGTTCGCCTTCGGAAAGAATATGGTCAAATCTTTCCGAGATTTGACATTCTTTCCGAAGGCGAAGGTCAAAAATTCGAGATCCTTTGGTGCGAGTCGCTTAACTGTACGAGTATAGGCACTAGCAGCAATGGCGGGTCCAGAGGGGGGGGGGGGGGTGCTAGCGTGGCTTGGGCCCCAAAAGCTTCCTAAACAGGACCCAAAATAGCCAATAGCTTTCTAAATAGGGGGCGTAGTTTAGAGATGAGAGGGGGTCGAGGAATCGGGGTCGTTACATTTCAAAATTTAATATCTAAGTATTCAAACGAGATTTTTTACTAAATTATGTCTAGATATAAATTGCAAAAATTGTGACGCCACAGACGGCCTCTTTGGCTCAGCGGTAATAATATCCGCCTTATAAGCCAGAGGTCCCGGGTTCGATTCCCGGTCGGGCAGATGTTCGAATGATGAATTTAAATATCTGTTCTGGGTCTGGGTGTTAGTTGTCCTTGTCTTTGTGTGTGTTCCATGGCATCCCCGACACAGGAATTTATCCTAGTGGGGAGCTATGAGTGTGAAACGTTATTTATTTATTTATTTATTAGGGAGGGAGAATCACACAAACGTGACCATCAGAGACAAGGGCAGGGGGAAACAAAAAGTCATAAAATTCTTATGACGTAATTTATAGATGGCCCCATATCAGTAAATCCTACCATTTTTTATACAGCCACTTGACTCAATCCCCCCCCAACCCAACCAACCAAAATCCCGGACCCGACACTACGTAGCAGGCACCCAAGCAGCTGATCACAGCGCTCTAGATATATAGATAAACTCTTTATTGAAGATATCAATAAAGAGTTTTTTTTTTCTTGATTTTCTTTTTTTTTTAAATATTTTTTTCTTTTTCTTCTTTCTAAAAGTCGAGGTCCCCCGGCGCGAGCCTGCCCAGGCGCGCGGGCAGCTCCCACACGCGCACGCGGCTGTCCGCGTCGCCGCACGCCACGCGGCACGTGCTGCAAACACGCGACAAAGGTTGACAACTAATAAAACGACTATTATACAGGGTTATTCATAAAGGGTATGCTAAGCCGAAAAGGGCTCATAGTACTCATCATTATGAACAACTTTAACTATGGGACCAGCCCGGAATTCACAAAAACAAATCAGCTGTTCCATAGAAAAATGTCAATGTCACTCGACAAAATGTATGGTATATGGATATAAACAGCTGCTGATTTTTTTTCGCGAATTCAAGGTTGGTCCCATAGTAAAAGTTGTTCATAATGATGAGTATTATGTGCCCTTTTCGGCTTAGCATACCCTTTATGAATAACCCTGTATAGTATGAAGACCAACGTGGTTTTGACACATTGGATTAAATCCTGCTTAAATATTTTAATCTCCCAACAATCACAATCAATCACAAACGTAAGCTATTATAGTCTGTTTCACTTTCGCGCTTTTCCTATTAAACCGATCATTATGAAATTTCGCATACACGTTTTCAGGGGTACAGAAAAGGATATAGGTTACTATTAGAGGGTTATAGGGGTAACTAATGGGATTTATAATACATATGTTACTTTTAGGTTACAGGGGTACAGAAAAGGATAAAAGTTACTTTTAGGGGTTATAGGGATACATAATGGAATTTAGGTTACTTTTAGGTTATAGGGGTACAGAAAAGGATAAAGGTTACTTTTTGGGCGTTTTAGGGTACAGAAAATAATATAGGTTACTTTTTTAGGGGGTTATATGGTTATAGGGGTACAGAAAAGTATAAAAGTTACTTTTAGGGGGTTATACAGGTACTGAGAAGAATATACATATACGCTAGTTTTCGAGATCTCTAGTTGCAAATAGCTCACCCACGCTGGCTCACGTCGAGCGCAGTGAGCGCGCCCGCGCCGCCCCGCAGCCCGTCGAGCGGCACGCGGCGCCCGCCCGCCGCGTCGTACAGCAGCGCGCCGCCCGCCCGCGCGCCCACCACGCACACTGAGGGGCTCGTGGCCAGCCAGGACACGCACGACACGCTGGCTTCTATGTCGCACACCTGAGAGAGACAAGGTGGAAGCAAGGCGAGCAATGTGCAAACATTACTGTGTTCCGGTTGGAAAGGCATTGTTTGTTGAAATTACAGGGCAAATGGGAGATTAAACAACTTATATCTCAGGGTGACGAGCAGTGCTGTGCCACGCTGGGTCTTGAATTCTGCGAGTTCAAAATTCTGGGTGGCGCAGAACTGTTTTGGGCAAACGTGAGGTTTAACATCAGGCGAGCGATTTGCTCGTCTCGTCACTCAATTATAATACAAAAAAAGATAAAAGAGGATGTCTTAACTAATAACTGGCTGCGAGCAGAAAAAGAGTCATAAGACCCATTTTGTAAGCTACGAGCGCTTTTGAAAACTTCGAGTTATACAAAATGTTAAATTACTGAGTATTGAACTTGAGGGTAGTTTGTAAAAATATAGCCTATTTCGAGTGTTTGTACGAGCACTACTAGTACTTGTTGACCGAGCGGGCGAAGCGTCTCTGCAACGACTGGCAAAGTTTGCTTACATCTGTCCGGACTCCGGATGTTTTGTTGGTACTCTCGATCAGGTCCTATTTCTCAACTAATCTCGACATAACTTGGTATACAGGGCTATTCATAAAGGGTATGCTAAGCCGAAAAGGTCTCATAGTACTCATCATTATGAACAACTTTTACCATGGGAACAACTCGAAATTCGCGAAAAACAAATCAGCTGTTCCATACATTTTGTCGGGTGTCATTGACATTTTTCTGTGGAACAACTGATTTTTTTTTCGCGAATTTCGGGTTTGTCCCATAGTAAAAGTTGTTCATAATGATGAGTACTATGAGACCTTTTCGGCTTAGCATACCCTTTATGAATAACCCTGAATATACCTTTGATGGTTTGCTTTATGGTAACTTTGTACCCTAGGTGGTTTTTCACTGAGGAACAGAATGATATTGCTGACGATATCTCTAAACCTTAGGTTGTATATACAACTGGGACGTGGTGCTGGGAGTTTATGCTAGGTCAAAAAAGTTTATCATACATTAAAGTAAATGAAAAAGCAGATGTAACTCGGTTCCTCTTTTTTTATTAAACTTGTTAAAAAAAATAATACACAATCATATTATTATGTACTTAGAAGCTACGTCGCAGTTTCGAGTTAGCCGGTCTGTTACAGGTTTTGATAACCTATGCGACCCCAATTTTAACACCTGCAGACGATTCAACGGGTTCCTATCTAAAACTCGCAACATTACTTCATCTCTGAGGGCATTCGCCGATCCAGAGATGTTAAGGATTTCCACATTCGGACTGTTTTGCAGCAGAAATATGATCACCTCCTTCGCTCCGTGAGATCTCAGATTTAATGCCAAACTCTCTAAATGTTTAAATGACGTAATTTCTGATGAGTTGCTTTTGGAATCAAACGTTTCTTTTACGACAGCGCAGTCATTCATGACTAAGAATTGTAAGTTCGGGCATGCTCTATTAATAAACTTCAGTGCATTTAGGTCTATCTGTCTGCCTACTCGAAGATCTAAATTCATCAAATTACGTCCAGTTACTTGCAACACTTCTTTTATTTGATCTGAATAGAAATCATAACGCGTTAGTTCCAGTTCACGTAAATATTGTAAATGGTTGACAGCTGTCAGATAGTTCTGCTGCGGATTGTGTTTCGTGAGACTCATCTTTTGTATCAGCGGACACATTTTGACGACCAACTGCAGTTGCTCCAAAGTTGTTCCAGCGCCGTTTTCGTAGGAACGTAACCGGAACCGTTTCCCTACATTTTCTTCGCTAGATGCAATGAGTTGTAATGCCTTTTCTATTCCGTCTGAGCTGATATGTTCTAAATTTGTGCAGTACATGAGTAGTGTAGCGGTTCCTTTCTCACTCACAGCCGTTCCACCTATGTCAACTCTTTTCAAATTACGCAAACGAGCCAATATATATACACTGCGATCATTAACACAACCCAAACATGATAAGTCTAGCACCTCTAACAACCTACAGTTATCTGCCGCGCATCTCAAAATATTGTCAACACCTAATTGGTTCCAATTATAATGTAATATCAAATATTTAAGGTGAGTTAACTCTTTTAGCAAAGGAATTATGCCTTTCTCAATGTTGGATGCCTGTGAATATGAATCAAGAAGATTTAACTTTAAATCATTCCCATCGAAGTAAATATTGGAATGTATGTGAGGCAGTGAGGGTTTGAATGGTTCAAACGAAGCACAGGTAACGTTTTCAGAGTATAGTGTTCCAATCATCCGCACAACAAAATTCCTTGGGTAGTGTCTGTTTCCTCCACTGTAAACCTGCACAATTTTAGTCACCTGTTCCATCATTACTTGTATTAGTTTTCTTGCTAGCAAATCGGACAATATTCCGGGCACATGACGCTTTAGGAAGTTTCGAATGGGTTTGGTATGTAGAAAGAGAAAGCCGGGTTCTACAGCGTCATAGTAAGATATTTGTGCAGCCTGTGATGAAATCAAACGGCAGAGTTTCCGCAGCACCAAGTTCTGAAGCGTTGCAGGTTGATTCAGGAAATCCATTATTCACTTAATTCAGCGCGAACACAGCGAAAATCTCGTGGAACTGATGTAGGTACAGTTCGCTCGTAGTTTTTAGGGCTTCCTTGTGCGAGGACAATTGTAATTAATCAGTTCACAATAAAGTAGAGACGCGGTAACAGCCGGAGTTCTGCGATATAACTAAGAGCTCAGCTAAGCTCAGAGCTGAGACCCATACAAATAAATCTGACAAAGCGAAAACTCGCTTGTCGAGGGTTCTGAACCATTGTAAATAAACGAGCTTTTAAAAATTGCATCTAAGACAACGCAAATCACGCAACAAAACAACACAAAAACCCGTTTTTTATTGCCCTGTATATTTCTGCAGATTTCTATACCTACTTTTTACTTAGGTCTGTACTGCTTTTTAAGTGATAAAAAACACTGGAGCCAATATTCCAGAACCATTAATAATCTCCTAAAATGTTGGTCTAAAACTATTCGGAACTAAACTTATAAGGCAACAGGCTAAGAATTATAGCGGTTAACATTACCTAGCGCCATGTCAAATTTCAGACCGTTAGCTTTTATAGTTCTATAGATAATTGGCTGTGACATACATACGGACAGACTCGAGTCTCGCATTAAGGGTTCTTCCGCGAAGGTTTAGCAGGCTTATTCAGCAATCCTAACAACGATCTTTGATTAATCAAAGACAACGATATACATATTTTTGTTGTATTGTTTTACAGTAGAGTTCAGGGGCGGATTTGAGTAGACATCGGGGCCACCCGATTAGCAGGCTGATTCGAATGTATTCGACGATTTTCTTCAAAAAGTCTTCCGCCTTCGGAAAGAATATTACGAGTATGTCAAATTTTGGAAAGATTTGACAGATTTGGCGGAAGACTTTTCGAAGATAGTCGTCGAATACATTCGATGTTGGGATAGCTGAATCAGCCCGTAGAACCCTAAAAAGCTACATACCTACTGCCCAAACAAATATGATTGTCGAATCTACACGTGCCTACTTCGGCGTATTTTCCTTCTGTGAATCATCGTGACCGTGATAACCTCTGTCGTTGGGCATACAGCGACGTCATTAATAATAAAACGGGATAAAGAAACATAGTTCTGCAAATATACTTCAAGGATGACAAAATAATGGCTAATCTTAAACGTCTTAAGAACTCATAATTAATAATAATCTATCAAACATTCGGTTAGGGGAAAAATTAAAAACTTTACTTGGCAGCTGTTTTGAATTTCGTTTTGTCACTGACTTTTTTGTAATAAAGGCTTCGGCCTCGAATTATTAAGCAAATCCGACGTCATTTCCAAAATTTTAATGATTAAGTAAAAAATAACTACCATGAAAATAACAAAAATTAAATTAAATTTCTTAGATTGCTCTATATTTTTTTAAACTAAAATAAAAATGGAGGTCGAGATATTTCGGTGGATCCTCATTGTTCTCGGTTCTCGGTTTTCACGGCGAATAGTTTCAGCTTCAACACCTAATCTCCGCGCGATATATTGTCTCGAAAACTTTTTTAACACTCCACAAATAAAAATAAAGGTAGGTAGTGGAACAAAGCTCTCACCGAATTTTGTTTGGTGAGTTTGAAACTATAAAAGTTTTCGTTAAAGTTCACGTTTATTTTCATATCATATGCATATGCAACCTTTTAATCCTCCCACTGCTGGGATACAATACAGGTCTACCCTCGAAGGGTGATTAGGCCGTATTCCACCACGCTGGCCAAGTGCGGGTTGGTGGATTCACATACGCCATTGAATTTCTTCTCCGGACATATGCAGGTTTCCTAACGATGTTTTCCTTCACCGAAAAGCCAGTGGTATGTAAATTCGTACATAAGTCCCAAAGAGCTCATTGGTACGAGTCGGGGTTTGAACCCGCCACCTCAAGAATGTGAAGCGGCTGTTCTCCCACTGAGCTACCACGGCTTTTATCACGTTTATTTTAATTTGTCAAAATGTCAACTCGTACTAAATGGACTAAACTAAGTACCTACCTACTCGAATTTTTGACGTGACGTCTAATAAATCGATGAACGCCGGCTGCACGCACGAATAAGTGTCCCGTTACGTGTCCCTTTACGCTCATTATGACGTCACGATCGGAGCGAGAAAAGTATGCAATCATTTCATCAATGTTTTGTTATGACGTAGTCACGTTAAACTATCGTCCGTAAACCGACTTTACAGACAGCCAATTTTTTTCCGGGGTCTAGGAATACGGCTTTGGTGTTCCCTGCCTATACTAAGAGACGATTAAAAAGGGACCTAGAGATGGTGGCTAGATTTAGGGGTTTTTGATTTTTTTTTTATGTTTGTTACCTCATAACTTTTGACTGGGTGAATCGATTTTGATGATTCTTTTTTTATTAGAAAGCTGACGCTTCCCATTTGGTCCCATTTCAATTTAGTCCAGTTCTGATAATGGTATCCATGAGAAAACTATATAAGTCTTAAATTTGCATTAAGTACGTGCGCGACAAATAGATGAATAACTCAATAGTCAGTCTTTTGAAGTCGGTTTTTGTTTTTTGTTTTTTGTAAAAATAATTATTAAAGTGTCAAATAGGAAACTGTATCGTTATGACAAAAAAAGTTACATAAAACTATTCTGTTTAATAAATATCTAGTGTTATAATGTAATTTTTTTTCTTTTCGGTGTTGTGTTTTTAGTTTGTCATTATAGATTCGTTTGAAATCTGTCCTAGATAAAAACATATAATTCGTCACCTCATCACGACGAACATCAAATTCTATGAAATCAAGAAGAATCTGTACACCAAGTTTCGTCGACAACAGTTGAGAAATACGACCTGTACGTGAGTACCTACATACAAACATCTGGACAAGTGAAAGCATAAAATCTAAAGGGCCCCCATATACCGTACGATTTATCTGTACGATCCGTCGCATCAAAACGATCGAAACGACGAATCGATGGTGTATGTCAAGATCGTTAACGATTTACTTAATCGAAGACGATGTCGGAAATCGCAACAAAAACCCATGCAATCATGAATATCGTAACGATTATCCTTCAGCATCAAACAAGTAAATGATCGATCGTTACGACCAATCGTTTCGTGTATGAGCGACATTTTTGATGCGATCAATCGTCACGATTTTCATCAGATCGATCGTACAGATAAATCGTACCGTATATGGGGCCCTTAAGTGAAGTGAAGTAGATATATGTAATCTGTGTGTCTTCAAGTCGCGAGTGAATCGGTTTCTTCTAGGCGCGCGTGCTCCATCGTAGACCGCGTATCGTTGCTTACCATCAGGCGTGATGACGGTCAAATGCAAGCCTATTACTGAATAAAAAAAAAAAGCTTTCACCAGTCGTTACAGAGACGCTTCGCTCGCTCGGTCAACGCTCGGTCACGTACTAGTACTACAGTTTACTGCAACAAGTCATTATCTGCAAAATCAGTGTCTGGCTGGACGTAACTTCAGGCGCATCACGCTTGTATTCTTTCCTCGATAGATCACCGAATGTGATCGAAACTAATCGACCTGTTATGGGCAAACGTGACGTTTAACATCAGGCGAGCGATTTGCTCATGTCGTCACTCAATTACATAAAAAAAAAAAAAAAAAAAAAAAAAAAAAATCGCAATATCCAACTCAAAAAAATTTGGCATTCCTGTGTTAATCATCATCATCGTCAGCCTATCGTATTTTTAGTTTTCATAACAAACCCGTTAAGTGTATTTTTACCGACGAAAAAACGGAGGAAGGTACCAAGTCGACGCATTTTTTTGTTTATTTGCAGTTAATGACTTCCTGCACGATTTATTCTGTACGAGGCTCACCTTCAGCGGACAGGCCTGATGTATATCATAGACCCGCAGCTGCGAGTCGACGGACACGGACACGAGCGCCCCGGGCCGCGCCCCGCTGAAGGCCACATCCAGCACGCACGCGCCGTGCGCGACCAGCTCCTCACTCACCGGATCCAGGACATCACCTTCCATACCCAGCGGACTCTTTATCTTACAAAGCAGCAGCGCCCCAGACTTCGTTCCGACCACAAAAACGTCATCCGCGACTTTCTCCTCGCTCGGCCTGAGAGGATACGACCTAATGAAGTCGAAGCAGGTGATGTCAGGCGCCGCCATCTTGCGGGACCCGTTGATATTGTAACAGACGACCGATTCGAAGATTTTCGTGTTGGAGTTGACTTGCCAAACGTTCATTGTGCCGTCGCTGCCGGCGGAGATCAGTATTTGGTCGGAGGCGCCGCGGCGTTTGCCTTTGCAACTGATTTGCATGGTTAAAAAGGTGTTGGCTAGGGCCGCGTCGGCCCACTTTAGGGCGGAGACGCGTTTGGAGCCGTGGCAGCCGGGAGGCGACGATAGAGTGGTATAGTTTGTGCTCGTGTTCCTTAGGTCGCACATCACTACTTCGCCGGATGTGGTGCCGTAAGCGAGGAGGGCGGCAACTGGAGGGAAACAGTATTGTTAAGAAAAAATAATTTAATTTAAAATTTGAAACACCTGATAAAAAGCGGATCTTCAAACGGCTGAGCAGATTTTCATGAATCAATAGCTAAGAACATTTTCGATTTTACTATGGAAACTAACGTGGTTTTCACACATTCTTGTTATAATTAAACACGGGAATACTCACGTTAAAATTAAGTCGTCTACTACGACTAGTTTCGGTCACATTCGGTGACCTTTGTCAGGTGAGCTTACAAACGTGATGCGCTCGCGGTTGCGTCTCGTTTGGCACTGCGGACCGCGGCGCGCCGCGCGCGTGATGAGAGCGGTACGTGATACGCGGTGGTTTTTACATGAGTATTCCCGTGTTTAATTATAACAAAAACATTTTCGATCAAGTCACCTTCCACAAAACTCTAAATCACACGTTAAATTTAGGTATAACACGCCATCTGTTTACGACAGGGAACAAAAGCACCAAAACATATTGCAGCGGAGCATAGAATGCGCAGGAGTTGCTTTGTGCTAATCCGAGCATCAAATTGCATCCAGCATCAAAATTATGAAGTTCGATATAATTTGGCCAAAGTGCCATCACTTCAGCCGAAGTTCGAGGCTCAAATCGGAGAATTCAGCCGTTGCACGGTTGTAGTCGTTTCCTCACCTGACGGATGATACTTGACAGCCGACACGCAGTTCTACTCCTTAACATCAAGCAGGTGCGCCAAGCTGCCTGACGCGTGCTTGACGCTGTAGACACTCACCCGACGGATGATACTTGACAGCCGACACGCAGTTCTTCTCATTGACATCAAGCAAATGCACTAAGCTGCCTGACGCGTGCTTGACGCTGTAGACACTCACCCGACGGATGATACTTGACAGCCGACACGCAGTTATTCTCATTGACATCAAGCAAATGCACTAGCTAAGCTGCCTGACGCGTGCTTGACGCTGTAGACACTCACCCGACGGATGATACTTGACAGCCGACACGCAGTTCTTCTCGTTCAGATCAAGCAGGTGCACCAAGCTGCCTGACGCGTGCTTGACGCTGTAGACACTCACCCGACGGATGATACTTGACAGCCGACACGCAGTTATTCTCATTGACATCAAGCAAATGCACTAAGCTGCCTGACGCGTGCTTGACGCTGTAGACACTCACCCGACGGATGATACTTGACAGCCGACACGCAGTTCTTCTCATTGACATCAAGCAAATGCACTAAGCTGCCTGACGCGTGCTTGACGCTGTAGACACTCACCCGACGGATGATACTTGACAGCCGACACGCAGTTCTTCTCGTTCAGATCAAGCAGGTGCACCAAGCTGCCTGACGCGTGCTTGACGCTGTAGACACTCACCCGACGGATGATACTTGACAGCCGACACGCAGTTATTCTCATTGACATCAAGCAAATGCACTAAGCTGCCTGACGCGTGCTTGACGCTGTAGACACTCACCCGACGGATGATACTTGACAGCCGACACGCAGTTCTTCTCGTTCAGATCAAGCAGGTGCACCAAGCTGCCTGACGCGTGCTTGACGCTGTAGACACTCACCCGACGGATGATACTTGACAGCCGACACGCAGTTATTCTCATTGACATCAAGCAAATGCACTAGCTAAGCTGCCTGACGCGTGCTTGACGCTGTAGACACTCACCCGACGGATGATACTTGACAGCCGACACGCAGTTCTTCTCGTTCAGATCAAGCAGGTGCACCAAGCTGCCTGACAAGTGCTTGACGCTGTAGACACTCACCCGACGGATGATACTTGACAGCCGACACGCAGTTATTCTCATTGACATCAAGCAAATGCACTAAGCTGCCTGACGCGTGCTTGACGCCGTAGACACTCACCCGACGGATGATACTTGACAGCCGACACGCAGTTCTTCTCGTTCACATCAAGCAGGTGCACCAAGCTGCCTGACGCTTGCTTGACGCTGTAGACGCGCACGAGGCCGTCGTGCGTGCACCAGTCCTCGTGCTGGGCGCGGCCGAGCGAAACGGCGAGCGAGTTGCCGGCCGAGCTCCAGGAGAGTGCGAGGACTGAGGTGGCTTGGTCGCCGCCACCTTCAAAAAAATATGGAACTCTCAAATTATCCCTGATAGACCTTTTGATATGAAGGGCTGCCAGCTGCCAGCCAGGCTGTAGCGAGACTTCCAGATCTCCAGCCCTGGGGCTGGAGATACCACCTTAAAAACATCGTTTAAGGAACATCTTATTTCTCAGGGTGACGAGCGTAGTGCTGTGCCGCGCAGGATCTTGAACCTCTGCCCTAATTTGCTATGCCCAAGATGACCCGTTGAACTCATGTAGGTACCTACTCTGTAAAATTTTGGATACCTTTTGCTCTGTAGGTACGGATAGAGGACTACAGGTATGCAATAAAAATCTAAATCTGAGTATGAACGCCTGGGAGTTTTTGGTGAAAAAAGCAAAATTCATTTAGACCGGAATAGTCAGGCGAGATGGCGGTCAAATGCAAGCCTTCTTATTTCTAAATTAAAAAAAAATGACCGTGTGCTTGAAGACCGTCCTGGTGAGTTTTGTTGTTGTAAATACGTTTTTTTTTGCTTCCATAGTGAGGGGCAACTCAGCAACCTACCTAAAAACAAAATCAGAAGATTAACAGGCTCCTTTTTATTTCGAAAATTTTACGGTTTCTGTAAGATAGCAGGTGAAACCGCCACACGTAGCTAGTAATTAATAAATATAAGTAATTTATATCTTCAACTTTGAAACGGCTGAACCGATTTTGATAAAGTCCAAGAACCTCCGCTAGAAAACCTGCTTTTAAACCAAAAAAACCGTTAAAGAGCTCCCTTCATTTTACGATGGGGCTTGAAACCATGACTAAAATAATATTTTTGTCCCTCTCACCCGACATGTCAGCCACCTTGATCTCCTGCAGCAGCTTGGCGACGAGCGGCTCCTCATCATCTTCCTCCGAGGAGTGGTCCTGCAGCTCCTGGTCCTCGTCTAGCTGCTGCATCATCGCGGGGACCACGCGCCGGAGGAACTCGTTCAGACCTGCAACGGGTGCCAGTTAACATTTCGATAAAGGTTTAGGAATAGGAACTCTTCATTCAAATTTTATTTTATTTTATTTATAAGACACACAAACATATTACGATCAATGTAACAACACAATACATACATACATTTATAAATCCTGAGCTGGATTTTAATCCAAAGCAGTGTGTACAGCAAAACCACATAAATTGTACAAAGGCAAAATTGTCATGAGACTGTCCATCCCCAGTCCCCACAGCATTATGTTATGTAGATGAGCAGCTCAAGCACGAAATTTTAACTAAGTAGGTATTACTAATATTAGCTACTATTCAAATGAGACGATCTGTTTGGCTCAGCGGTAGTGTATCCGCCTTATAAGCCAGAGGCCCCGGGTTCGATTCCCGGCCGGGCAGATGTGTGAAATTTGTGTGTTCCATGGCATCCCCGACACAGGATATTCCTAGGAGCTATGAGGTGGGAAGCTATAAACCTGTCAAGAGCGCCTTTGACAGGCGTAAATCGCGTACACTTTTCTATCGTAAACTCGCTACGTATTTTACATCAGAGGTTATGCTAGGCCCAATAGGTAGATACAGAAGTCAATCACATATGTACTAATGTACCTACTTCACTTTTCATACCTACGTTCGGCGGTCCACTGTTTTTGACGAAAGCTAAAGTTATACCAGATTACCTGGCGGCGGGTACTCCCTCAGGATGTCGTCCTGCGCACCCAGCTCGGCCGGGTCGGCGCTGCAGCCGCAGTCGCGCGTCAGCTGCGTCTGAGACGACACGCCGCTTTCGGAGAACTCACTGGTTTGGGTCGAGCTTGTTGTCTCCGACCTTATAAGAGAAGAGAAGCATCTTTTACCTACGTAACAAACACTAGCGGTGAAACAGTGAGGTGTTACTTGTTGAGAAAGAATAAATAAAATGAATAAAAAAAAAGATTCCCAACGAGTAACAGTTAACAGTAACACGTTGGAAACCCCTGGGCGAGACGAGCGCTCACCTGATATCAAACGTCACGTTCCCAGAATTTGAACTCTTACAATTCAAGTCCCTGCGCGGCACAGCACTGCTCGTCACCCTGAGTTAAAAGATGTTTAATCTCCTATTTGCCCTGAAATTTCACTGAAAGCATTGCCCTTACTCCTTCTCCTGAAAAAATACGCTTCCTACAGGATAGCAGGTCAAACCAGGTCTTATATCTCAGGGTGACGAGCGCAGTGCTATGCCGCGCAGAGTCTTGAATTCTGCGAGTTCAAAATTCTGGGTGACGCAGACCTGTTAAGAGCAAACGTGACGTTTAACATCAGGCGAGCGATTTGCTCGTCTCGTCACTCAATAAATTAAAAAAAAACACGGGGCAAAGCCATTTACGTAACTCACCTTCGATTGAGAGACACGGAGTCGAAACCCACGACGTCGCTATCATAGCCACTTAAATTAGACATTATCTAAAAAAACACTGTTTTCTTCAACAACTCTAAATGATATTTTACTAAACTATATATTTCTTAGCTCTTTAAATATTTTTCAGTACATAAGTACTTATTCACTTCTTGAAATTGAGTTTTCGATGTTTACAAACAGTCATTTGTTTGCCGTTGTCATGGTTACGGATAGTTTTTTTTAATTTGGTTTGACGTTTGAAGTTTCGTTTGGTAGCAATGAGGATTTTACTTTTCATAGGGAAAAATGTCTAAAAAAGGTTGTTTAGTTAAAAAAATATATTTTCAAGAGCCGAAACTTTTTGTTAGGTAGTTAGAGACGCTACTAAAGTTTTTTGGGTTTAAGACATGAACGGAACCTTATCATCTACTTTCGACTTAATCTCTAAACTTGAAAAAGCTGTATCTTTTAAATACTTTGTTTTCTAGTTTTGTAGTAGTCAGTGTTTTCGGTTTAAAACATCACTACGAAACAATACATATATGTACTTTGTACAATATTAAAAGACCATTTGGAACATCTTTAATATTAGATACTGAATCGATATTTATTAATAGCAAATAAGTTTAGATATGTTTAGATGCTTCTTACTCAATAACGTTACAACGACTCAACGAATTTAGATCGAATCTACTTCATCTGATTGATAAATCACTTTCTCTTCGAAGGAGAACAACTATTTATTCAATAAAAACAATCATAATATTATTTAGATTTATTTAAATACACATTTAGTCATTTATGTATAATTATATTTTTTTAAACTAACTAAAGAGAAAAACATTTTAAAACATTCTTATACATTTTTTAATATACATTTAAAACCGTCAAACGCATAAAAAAGCGCTCCGTTTAAAAAAATAATAAGTATTGTGTCTTATGTTAAGTCTAACTAGTTGCCTGACTTTTCATTTCATTTTTGTTTGCTAATAAATTAAATTGTGTCGAATAGAATTTTCTTTTATCGAAATTACTTACTCGGTTTTTGTATCAGATATGAGATAATTTACAAAAACTCATTTTCTCTGGATTGATTTGTGGTTTCATTACTATTTTTCAATATTTTACAGCATAAAATGCCTTATTTTTCATGAAAATTGTGATTTTCTCCACAAACTTTGACAGTTCGGCGACATCACATTCAATAGTAGCTGCCAAAACACGACTGATTGACGGTTGTGACGTCACGGCAGCATAGCAGAGCATAGCATATTGCTACTATGGACGGTTGCCCTACGAAGCTACTAAAGGCCGATCTACTTACATACTAGAGTTTACGTCAACTCGACTCGATTTCAAGTTGAACCGGTCGGACGAAGGCGGAACAATTCAGAAATATTCATCGGATTTTTTTTGTATTATCGCCGTTTTTTTGATATATTTATAGACCTTTTTTGTGTTCGTCGTTTTTCAGGTCGGAGACATAATGTTTTTATTTTAGAATACAGGGTTATTCATAAAGGGTTTGCTAAGCCGAAAAGGGCTCATAGCACTCATCATTATGAACAACTTTTAGGACCAACCCGAAATCACGAGAATAAAATAGTTAAAAAAACTAAAAAACACGCTTTGTTTAGTGTATTGTCATCGGTCCTTAATATATCTACAAAGTTTGAAAGAAATCTGACCGTTTAAAGTGGGTCAAAAACGCGCTCAAAGGAGTCGGTTACAAACATACAGGTGAAGCTAATAAAAGCGTGTTAAATAATAGTTAATTAAAAAAACTCAAAAACACGCTTTGTTTAGTGTATTGTCATCGGTCCTCGATATATCTACAAAGTTTGAAAGAAATCTGACCGTTTAAAGTGGGTCAAAAACGCGCTCAAAGGAGTCGGTTACAAACATACATACAAACATACAGGTGAAGCTAATAAAAGCGTGTTAAAAATCAGCTGTTCCATAGAAAAATGTCAATGACACTCGACAAAATGTATGGAACAGCTGATTTTTTCACAAATTCCGGGCTGGTTACATAGCAAAAGTTGTTCATAATGATGAGTGCTATGTGCAGAGACCTCTGCACAGGGGGCTATGCACATGCAAGAAACGGCCAAGCATGTGCTCATGGAGTGCGAAAGCGTGGCGTCCCAGAGAGCGAATTTCCTGGGAACACCGGGAGGCCTGCAGCGGGACACGCAAGCTGCTGGACTTCCTGGAGGACATCAGGTGGCTGGAGTAGCTGCCGTCACCCGCTCACGCAAAAAGGGCCGATTTACGGCCTAGTTGCGGAAAAGAGCCCGCTCACCAAGTACCAAGTAAGATGAGTGCTATGAGCCTTTTCGGCTTAACATACCCTTTTTATGTAATTGAGTGACGAGACGAGCAAATCGCTCGCCTGATGTTATACGCCACGTTTGCCCTTATCAGGTCTGCGCCACCCAGAATTTTGAGCTCGCAGAATTCGCGACCCTGCGCGGCACAGCACTGCGCTCGTCACCCTGAGATATAAGATGTTCAATCTCTTATTTGCGGAGGTAGGTATAACTGGCGGAGGTGAGGTAGGTACTTCCCCAGGCGGGCTCTGCAAAAGAGCCCTGCCACTACACCTTCTATGAATAACCCTGTCCTGTATGTGGGCGCGCGGTTGCTCGCCGCGAACTACTAGTTAGATTAGAACTAGCGTTTTCTTGGTACCTAACAAAGAACTATGTTAATCTTAATATATATAAATCTCATGTCACAATGTTTGTCCTCAATGGACTCCTAAACCACTTAACCGATTATAATAAAATTCGCACACCATGTGCAGTTCGATCCAACTTGAGAGATAGGATAGTTTAAATCTCAAATTATAGTCGCAATTTTAATTTATTGCAAATTATCTATATACTGATAATTTTTACTATAAATTGACAAGTTAGCATCAACATACTACGGTTCCTATAGTTACGCAATGGCTTTTGACAGGACAACGTCTGTCGAGTCAGCTAGTTTACTGTATATTTAATGACACTGTGTCCGACCTCGACTTGTTCTCAGATTACCATATTACCGATTTATCTCAGCTGATACCTAGCATGGCGCTGCTTTGTTCTTTGTTGTTGTTTGAGGTAGATAATGACGTTCGACATTACCTTTGACATTTATAAATTAGCAGGATTTAAATACTAGTTGTGCTCCGCGGCTTCACCTGCTAGCCTACGAGAGCTGTTAAATTCGAGATAAAAAGGGTTTCCCAACCTTTGCATAGTACACTCATCATTTTGAACAACTTTTACTATGGGACCAACTCGGAATTCGCGAAAAAAATCAGCTGTTCCATACATTTTGTGGAGCGTCATTGACATATTTCTATGGAATAGCTGATTTTTTTTTTGCGAATTCCGGGTTGGCCCCAAAGTAAAAGTTGTTAAAATGATGAGTAGGTACTGTGACTTTTTCGGCTGTATAGCCCTGTATGTTAAGGTATACCTTCATACTTTTAATCTCAACGATTGTCGCAAAATTATTACTTAATTTAGTTACCCGGTCTAAAAACCGTCTGAAAAAATTACCTACGCAAGACGTTTCACCTAAAAATCCATTCTTGCGCGATTGAGTTATAAACAAACATACAAACTTTGACATTAAATATTAGTAGGTACATAATATAATTATCTTGTCGCGCATTTATTAGAATATGTAACAAATACTTATAACTTGATCAATTCGCTTCGTTACCGTCACGAAGTTAAACATGTTTCTAAAAATCGCTACTCCGGCCTTCATCCTTTGTTTTCTTCTGATACATTTAAATTCTGCGTATATCGAACCGAAGTGCCCAGATGTGACCGTGAATTACTTAAGCAGTTTAGCGAAAGAGCTAGTTCCAGATTTGAGGCAGTCGTTGAAAGGGGACGGGGGGAGTGTGTGTGTTGTGGGGGGGTCGGGAGAGTTCGCTGGGGGGACGCACTTCGCAGCCATGGCAGCTTTGAAGGTATTTGGTGGTTTTATTACGTTTTTTTTATTTTTATTCCATTGAGTGACGAGACGAGCAAATCGCTCGCCTGATGTTAAACGTCACGTTTGCCCATAACAGGTCTATAACGTTACTAGCGGTAGGCAACCCGCGACTGATCTTCTTCTTATATATATAAAAATGAATCGCTGTTCGTTTGTTTCGCTAAAACTCGTGAACGGCTGAACCAATTTGATATTTTTTTTGTTCGCTCTAACAGGGAAGGTTTGAAAGTTAAAAAAAAACAGCGGGTGAAACCGCCGGGTGCAGCTAGTTAGTAAATAAACTTCTTCACAATAGGCTTATTACAGCCATTTTAGAAAATTGTCTTAATTGGATTCTGTAGTGTATGGAATAGCTGACTTAGCATGCCCTTTCTTTATAACCCTTTATACTTAAAACTGTTTATAGCATTAGTCTATAAAAGTTAAAATGTATAAATAGTAAACCTAGATTATACTTATTATCATTCACAGAGTGGAGCTGACGTAGTAAACGTGATCACCACCGAGGCCGCTGCCCCCTCTATCCGGAGCTACTCCCCGGACATCGGTGTCTACCCCTACCTCAACTTCAGAGACGCTTCCAAAATAAGCAATATACTAAAAAAAATGAGCGTTGTGGTCATCGGACCGGGGCTTGCAATGGAAAATGAAGCCATGCAAGTGACGGAGCAAATAATCAAAGATTGCAAAGTCCAGGGCAAGCCGATAGTCATAGATGCTAATGCACTAGCTATCATATCCAAAAACCCGGCCATAATACAAGATTACCCCAAACCCGGGGTCATATTGACTCCGAACATCGGAGAAGCTGAACTTTTGCAGAGCGCTGTTAGCTACAACGGATACTGGGGAGAAAACGTTGCTATCCTATACAAGGGTGAAACGGACCGGTTCTCTTCAAACATATCCGAGTATGACTGGTCAATGTCTGATGGAGGGACGGGACGTCGGACATTAAACCAAGGTGATATTCTAGCGGGGTCGCTGGGCACTCTATACGGGTGGGCGATAAAGTATGGGAACTACAGCGAGTGTTTCAACCGTGAGAGGATGGCTCAAAGTCTGGCTGCGTACGCTAGTGCTCGGCTGACCAGGCTCTGCAACTCTGCAGCGTATGATGTTTACGGCAGGAGTTTCATTGCCTCAAACATGGTTGAACAAATCCATAAAGGTTTTAAGGAGATTTTTAATTAGAAGCTTGAGTTCTAAGATAGAAAAGATATTACATAAAAAAAAATGTTTTTTTTTTTATAAAAAGAGTGAAAATTTTGATAGATAAAAGTTGTACTAGGCCTTCTGTTTTTCTTGTAGCCGTTTAAGCATAAGCATCAAGAGCATTTTGCGGTTATTTTTGATTTAATAATTGAAGACAAAGAGGCTGTCACATATTTGAGGGTAGTCTTAAAATTGTTAATTTAGTCCCCCCTCACTTTTGGCATTAAAACCAGTATTTATTCTAATTGATTCTATACCTAACAACTTACATCACGGTATTAAACTATTAAACCTACCAAAAAATATTTTC
Organism: Alcis repandata; assembly: GCA_949125135.1. Lineage (NCBI taxonomy): Eukaryota > Metazoa > Arthropoda > Insecta > Lepidoptera > Geometridae > Alcis > Alcis repandata. The sequence continues at coordinate 9,291,715 of OX421244.1, read as the reverse complement.
ATAACAATGCAAAAGGCCGCGATTTTAAATACTTGCCGTTCGTACGAAAATTTTCCTTCAAGAAGAACCAACCATGGATTTGACTCATGAAAATTAACACCACTTGGTTTAGGCCCGTGGTGTCTCATATTTGAATACCGAAATTCTTAAAATTTCGAGAAAAACAAACGTTTGAACATAAAAATAATACAATACTGTAGGATCCACGCTCTTTTATTTGCGTTTAATATTATTGTTACGATTTGAAGCTCCTATTGACTTTATTACGATAGTGGTTATCAAGTCTCTTCTTCTTCTTTAAATAACTAGAAGTGTTAAGAACTTAGTGAGCAATTACCGAACAATAATATAAAAGCCAATTTTTTTAAAACTGTGATTGAAATTTAACATTTTAACAAGTTTTTGGCATCAAAATAAGCTTATTGGAAAGGCTATTTTGAAAATGACTTATCTACCTAATAGTTATATTACATCAATAATATCAAAAGCCACATGTATTCATGGTTTTGTAACAGTTCGAGTAACGATTCCAGTAACGATGTCAGATTTGTAAAATTACATTGTAATGATTACAATTTATAGACTACTAGCTGACCCCCGGCGGTTTCACCCGCTTTTTTTTTTTACTTTTAAACCTTCCCTGTATTAGAGCAAACAAAACAAAAAAAAATCCAACAGACCAAAAACTTAGGACCAAAAAGATCGGACCAATTTCTGAACACACCTATAAATATTTGACAACCAAGTGACACTATTTTTTATTTCTAAAATGACAAAAGAGATCGGACATCCCGAGTTTACCGTACCGATAGGACGAACTTCAAATGTTTCACAGGTAGGAACAGTTTGAATTGGAAAATTAAATTGTCGATTTTAGTATTTTTCTTTACTTATTATTCATGTTTCTCACCGTTCAAACCTTCCCTGAACTTTTACAAATATTTCAAGATCAAAATTAATAAAATCGGTCCAGCCGTTCTCGAGTTTTAGCGAGACTAAGGGTCGATACACATCTGACGGAAGATGCGTCGCGTATTATCGGTCGCGTAACGCCAGAACAGAACAGAGAAATGTATAGAACGCACTAGCGCATCATCGGTCAACCGATCGGTCAACCGATGATGCGCTAGTGCGTCAAGTGTGAAAGGTTGGACGTTTTATTATACATTTCTCTGTTTGGCGTTACGCGACCGATAATACGCGACGCATCTTCCGTCAGATGTGTATCGACCCTAACGAACAGCGATGCATTTTTAACCCTTTGACTCGGGTGACACCTGTTAAACTCTACACCGGTAAGCTCGGACGCGTTTTGGCGGGAAAACCGCCTTCATAGCAGACGTTTAGAAAAATTACGAATCTTTAAAAACTATCAAATATTTTTAATTTATGTAAAAAGCAGTCCATTATATGATAACGCTGCTACATTTTAACGTTAAATTCAACAAGATTTAAATTTCAAACAATTTTAATTTATACAAAAACATGGAAACAAAAAAAAATTCGTTTTTCAAATTTCATTTCATTCATCTCATTTGTATCCAAAAAAACTAACATAATATTGTATTCACTGCTTCATTATTGTAGTGAAAAGGTCTACACATATGCCATGATCAAAATTATAATAGGTTTTACTTACCTTTTACAAGAAAACAATTGATAATCACTCACAAAACTTATATAAGATTTTCAAAATCTGTTCGGGTGATACTTTCCACTAAAGACTGTTCAATTTACCGAACGGGTGTTCGGTAAATGGTACCAGCTGATTTTTTTTTTCGAATTCTCAATTGGTGCCATAGTAAAAGTTGTTCATAATGATGTGTGCTACGAGTCTTTTTCGGCTTAGCATACCCTTTATGAATAACTCTGTATAATATCCGATATAATAATTATAATAGCCAGGAAGAGATCTCCCTTTGCGATAAGGCCTTCAGTTAATTGCACTAGTTCTAAGTCTTATTATCCTTTTGTTTGTAATTTCTGGTGTGAACAATGAAAATTTCTATAGATTAACCCTAGATTAAGGCTACTCTATAACCTAAATAACATATTAATTAAAAAAAACTAAAAACACGCATTGTCATCGGTCTTTGACAGGTGTGCAAAGTTTGAATTAAATCTGATCGTTCAAAGTAGGGCGAAATCGAGCTCAAAGGAGTCGGTTACATACATACATACAGGTAAAACTATTAAAAGCGTGCTAATAATAAAAATACGGGTGAAACCGCGGGGCGCAGCTAGCAACAAATAAAACACAATTTAAAAAATCTACTTATATTCAAGCATTATGAAACAGACTCTTCGCCTTCTTCTCTTTCCTTATCTTCTCTCTTCTGCGCTTGACTCGCTCCGTGCTGCGCAGAAGTTGAACTATTGCATCTTCTGTGGTATCCGCTGTGAAATCAAGTAAAAATTATTGCATATTATATATGTACAATACTAGAATAAATTATGTTATGGTGAAAAGTTCGCTTATGGCGCGAAATATAAATTTCAAACTGTTTTTAACCGACTTCAAAAAAGGAGCAGGTTCTCAATTCGACTGTACGTTTTTTTTTTATGTTTGTTACCTCATAACTTTTGACTGGGTGAACTTTTTTATTAGAAAGCTGACGCTTCCCATTCGGTCCCATTTCAATTTAGTCCAGTTCTGATAATGGTATCCATGAGAAAACCATATAAGTCTTAAATTAACATTATGTACGAGCGAGACAAATAGATGAATAACTCAATAGTCGGTCTCTTGAAGTGGGTTTTTGTTTTTTTGTTTTGTAAAAATAATTATTATCTTATACATGTACCTACTGTTGACTTTAAACTTTATTTTAAAAATTTTAATGTTTTATGTGTTAAAACATACAATTTTTATGTGTATTAATTTGATGAATACTATTAGTACGAATATGAATAATTACCTGTGCTTCCTTCTGTGGACGGCTTCATCTTCTTTGCTAGCTCTTGCTCGTTCTGTGCTTCTTCTTGCTTCTTCTTTTTCGGTTTTTCGCTGGAAATAAATAAATTATTCTGTTAATATTTACTTATATTCTAAAGAGATAAAGTTTGTATGTTATAAAGGGGCCGATTTAAAAATTGTTCTTCTTATTATTTTTCTTCTTTCTTTATTTATTTTCTTTTTCTTTCGTTTCATAGTACTCATCAGTATGAGCAACTTTTACTATGGGACCAACTCTGAAATCCGCCAAAAAAATCCGCTGCTCCATAGAAAAATGTCAATGACACTCGACAAAATTTATGCAACAGCTATTTTTTCACGATTTCAGAGTTGGTCCCGTAGTAAAAGTTGTTCATAATGATGAGTACTATGAGCTCAGTAGACTTAGCACAAATTTTGACTTTAAATACATAGCGAGTATTCGATACAATAATTATTTTTACAAAAAAAAACCGACTTCAAGAGACCGACCATTGAGTTATTCATCTATTTGTCGCGCACATACTTAATGCAAATTTAAGACTTACATATATGGTTTTCTCGTGGATACCATTATCAGAACTGGACTAAATTGAAATGGGAATTGAAAATTGAAATTCTAATAAAAAAAGAATCATCAAAATCGATTCACCCAGTCAAAATTTATGAGGTAACAAACATAAAAAAAAACATACAGTCGAATTGATAACCTCCTCCTTTTTGAAGTCGGTTAAAAATGTGTGAACAACGCAGTTTCCATTTACGCCCGACAGGGGCGCTGTACCATGTTTATACAATTAGCTATCGGATATTCGCTAAGTGTTTGTACGTTAAAATATGTGTAAAACTAAGTATACTTTAAATCCGTGCCTGGCGTGAATATGTTGACACGTCAAAAATGACAATTTTACAGGGCGGCCATTTTAAAGTTTGACCTTCTTGGAAAATCGGCAAAATGCGAGTTTACTGACTAAGATTTCTCCAAAAATTGTGTATTCGCTGGGTGCAAAGCAGGGAGTAGGGACAGACGAATCGATCGCAGCGCCCGCCGTGGCTAAAAAAGGAACACGCGGCGGATGTCATCCTTGCGTATACATAGTGGAGTGTTGTTGTTTATTGTATTTCGTTAAAAATAAAGAAATATGGGTCACGATACCTGCTGTGTTGATAACTGTAAAAACACTGGCGTAAACAGTGCTTGTAAATTCTACAAATTTCCACAAGCACGTTGGAAACAAGAACAACGAATGAAATGGATAACAGCCGTCAAGAAGAAAAAGTAAGTTAACTTATAAAATAACACTTTTATTGTTTAATTATCCATGTAGTATGAGAATGTTAAGTGACTATAATTTATTTGTTGGTTTATTTCAGTGCTGATGGATCGCCGTGGTACCCAAAGCCCCATGACAAAATTTGCAGTGCACACTTCATTGGAGGCAAAAAAGCTGAAGAACAGGGCAGTCCTAGTTACGTCCCAAGAATATTTCAGACTACATCCACCTCCGCGAGGGTTAAGGCAAAAGCCATGTCAAGGTATAACCGATACATGGAACGCAGAAACAAAAAAGAAAAAGAATTGTTGAGCAGAGCAGAAGAACCTAATATTCCTTACGAATCAAGAATTGAAATCATGGAAAATACTGCAAAAAAAATTGATAAAGGATGCCAAATAGAAATATTTTCGAATGTTGAAAATGAAGGAAAAACATTTATATGTAATCGGTATATATACAGTGGCAAAGAAATATGTGATTCTGAAGTACAGACTGATATACCAAGTGACCCCAAGATTATTAAATATGACAAGAAGACGAAAGACCAAGGGTGTAACACTATTCAAAAGACTTTCGCTCATCAAGGAATTATGACAGAAAATAAATATTTTAATGGGTTTCGTTCAATTACTAAGGATGAAGAACTCATTGATCTTGCTGGTGTAACCCGTGACAATTTTCATTTTTTATTGAAACGAATAGTGGATAATCAGAAGTTTATGATTGCCAAAGAAGACAATCAGCAATAGGTCCGTGTGTACTACATAGAATTGGTTGAATTGTGCCAGTTTACACGGCAAATAAAAAAGGCCAACGTTACTATAGACGCTATACATTTACATGTTTTTAGTTTTACAATAAACGATTTTAAATACGACGTTTCATTGAAAATATTTCTTTGTTTATTTTACTATTCGTAATGACAACTCGCCATTTGACACTTCAGAGTCCGCCTAAAGTTCATCCGCTAGTTGGCGCTGCCGTCGCGCACCCAGCGAATATTATGAGCTGTCAATTTTTACATATAGAATGCATTGAACCAACAAAATAAAAAAACCGACAAGTCGAGATGTCAACTTGTTCACGCCAGGCACGGGAACAGCACTCATCATTGTGAACAACTTTTACTGACTATTAGAATACATAAAATATATTTACATCTTAAATTTAAAATAACAAACTAAACTAAATAGAACTATTTACAAAAAATTAATAATCAAAAAGTAGTTTTTGCCCGTGTGGCAAAGTACCAAGAACGCTGGCTGCATTCCCGCGCTGAATTGCCAGTGAAATTCTTTGCGCGAGGAATGAGCCAGCCCTCTTATCACTTTTACTATGAGACCAACCCTGAATTCGCGAAAAAAATCAGCTGTTCCATACATGTCAAATATCATTGACATATTTTTACACAGTTTTTATTAGCTTCACTTAGTCTTGTATGTTTGTAACCGACTCCTTTGGTCCTTATTCTCGAGTAGGTTTGACTGTCAGTATGTGAACATTGTTATATGATTCAAGTACTGACTAATAACCAAGTGAAGGTGTGTTTTAACTAATGAGCAATGTGTGTTTTTAACCGACTTCCAAAAAGGAGGAGGTTATCAATTCGTCTGTATGTTTTTTTTTTATATGTTTGTTACCTCATAACTTTTGACTGGGTGAATCGATTTTGATGATTCTTTTTTATTAGAAAGCTGACGCTTCCCATTTGGTCCCATTTCAATTTAGTCCAGTTCTGATAATGGTATCCATGAGAAAACCATATAAGTCTTAAATTTGCATTAAGTACGTGCGCGACAAATATATAAATAACTCAATAGTCGGTCTATTGAAGTCGGTTTTTGTTTTTTGTTTTGTAAAAATAATGTTCTTGTAATTGGACCCATTTACGCAAACAAGAACGAACCCACTGTTTCAGTGAAATTGACTTAGGTACATGAAAGGAATTTAAATTAAATGTTCTAGCTTTTTGAAATCCAATTCTAGCTTTCTACAGGCTAAAACATAAGACTACCATTAGACTACTTTTTTAAAAACTATAAGTTTTAACATTTTGCACACTATTTTCACTAAGTCTCGATTCTCAATATTGGCTTGCTGTGGTTTAGATCTTGTTTGCGTAAATGGGTCCATCTATTCAATTTTATTTTATTGTAACTTAATTTTGATCTTTTTGTTGTTATTATTGTGAATGTTTTTTAATATGTACTGTGTGGACTGTGTCTTGTAATAAATATTTTGAATTTTTTAATATACAAAGCGTGTTTGTTATTTTTTGAACTATTAATTATTTCCAATTAAATGTATGTTTTTTCCCTGTATTCCATACCCTCTTTACAAACCTTTATTAGTCATTTATTTATTAATATAACTCACCTGACAGTCTCCATGGTCTCGAAAATTTCGTCCAAATCGTCTCCTATCTCTACTTCTTTGTTACTCTGTTCTTCTTCTTTGACGTCTTCTTCTTTAACGGCGACGTTTTGCAGAGGAGTCGACGTTTCAGTCTGAGCCAGCACGCAGGACAGCTTGGACGTTAGGTATTGCTGGAAAAGAATTAAAAAAAATAGTTTAAAAAACTAAAAAGACACGCATTGTCATCGGTCTTTGACAGTGTGCAAAGTTTGAATTAAATCTGATCGTTCAAAGTAGGGCAAAATCGATCTCAGAGGAGTCGGTTACATACATACAGGTGAAACTGATAAAAGCGTGTTAAAGAGCTTTTATTGCATTGTCATCGGAGTTACACAGGTATACCAAATTTCAGCTCAATCGGACATCGGGAAGTGGTTCATAATTCAGTTACAAGATTTGACCCGAACAAACATTTTGGAATAAAGGTCTTTCATTAATTTAGGGGGGGAGGGGTTTTTGTTTTTTTTTTTAACACGCTTTTATATTAGCTTCACCTGTATGTTTGTATGTATGTTTGTAACCGACTCCTTTGAGCTCGATTTTGACCCACTTTAAACGGTCAGATTTCGTTCAAACTTCGTAGATATATCGAGGACCGATGACAATACACTAAACAAAGCGTGTTTTTTAGTTTTTTTTAATTTTATATTTACATGGGCTACTTTTAATTCCGGAAAACGCGGGTGAAACCGCAGGGCTCGGCTAGTGGTTACATACATTTCAAGTTAAATAATAATAGTTTATCTACTCTCATATCGTGAAATTCGAATAACGAACTTCAAAACTAATCTACAGGGTTATACTGAAAGGGAAGGGCCGAGAAGGGCTTAAAACACTCATCATTATGAACAACTTTTACTATGGGACCTACCCGGAAATCGCGAAAAAAATGCAGTTCCATACATTTTGTCGAGTGTTATAGACATTTTTCTATGGAACAGCTGATTTTATTTTCGCGAATTTTGACTTGATCCCATAGTAAAAGTTGTTCATAATGATGAGTACTATAAGCCCTTTTCGGCTTAGCATACCCTTTATGAATAACCCTGTATCTCACCTTGTAGAGTAGTTCCTTGGTGTCGAACCGGTGCACCCTGAGATGTCTGTCGAGACTGGAGCTGATGATGAGCCGCCCGCGCGGTACTACAGCTATCGCCGTGACTGCGCCGGCGCAGCCCTGGGGACACCGTTACCGCTTTACTAAATAACCGAGCGATCGAATAAAACTAAACTATAATTATATTAACACCATGTATGCAATTCTGTAGTTTGTGTAAAGTAAATTAAATTGTAATAGTTAAAACTCACGGACCGTGGAGTTTTTTTTTTTATGTAATTGAGTGACGAGACGAGCCAATCGCTCGCCTGATGTTAAACGTCACGTTTGCCCATAACAGGTCTGCGTCACCCAGAATGTTGAACTCTTATAATTCGCGCCCCTGCGCGGCACAGCACTGCGCTCGTCACCCTGAGATATAAGTTGTTTAATCTCCCATTTGCCCTGTAATTTCACTGAAACAATGTCCTTCCAACCGGAACACAGTAATGTTTGCTCATTACTGCTTGGCGGTGGAACAACTGGCAAAGGTGTGGTACTTCCCAGGCGGGCTCTGCCACTACAGTCTCTGGTGTATAATAAACTTTATAAAAAAATATGAAGGATTTACCTTGAACCCTTTATCCGGTCGTCCGGCCCTGAGGTCGACCTGGTGTAACTGCCCGCGACCGAACCCGACCACGTACTGACTGCGAAATTAGACAATGTACTATCATGCTAAGCAGGGTTATTGGGAAAAGGTATGCTAGGTCGAAAAGGGCTCGTAGGGCTACTCATTATGAATAACTTCTACTGTGGGACCAATCGGAAATTGAGAAATAAAAACAGCTGTTTTAGAATAATGTCAATGACTCTCGACAAAATGTATGGAACAGCTGATTTTTTTTCGCGAATTCCGGGTTGGTCCCATAGTAAAAGTTGTTCATAATGATGAGTACTATGAGCCCTTTTCGGCTTAGCATACCCTTTATCTATATATATAAAAATGAAACCCGTTTTCCTTGGTCACGGCATCACGCGTGAACGGCTGGACCGATTTAACTTATTTTTTTGTTGTTGTTTTTGTTATTGTCAGGAGAAGGTTCTTACGGAAAAAAATATTAAGAAAATCTCTCAGAAATATTGAAAAACCCTAAAAACAGCCCTTTTATTTTTCCCATACAAACGTTTTCTAACTAAAACGAGCTTTATTGCTATTGTATAAAGTTCATATTGAATTGCAAGCACTCACTGTTGTTTAAGCAATGTAGGTATGTTCCTAACGTCCAAGAGTCAATTTGCACTTTATTACCTCTGTACAAAGTTCAAATTCAATCATATCTATCAAAACAGTGTGCGTTTTATACTGATAATTTTTACTATAAATTGACAAGTTAGCATCAACAAACTACGGTTGCTATAGTTACGCAATAGCATGAGAATAGAGGTTATAACAAAGAGTTCCTATAATTATTCTCAACACCTTTGGTCACGCCATCACGCGTGAACGACTGGACCGATTTCAATTTACTCTACGTTTATCCCAAAGTCTACCCGTGCGAAGCCGGGACGGGCCGCTAGTTACTGAATAAAAACAAAATTTGAAATGAAGGTTGTTCATGGTCTGGATTAACACATAGGCTACTTTTTTATTCCGGAAACCGCCGGGTGCAGCTAATAAGTAACACTCACCGTTCGTGGAAGCTGGGCTCGATGCAGGTGGCGGCCATCTTGGGGAACTCGACGTTGACGACGGGCCGGCGCTGCGCTCGCGTGTCGTACAGCCTGAGGGAAACATACGTATTACTTTTAACCCCTCCCTTATCCTGGTGAGATTTTAAGACTAAACTTCTCCCTACACCACTACCAGCATAAACATGTACTTTTTGGACAAAGTATCTACCCCCCCCCCTCCTTTCGATCCCCTCATGATAATCGACGATTCCTTACTAAATAGATAAGAATGCCCTTATAGCAAAACGTCTGGATCTCAACGGCAACTAAGCATCATGCATCACCCCCCCCCCTTCTCACTTGTCCCCACCCCCTTGCCACCAACTTCTTCACCGCCACACTTTTTTCCCTTGCCACTCCACCCCCCCCCCCCCTCACCTCACGTATCCATGCCTCGAGCAGACAGCCACGACCCTCCCCCCCTGCCCCCGCTCGAACCCCGCCCCCGACACCCACACCGGCCGCCGCATTTGCAGCCAGTCGTGCGGGAGGTTCTTGGCTGCAAAGATGGGTTCCGGTGTACCGATCTTCCAAATTTTGAGGTCGTTTTCTTCGCCACCTAGAATTATTAATAAATGAGTTAATCTACACTAATCTATACTAATATTATAAAGAGGAAAGATTTGTATTTTTGTATGTTTGTGTTGAATAAACACAAAAACTACTAGACCGATTTCAAAAATTCTTTTACCATTAGATTGCTACATTATCCCTGAGTAACATAGGCTATATTTTATAGTAAAAGTAGGGCAAAATCGAGCTCAAAGATGTCGGTTACATTAATACAGATGAAACTAATAAAAGCGTGCTAAAAATACACAAGAACAACTAACAAGACAAGCTAAATAAAAACTTGTCAAAACTATAAATATCAGCAATCGGATACATTTAATAACATTTAATGTTACAGGAAAGTCAAGTTTGCAAAAATACGGGCTGACTGGTTAGACACTTGACAGATCCTAGGTTATTATAGTACTCATCAAAAAAATATCAGCTGTTCCATACATTTTGTCAAGTGTCATTGACATATTTCTATGGAACAGCTGTGTTGGTCCCATAGTAAAAGTTGTTCATAATGATGAGTACTATGAGCCCTTTTAAGATCAGCATACCCTAATGGACACTGTTATAACCCCTCAAACCCCCCCCCCCCCCTTCCCTTGTCTGTTCCCTGTTATGTACCTGTTTTTTGTGATTAAGAAATAAATATTCTGTATTTAACACTTTGGCTGCGGAAAACACATACCTTGTATTTTACTTTGTGCGACCCGAATGCGGCTACACACGCCAGGCGCGTAAAACAACGCATTTGACTATTAGCCGCACTTAAGGCAAGCGCATGTGATTATTAGCCGCAGTCAAAGACACTAGATACTCACCAGTAGCGAACACCTCCTTCTCATCATCGCACACCCTCATCACTTCCACCTGCCCCCCAGTATTCACCAGCTCCTCCCTCTTCCGGGTCCAGATCCTGACGACTCCTGAGGAGGTGGCCGCGAGGAGGTGCCTCCTGCAGCGGCCGAGACCGACGACATGGCCCGGGGCGAAGTCGGCGGCGTCGACAGTGGAGGACTGGCTGCTTGTGGAGTATATTTGGATCTGGAGATAAATAGAAATAGTTTTATTTGCCATAAAGAAATTATAATATTCGTTTTTTTTTGTTTGTTTTTTGTGTTTGTATTTTTGTGTTTTTTAACTTTAACTAGCTGCACCCAGCGGTGCCACTTGCTTTTTTTAAACCTTCCCTGAACTTCCACAAATATTTCAAGATCAAAATTAGCGAAATCGGTCCAACATATCCGGTGTACATATTTGTAATTTTTTTTAAATTAAAAATATATGTTTGTGAAGCATCGCACAAACAATGCAATAGAGGGTTGGTAAAGGAGGTTGAACACATGTATGCCACAAACCCATCCTAATTTGTTGATTATACTATACGGAACAAGTAGCGTCGCGAGACAGTGCCCTCGGCTGAGTACTCGGCTTGTATAAACAGTTTGACGAGGCGAGACAGTCACTAGAACTGTCATTTGTTTGCTCGGCCGAGTGTGCTCATTTACTGTCTCGCCACTGTACTCGTTGGCCTTGAGTACGTAAGCGTTTAAAAGTAAGATCCAACTGTCCTTATTAAATTCCAGGTCCCAAATTATCCCTTCAGGCTGCCAGGAACAGCTGATTTTTTTGATGTGAAACATCTATAGGCGCACGTACAAGAACATTATTTTTACGAAACAAAAAACAAAAACCGACTTCAAAAGACCGACTATTGAGTTATTCATCTATTTGTCGCGCACGTACTTAATGCAAATTTAAGACTTATATGGTTTTCTCATGGATACCATTATCAGAACTGGACTAAATTGAAATGGGACCAAATGGGAAGCGTCAGCTTTCTCATAAAAAAAGAATCATCAAAATCGATTCACCCAGTCAAAAGTTATGAGGTAACAAACATTAAAAAAAAAAAACAAACATACAGACGAATTGATAACCTCCTCCTTTTTTGAAGTCGGTTAAAAACCGATTTCTGGCGTGGCGACGCATGCGTCGCACGGCCTCAGAGGCAACATCGAATATAACTATTACCGAAATCACTGATTAAACGAATTAAGTAGTCACGATTTGAAATAAATTCGTAAATTTTTGTATTTAATGAAAATAAATGTTTATTCAATAAATAGTCATCGTAATCTGGAAAAATCGTAATATTTTATTTTATCATTATGACATATTTAGTTCATAACATATTTTTATAATTTATTAAAAAAATAATTAATTTATTCATTTTTTTATTTATTTTTTTTTATATATTTTTTTAATTATTTATATTATTTTTATATTTTTTTTTTATTTTTTTTCTTAACATATTTAGTTCATAACATATTTTATTTTATCATTATGACATTATGTCATGCGGGGCTATTACGTCTGCGGGGTTATTACGACTTTTGTCTATAACTTATGTACCATAATGTTTTATCAATAACGACATCTATGGGCGGAAAGTGGAAAAAAAAAGAAGTGGCCCATAGATGTCGTTATTGATAAAACATTATGGTACATAAGTTATAGACAAAAGTCGTAATAACCCCGCAGACGTAATAGCCCCGCATGACTATATTTAGTTCCTATCACAATATGTTCTTTTCTGCATATTACTTTTACAAAATAATGTCGATGTTTCACATCTGCCAGGCGTCCCGTGACGGCTCACATTTTTTTTTATTATTTGGACAATATGCTACATAGGTACGAGTACATTCCTCATCGGGATTTATGGGATCAAAAACAACAATCATCAAAATCAGTTCATAATTGACTGACGATTACACCAATCGCGTGACAAACATACAAAAAACAAACAAAAAAGCAACAAGCAGTCGAATTCAGCACCGAATTACGTTAGCTGCGATCGGAGGACTTTAAAAGAAACCAAGATTGTGGCTACTTAGTTTTATTAAATTAATAAAATAATTACAATTAGCCTAAAACTAAATTAGGTGAATACTATCTGAAGTTAAGAGTAGTAATGACTTGAAAACGAGAAGGCTTCCATCTGGTCATCTCGGTGAGTTGCTGAATCGGCGCCTCGTGATCGGTGCCTAGGTCGCTTGTGAATCTGGAGCACGGCCTATGCAGCGTCAGCGGTTCCGGTTATTGAGCAATACGTAACTACCGTCTCCTTTTTGGAAATCGGTTAAAAAATAAAAACAGCGGCAGACGATATTTTTTTCTTCTCAACCTTTTTTTTCCTTTTTTTCTGTTTCATTCTCTTTTTATTGACCTTAAAAACATTGAATGTTACAAGTAAGTCACCAATTCACATGTTTTTATTTTAGAAAATACAGGGTTATTCATAAAGGGTTTGCTAAGCCGAAAAGGACTCATAGCTCAAATTCCGGGCTGGTTACATAGCAAAAGTTGTTCATAATGATGAGTGCTATGAGCCCTTTTCGGCTTAACATACCCTTTTTTATGTAATTGAGTGACGAGACGAGCAAATCGCTCGCCTGATGCTATACGCCACGTTTGCCCATAACAGGTCTGCGCCACCCAGAATTTTGAGCTCGCAGAATTCGCGACCCTGCGCGGCACAGCACTGCGCTCGTCACCCTGAGATATAAGATGTTCAATCTCCCATTTGCCCTGTAATTTCACTGGAAACAATGCCCTTCCAACCGGAACACAGTAATGTTTGCACGTTACTGCTTGGCGGTGGAATAACTGGCAAAGGTGTGGTACTTGCCCAGGCGGGCTCTGCAAAAGAGCCCTACCACACCTTTTATGAATAGCCCTGTATATGGGCGCGAGGTTCAGTTCGCCGCCAACTACTAGTTAGATCAGAACTAGCGGTTTCTTGGTAACAAAGAACTATGTTAATTTACTGTATATTTAATGACACTGTCCGACCTCCTCGACTTGTTCTCAGATTACCATATTACCGATTTATCTCAGCCGATACCTAGCATGCCGCTCCTTTGCCCTTTGTTCGACATTACGTTTGACATTTATAAATTAGCAGGATTTAAATACTAGCTGTGCTCCGCGGCTTCACCTGCAAGCCTACGAGAGCTGTTAAATTCGAGATAAAAAGTAGCCTATACCATACAGCAGGGTTTCCCAACCTTTGCATAGTATTCATCATTTCGAACAACTTTTACTATGGGACCAACTCGGAATTCGCGAAAAAAATCAGCTGTTCCATACATTTTGTTGAGCGTCATTGACATATTTCTATGGAATAGCTGATTTTTTTTCGCGGTTTCCGGGTTGGCCCCAAAGTAAAAGTTGTTAAAATGATAAGTATGATACTTTTAATTAATTTTGTTAACCGGTCTAAAAACCGTCTGAAAAAATTACGCGAGACGTTTCACCTTAAAATCCATTCTTTCGCGATTGAAAATATACATATTTATAAACAAACACCACAAACAAAAGTAACATTAAATATTAGTAATATAATTATCTTGTCGCGCATTTATTACAATATGAGACAAATATTACTTGATCAATTCGCTTCGTAACCGTCGCCGCGTCGTGAAGTTAAACATGTTTCTAAAAATCGCGACTCCAGTCTTCATCCTTTGTTTTCTTCTGATACGTTTAAATTCTGCGTATATCGAACCGAAGTGCCCAGATGTGACCGTGAATTACTTACGCAGTTTAGCGAAAGAGTTAGTTCCAGATTTGAGGGAGTCGTTGAAAGGGGACGGGGGGAGTGTGTGTGTTGTGGGGGGGTCGGGGCAGTTCGCTGGGGGGACGCACTTCGCAGCCATGGCAGCTTTGAAGGTATTTGGTGGTTTTATTACGTTATTAGCTGCACCCGGCAGTTTCACCCGCTGTCTTTTTTACTTTTAAACCTTGCCTGTATTAGAGCGAACAAAACAAAAAAAGAACTACCTACTCAAATCGGTCCAACCGTTCTCGAGTTCAACAGCGATTGTTTGTCAATTCTCAGTCTCTCGCGTCGTCATACCCCCGCGCCTCTGTACCGCGCAAGCGAGGACTAAGATAAACAGTTTGGCTATACACCCTGTATAGCCTAGCTAAAAAAACGAAAAAACTGGTGCCGAGTTTGAAGGCGCGTTTTAATTTTCTAAAATAGTTAAACCGCGTAAATTCCTAAATAGCTCAAAGCTAGTTTAAAGGCGCCACTTTAGGAAATTTAGAAACGTCAAAGTCAATTTTACGAAGCGAATGAACGAAATCGACTAACTACTCCATTTAGGAATTTTATGAATTTTAACTTGATTTGGTAGTTTGAAGGTACGTTTTAGGTCATTTTAAAATGTTTTAGGTTAATTTTTAAACAAACTTAGGAAGCACCATTTTGGATCCTGCCTAAAAAAGTTAAATTTCAAAGTGAGTTTAAAACAAGTAATTGAGTGATTTTACTTACAAAACAAATCCTTTGCAAAGTTTAGTACAACGAAAAATGTATGAAAACCTATAATTGCCCAATAGTCTTTCCTGTTCAGCGCTATATGTAATCAAAGTACATACTATTTTTCGAATAACATCGGTAATAGAAAAGTGTACCTCGGCCGTTTTGGTTTTTTTAGTGGGTTTCTATTCAATAACCTTAATAACTATAAACTTGTCTGGATTCTAAACCTATATCTTTAACTTACACAAGGGTAAGGATTTCGGAAAGCACTAGGTCTAGTACCTTAGACCCAGCGCTTTCCATTGCTACAAGGAAACAGAATAATACACTACAAACTACAGTTCACAAATACTTCTTGCTAATGTAATTTACTGTGAATTTTATTAAAATAGATGTGTATTACAAAAAACAACTTTTCAAATCTTAGTTTTAATCTTCTTCTCTTATTAGTGGTTTACTCTTGGTAGACTGGTCATGGTTGTAATGTTACTAGGAGGCTCCTCACTGTCGTCGAGAATACTGATGTATTGCCAACTTTTTTACTTTTTACTTATTGCCAACTTTTGTAGTGGTAGGGCTCTTTTGCAGAGCCCGCCTGGGGAAGTACCACACCTTTGCCAGTTATTCCACCGCCAAGCAGTAATGTGCAAACATTACTGTGTTCCGGTTGGAAGGGCATTGTTTCCAGTGAAATTACAGGGCAAATGGGAGATTAAACAACTTATATCTCAGGGTGACGAGCGCAGTGCTGTGCCGCGCAGGGTCTTGAATTTTGCAAGTTCAAAATTCTGGGCGGCGCAGACCTGTTTTGGGCAAACGTGACGTTTAACATCAGGCGAGCGATTTGCTCGTCTCGTCACTCAATTACATAAAAAAAAAAACCACAGCACAATAATTCAAATCAACCAATTACCTTTTCTGTGGCAGTTTCCTTGAGATGACGTCACTGACCTGTCATAGATAACCATAGAGCATAGACTAGTTTGACCTCCTTGTTAATTTATGTAAAATATAGTATGTTTCTGCCTTTATATTACTGTGCACTGACAGTAATTTGTCACAATATAAGTGAAATGTATAATAATGTAAATGCCTATACTCGCGTTCCGCAACACCATCAGCTTACTTTGATAGTTTGCTTTGTGTAGGTATCTTTGAATTACTTTACACGGACAACAACGATGCTATTACACGATGCGGTTAGTAAATATTAAAGCTATTCTTAAATTATCTTCTAATTTGTATACAGTAAAGCAAAACAAATAAAATTCAATTTCGAAAACAATGTAACCAAACGTACTGCCATTGAGTGCCAGGTTTCAAAATTCAAAAACCACCATTTTTATCGAGTAATTCCATTTGATCAATTTTCGTCATGAACCAATAAACAATAAATATTTATCAACTTTTTCTACTACAGAAAAGAATGCTTTCACTAGACAAGATTTATTATAAATCCAACAATTTCTTGTACGTAGTGATATTTTACAAAAATTTAACCAAGTGCAAACCTAGAACACTTCTTTACTTGATAATTAACATTTTTTTTTTATATTTACATCTTAAATTTAAAATAAGCTAAAATAACCAACTAAACTAACTAGAACAAAGGAATTTATAAAACTAAAAATCAAAAAGTAGGTTTTGCCCGTGTGGCAAAGTACTAAGAACGCTGGCTGCATTCCCGCGCTGAATTGCCAGTGAAATTCATTGCGCGAGGAATGAGCCAGCCCTCTTATCACCAGTGGCGTCAACTAAGCGAGGTGTGATTTGCTTGACTTTTTTTTTTTGTACTAGGACAAAAAAAATATAACATATTACGTAAACATAGTTCATTCAAGACCGCACGAATAGGTACTTCTATAGTAAAATATTAATGTATGAAGAAAGATAATTACAAAAAATAATCAATATATATAAAAGTGAAGGTCGTGACTGACTGACAGATCAACGCACAGCCTAAACCGCTTAAGCTACAAACTTCAAATTTGGACAAAAGTTTAATATCAAAAAGCGGACGCACACTAAGAAAGGAATTTGCCCAATTCAACCCTTAAGAGGGTGAAAAAGGGTGTTTAAGTTTGTATGAAAAATTTTTTTTTCTTTATGCTACGATTATCAAACTTTGCGAATATACTAAAGTTAAAAAAATAATTGACACCTATTTCAACATTTTTTAAAAATCAACCCCTAAAGGGGTGAAACGGAGCAATAAAGTTTGTATGAAGATTTTTTTTTTAATGCTGTGGTTATGAAACTTTGCAAATATACTAAGCTTAAGAAAATAATTGACACTTATTTTTTTGTTTTTTGAAAATCAACCCCTAAAGGGGTGAAACGGAGTATTGAAGTTTGTATGGAGATTTTTTTTTTGATACTGTGGCTACGAAACTTTGCAGATATACTAAGCTAAAAAAAATAATTGACACTTATTTTTTTGTTTTCTGAAAATCAACCCTTAAAAGGGTTAAACGGAGTGTTGAAGTATGTATAAAAATATTTTTTCCCTACTACTTCGATTATTTAACTTTGCTATTGTAATAAGCTAAAAAAAATATTAGATACCTGTTTCATTATTTTTTGAAAATCCACCCCTGAAAGGGTTAAACAGAGTGTTGAATCAACGCATCAACATTAACAGATCAACGCACAGCCTAAACCGCTTAAGCTACAAACGTCAAATTTGGACAAAAGTTTTATACCAAAAAGCGGACGCACATTAAGAAAGGAATTTGCCCAATTCAACCCCTAAAGGGGTGAAAAGGGGTGTTTAAGTTTGTATGAAAAAAATATTTTTCTTAATGCTACGATTATCAAACTTTGCGAATATACTAAAGTTAAAAAAATAATTGACACCTATTTCATCATTTTTGAAAAATCAACCCCTAAAGGGATGAAACGGAGTATTGAAGTTTGTATGAAGAATTTTTTTGATGCTGTGGTTACGAAACTTTGCCAATATACTAAGCCAAAAGAAATAATAGACATTTATTATTTTGGATTTTGAAAATCAACCCCCAAAGGGGTTAAATGGAGTGTTGAAGTTTGTATGAAATTACTTTTTTCCCTATGCTACGATTATTTAATTTTGCAGATGTACTAAGATAAAAAAATAATAGATTCCTGTTTCATTATTTTTGGACAATCAACCCTTAAAGGGGTGAAACGAGGTATTAAAGTTTGTATGGAAATATTTTTTTCTTAATGCTACTACATATTATTTAACTTTGCAAATTTACTAAGCTAAAAAAAATAATAGACACCTAAGTATATTTTTGTTTTTGAAAATCAACCCCTAAAGGGCTGAAATGGAGTATTGAAGTTTGTATACAAATATTTTTTTCCCAATGCTACGATTATTTAACTTTGCAAATGTACTAAGTTATAAAAATAATAGATACATGTTTCATTATTTTTGAAAAAACAACCCCTAAAGGGGTGAAATGGTGTAGTAAATATAGTACGGAGAGAGAATTGTAATGACTCACTGACAGACAACGCACAGCCTAAACCGCTGGCCGTAGAAATTTGAAATATGGAGGGTGTGTTTGTCTTGATGAGTAAACGTGTACCAATAAAGAATTTTTTGAAATTCTACCTCTAAAGGGGTGAAATAGGGTGTTAAAGTTAGGATGGAGAAGCATTGTTTTTGACGTCACGGTATTGAAACTTTACAAATATACGAAGCTTAACAAAATAACGAACACCTATTTCACCATTTTTGGAAAATCAACCCCTGTGGGGGTGAAATGGCGTGGTAAAGATAGTACGGTGAAAGAATTTGGTTTGATGCTAACTCAATGAAACTTTACAGATGTACTAAACTTAAGGCGGGTAAACAACATCAGGAAAAAATCCAAAACCTTCGAAAAGTCATATCCTCGAGGTGGAACTGCTAATTATCTCGAAAATTAAAAACATTTTTACCAAAGCGCTGAGACTAATAAGTCACCAAAATCTCGGACCTTTTTGGAGCCATTAAAAATAACATAGTCGCCTCAAAAACATGGCCGCCATACAAACTTTGAGGGTCTATATCTCCGAAACGGTTGAAGATGGGTGGGTGTTTGACTAGATGTCATAGGAGTTAGCAAGGGCTACTTGATGGTTGTGGCAAAAATCCAAATGATTCAAAATGGCCGCCATTATTTTTTCTACATGATTCGAGGGGGCTGATTTAGCATCTGTTTTGGCATCTGGGGGTTTTTGGGGTCCCTGCTTCCATTGTATGACGCTTTTTACATGTTCTCAAAAAAGGAGGGTTAAATTAATTATCGGTTCCCGAGGTATAGTCCACGCGGGCGAAGCCGTGGGCGGAAGCTAGTATTAAATAGCTAGCAATACTCGCTATTTCATTGAGTAAAATTCTTGATTATCTATGGATGAATACCAAAGATAATCAAGAATTTTGAACAAAACAAGAACGGAAACCGGTCTTTCGCGGTATTTTTTACAACTTTTTTTTATCTGTGAATTAAACTTAGCTGAACTAAAACCAATTAAATTCCGTTCAATTTTATAGTAACGTGGCGCCTTCTCAACTTTTAGAACAGTCATTTAAAATTAAGAATTTTAGCAGATTTCCGATTTGTACGTGGCGCCTTCAAACTCTACACGACTGTCTGAAAAAAATTCGCGAAACGTTTCACCTTGAAATCCCTTTTTGCGCGATTGACTTACAAACATCCAAACATACAAACTTGACATTAATATTAGTAATATAATTATCTGATCGCGCATTTATTACAATATGTATATTCCTCGATTAATTCGCAACGTAACCGTCGCGAAGTTAAACTTGTTTCTAAAAATCGCTACTCCAGTATTCATCCTTTGTTTTCTTCTGATACGTTTAAATTCTGCGTATATCGAACCGAAGTGCCCAGATGTGACCGTGAATTATTTACGCAGTTTAGCGAAAGAGTTAGTTCCTGATTTGAGGGAGTCGTTGAAAGGGGACGGGGGGAGAGTGTGTGTGGTGGGGGGGTCGGTGAAGTTCGCTGGGGGGACGTACTTCGCAGCCATGGCAGCTTTGAAGGTATTTGGTGGTTTTATTACGTTTTTTTTATTTTTATTCCATTGAGTGACGAGACGAGCAAATCGCTCGCCTGATGTTAAACGTCACGTTTGCCCATAACAGGTCTATAACGTTACTAGCGGTAGGCAACCCGCGACTGATCTTCTTCTTATAGTATATATATAAAAATGAATCGCTGTTCGTTTGTCTCGCTAAAACTCGTGAACAGATTTGATACTTTTTTTATTCGCTCTAACAGGGAAGGTTTGAAAGTAGAAAAAAACAGCGGGTGAAACCGCCGGGTGCAGCGCCGGGCTTATTACAGCCATTTTTGAAAATTGTCCTAATTGGATTCTGTAGTGTATGGAATAGCTGACTTAGCATACCCTATCTTTATAACCCTTTATACTTAAAACTGTTTATAATATTATTCTATTATATAAAAGTTAAAATGTATAGATAGTAAACCTAGATTATACTATTGTTCACAGAGTGGAGCTGACGTGGTAAAAGTGATCACCACCGAGGCCGCTGCCCCCTCTATTCGGAGCTACTCCCCGGACATCGGTGTCTACCCCTACCTCAACTTCAGAGACGCTTCCAAAATAAGCAATATACTAAAAAAAATGAGCGTTGTGGTCATCGGACCGGGGCTTGCAATGGAAAATGAAGCCATGCAAGTGACGGAGCAAATAATCAAAGCTTGCAAAGTCCAGGGCAAGCCGATAGTCATAGATGCTACCGCACTAGCTATCATATCCAAAAACCCAGCCATAATACAAGATTACCCCAAACCCGGGGTCATATTGACTCCGAACATCCGAGAAGCTGAACTTTTGCAGAGCGCTGTTAGCTACAACGGATACTGGGGGGAAAACGTTGCTATCCTATACAAGGGTGAAACGGACCGGTTCTCTTCAAACATATCTGAGTATGACTGGTCAATTTCTGATGGAGGGACGGGACGTCGGACATCAAGCCAAGGTGATATTCTAGCGGGATCGCTGGGCACTCTATACGGGTGGGCGATAAAGTATGGGAACTACAGCGAGTGTTTCAACCGTGAGAGGATGGCTCAGAGTCTGGCTGCGTACGCTAGTGCTCGGCTGACCAGGCTCTGCAACTCTGCAGCGTATGATGTTTACGGACGGAGTTTCATAGCCTCAGACATGCTTGAACAAATCCATAAAGGTTTTAAGGAGATTTTTTATTAGAAGCATGAGTTCTAAGATAGAAAAGATATTAGACAGAAAATTAAAAAAGAGATTTTTTTCTATTTTTTTTTTTTTATAAAAAGAGTGAAAAATTTACTAGGCCTTCTGTTTTTCTTGTAGCCGTTTAAGCATCAAGCATCAAGAGCAGTTTGCGGTTATTTTTGTTAATAATTGAAGACAAAGGTGCTGTCACATATTTGAGGATAGTCTTAAAATTGTTAATTTAGTCCCCCTCATTTTTGGCATTAAAACCAGTATTTATTCTAATTGATTGTTTCATGAAAATCCTTTTGTGGCGTAGGGCAAGACCATGTGTTTATTTATCTATGGTAGCTGCGCCCCGCGGTTTCACCCGCGTTCTCCGGGATAAAAATTAATGTGTTAATGGATAAAAAGTAAAACTAAAAGATAAAAATATTTCGGGATAAAAAGTAGCCTATGTGTTAATCGTAACCGTGAACAATCTTCATTCCAAATTTCATGTAAATCCGTTCAGCCGTTTTTGCGTGAAAGAGTAACAAACATACATCTTACTACTGCAAATTTTACTAATCCTATTAATATTTTAAACGCGAAAGTTTGTAAGTTGTCGCTCTTTTACGCCAAAACCGCAGAACGGATTTACATGAAATTTGGAATAAAGGTTGTTCATGGTCAGGATTAACACATACGCTCCATTTTATCCCGCAAAACTCATGTTAACGACTTGACCGCGAGTGAAACCGCGGGGCGCAGCCAGTAATTTTATATTTAGTTTACCTGTTGGTTTTTCTTCCCAATAAGTATTTCTGTTTGTTCGTCATTCCCCCACCGCATGCACGTGATGGCGTCCTCTTTCTGCAGCGATTTGATTTCTACGAGGTTCTCGATACATTTCTTATTGTTTTTACTTGAGTCTGCATAGTATTTTATATCTGAAAATTATTATAAGTATTTGTGAACATCTTGATAAATTCGGTATCTATCATGGTACCTTCTAATTCTAAGTGGGGGTGATTGACCTGCACCGACGTCCAGCTTGGGGTGTATTGTGCCTCAAATATGCAACTTTAATCCTCCCACTGCTGGGATACAACAGGTCTACCTCGAAGGGTGATTAGGCCGTATTCCACCACTGGCCAAGTGCGGGTTGGTGGATTCACATACGCCATTAAATTTCTTCCCCGGACGTATGCAGGTTTCCTCACGATGTTTTCCTTCACCGAAAAGCCAGTGGTATGTAAATTCGTACATAAGTTCCAAAGAACTCATTGGTACGAGTCGGGGTTTGAACCCGCCACCTCAAGAATGTGAAGCGGCTGTTCTCCCACTGAGCTAACATGGCTTGTATGTGTATTGTGCATTGCCCCCTGACTGCCAGCTTACCCAAACCAGCCAAGCGCCCTAAAATAACAGAGCACGCTGACACACCTCATCCCCTTGTATTGGTATTATATGGTACCTTGACAGCATCATTGATTTCACCCACACTTAGCCACTGTGGTGGAAAATGGTCTATCACCACCGAAGTCGGATTATATCGAACCGCCCCAATATCACATTTGTATCAAAACCGCGGAAGCCGAAATCCGGGGGGGTGCGGGCCGTGTTCGGGGAGGTAAGGTACTTGGTCATTATTATCCAACATTTTCAAAAATCATATTTGTGACAGCAAATAGTTAGTCGATTAATAGCTTTATTTTTAACCGTATAATAAATTGACGTTAAGTTGTGACAGCAAACGTAGTGATGGGATCTGAATATATTAAGAGAAAAATCGATCGATTTTGTCGATGACGTCATCATAAAAATAGGGACGATTTCCATAAGTAGAGAAATTACTGACTAACCTAAATACTTTTATTTTGATGAAATGTTTTAATTTCATCGTTGTTTTATATCGTTGTTTTTTAATTATGGGATGTTATCAAAATGCTCCAATTAGACTTCCTGGACTAATCTTTTCAGAGGTGTGTTATTACAACAGACAGTCCATCAGATGAAAAGGTGCATTTTTACCGATTGAAACAAAGGTAGGGCCAAGAAAATCGGTTACTAGATTGTGCGGTTCCTATGCAATATCGATTTCTTATATTTGGGAATCGATAACAGTTTCACCAACTAACATTGTAAAGTTTTATTATTTTTTCAACTATCGATTTTCCCTTCACTAGCTTGGTTACAGAATAGGGAACATAGGGCTTATACCGGACTGTTCTTCAATGGTCAATGGAAGATTCAAGTTGTAACAATAATTTAAAAATGCGAATGAAAGAGTGTGTATCCTTCAGTTAAAAAATATGTTCTACTAACTATGTCACCCAGTTTCACCCACTATCCTACAGGAATCTTTTTTTGGGTTAAAAATCAGCCCATGATGTGTTAATCCAGGGTATAAACTTAATCCATCGCTACTCAATTTCATTTAAATCTGTTCAGTCATTTCTATGTGATTTTTTTTGTGATTAAGTGACGAAACGAGCAAATCGCTCGCCTGATGTTAAACGTCACGTTTGCCCATAACAGGTCACAACCATCCAAACATTTACATTTATAAAAATTCAAAATTTAATTTATTGTGCCTGTGGGCCTGGGTTAGAGAGGTGTTTAAATGATAAAAGATCTCCAGACTCCGCCTGTAAGCGTACAAGCGGGAACTTAAATGACTAATTACATTTAATTAAATTAAAAAATTATATTACAGAATTAAAAATTTATGTCAAACTTATAATAAAATTATATTATACCATGTAGTGGGATAGTGTGATGGAAACCTGAAATTTAATAACCTATTTTATCACCTTAATAAAGCCTGTTTTGTTATTCAGTATTTTACTGAGAATGATTTTAACTGGATTTAATTTAATTAATGATTTAATTTTACGTTGTATATGCATGCCATTTTACCCTATTTTACCCTTGACTTGTTTTTGACAGTTTTGATATCGAGATTGAAATGAGGTAAAACCAGCCTGAATCGTCCAAAAATCACCCTCGACTCGTGGTTATTGTCTCATTTCTAATTTTTTCGTTTGACAAATGACGTAAACCGCACCTCTCAGTAAAAAGCAAAGTAAGTCAATATTTCCTTTTTTTAGGAGAGCACAAATATTACGTTTTTATAATTTTATTTGGATTTGTGACTCAGAAATGAAAAATTGGGCCAGAACCCAAAATTAAAGGACCATTTTGAACATCATAAATATTACTGATTGGGTATTTTTTAATAACAAATAATGAATTATGTAATATATAATTCATATAATAATATATACCTAGTACTGTTGTGGAGTTATTATAATCAGCCTATGAAATCCCATTTCACCTTATTCAGGCTTATTGCTTAGATACTATTCAGTCTCAGTGTAGTGCTTGAATATTATGTAGTCAACAGGGACCAGTAACAACTACAGGGACAAGAAAATTCTACTACAAAATGTAGCCTATGTCAAACACAGGCGAGTTAAGTTGGTGGTCAAACGCGGATTTATTCATTATAAAAAAATATCAAGATTAACTTAACAACATCTCATAATGCAAATTTGGTCGAGCCGTTTAGGCCTGCATGCCTTCATAGAAAATGCATACTTAGACACATAATTACTAATATTATATAGGTGAAAAAGTTTAAGTTTAGATGCTTGTTACTTAATAACGTTAAAACGACTGAACGGATTTAGATTGAATCTACCTCATCTGATTAATAAATCACTTTATCTTTGAAGAAGAGTAACCATTTATTCAATTAAAACAATCATATATATTATTTAGATTTTTTTATATATTTATATAATTAATATTTATGTAACATTTTTTAAAAGAGTGACTAAAGTGTGGTAGACAGTCAAAACATTCTAAAAGACATTTTTTACATTTAAAACATTCAAATGCATAAAAAAGTGCTCCGTTTAAAAAAATAATAAGTATTGTGTCTTATGTATAGCTGGCTTTTCATTTCATTTTTGTTTGTAAATAAATTAAATTGAGTTGAATCGGAATCTTTTTTTATTGAAATCACTTACTCGGTTTTTGTATCAGATATGAGATAATTTACAAAAATATTAAATTACTAGAATATTAAGCACTAGCATGTGAAGCTACACATTTTATTTGGATTGGTTTGTGGTTTCATTTCTATTTTTCAATATTTTACAACATATAATGCCTTGTTTTTCATGAAAATTGTGATTTTCTTCACAAACTTTGACAGTTCAGCGACATCACATAACGATGGCTGCCAAAACACAACTGATTGACAGTTGTGACGTCACGGCATCATACTAGCATTTTTGCTAGTATAGACGGTTGCCCTGCGAAGCTCCGAAAGGCCGATCTACTTACATACTAGATCGATGTCTATCACCCTTCGAGGGTAGACCTGTATCCCAGCAGTAGGAGGATTGAGGATGATATATGATGATAGTACCTTGCTACACAGCACCTGCACTTTGATTTTTAGTTTTTTAATTAGTTTTTCGTCATTTTTCATGTTAATTGCAATTTCAATTTGATATTTCTTTTTATTTAAAAATAAATCGCTGTTCGTACCTTGCTAAAACTCGAGAACAGCTAGACAGACAGAGAACAGCACCGGGTGCAGCTAGTATCTAGTATACTTTTAAGAAAACAAATAATTCTAAAAATTTGACTAAAATTTTGACATTTATAAATTGAATCAAATTGATATTACACATTTTAACTTATTTATAGATTTATTTATTTTATTTGGCATTTTGGGAACAATTCACAGGCTTTTAGATAAGTTTAGTTTTTAATTTAATTGAATTGTAATTTTCGTATCAACTTGTATTTAAGTCTCTATAAATAAAGGTTTATCTATACAGGGTTATTCATAAAGGGTATGCTAAGCCGAAAATGGCTCATAGTACTCATCATTATGAACAACTTTTACTATGGGACCAACCCAGAATTTGCGAAAAAAAAAATCAGCTGTTCCATAGAAAAATGTCGTAATTGTAGAAATTAAGATTGTTCGAAATGTTAAATCTTGTTGAATTTAAAGTTAAAATGTAGCAGCGTTATCATATAATGGACTGCTTTTTACATAAATTAAAAATATTTGATAGTTTTTAAATAATCGTAATTTTTCTAAACGTCTGCTATTTTTGGCGGGAAAACCGCCATCCGAGCTACCGCTGCAGAGTTTGGCAGGTGTCACCCGAGTCAAAGGGTTAAATAGTATTATTTGCCGAGAGGGACGAAGACTTTATTTATATATTTAGCATGTCACGTTTCAGATCTATTCGAAGAATTAAAAAAATCAATGTGTTATGTTTCACAGACAAACTTCGTAGATAAATGTGTAAGCGAGCATCAGGACTTTTTGCCATTTTCAGTTTCAATAGTGTTCATAGGGTTCGAAATAACAAACATGCAAACTTTAGGAACTGGGACTGACATTAACAAGTTTACTATCGTTATTATTACAAGGAACGTCGCCGACGTTACACATTTATCTACGAAGTTTGTCTGTGAAACATAACGCATTGATTTTTTTAATTCTTCGAATAGATCTGAAACGTGACGTACTAAATATATAAATAAAGTCTTCGTCCCTCTCGGCAAACAATACGTCGCTGAGTATTCCAGAATAATAATAAACCTAACCAAACTCGGATTTTACTAAAATTTAGTTTTATCGGGATTTGTAGCAGTCACAAATAGGATAAAGAAGCTTGCGCTTTTAGTTGTATCTGTAATGTAGTTTTTAAATTATCGAAAAACACTAAAATCAATGAATAGGTAAATAATTGAATAAATTCTTACTTACGCTTAAAAGATCCTATTTTGCTGCCGACAAATAAGTCAATTTCTTTATCTTGCGTAATTGTCATGATTTAATACTTAGATTACACATTTATCACTGAAACAAATTAGTTTTTATACAATTTTGCAGGCTCGTGAATTTGAAACGCGCAACGCGATGTAAACACGTGAAAATTTCTGTCAGTGTCAACTGGACCTGTGACTGTGACTGTGACCCAAGCTGTGACCTTGTCAAGCGGGTGGCGATAATGTACAACCAAGATTATGACTTAGCCTGTTTTGTACGGCCAATTTTGTACAGCCCATTTTCAAGAACATGGCCAGGCCTGGTTCACTCCGCGTGTAGGTACAAACATGCAAGCAGCCGCGGTGGCCAACGCCAATGAGTATAAGTCTTTGCTCGTAAATAGATAGTGTATGGATTAATCTGGTATTTTATGTCATGACATCCAATTACGACCAAAAGCCCGAAGAAAATAAACAATTTTGAGGGTTTTTTAAAGAAAAGCATTGGATCATAAAATATTTGACTTGGAAAAAATTTTAAAATCTAACCTGGCAACTGTTACGGGTGGGCGTGGGCAAACTTGGAAAATTAGATCAGACAATGCTGTATTGTCAAGTTTCATGGTCTGCCCAAAAAGCTAATTAAATGTCTGCTAATAATTTTAAACCATAAATTCTATAAAGTGTTTGATGGTCTAATAACTAGAGTAACAGGCAACAAGTAAAATAATACGCCGTTCATTACAAACGAGTTGCCAGTTTTAGGTAATCTAATTTTAGGTAGAACAAGTTTCAACTTATTCCTCGTTATGCTAGTTTATTCACTTCGTTTATGATATTTATGGATATTTTTAAGCACAAACAGTCATAATGTTCAAAAAAAATATACAAACATGGTAACGTCCAGAACATGGTTTTATAAATAGCCCTAACAGCACGTTTTTGTAAAATAAAGATGCTATTTACGTCTGCTGCATTACCCCAAAGCAATAATCCATACGACATAACAGAGTGGAAGTAACTGAAATAAACAATTCTTGCAGTTTTAATGTCTGATAGTTCTCTTATTTTCCGCACTGCAAATGCTGCGGAACTCAATTTGTTAGACAGTTCCTTGATATGTGCTCCCCATTGAAGTTTGCTGTCAACGATAAGGCCAAGAAACTTAGCATCCTTCGATAAAGTAAGTTGATCGTCGTCAATAACTATACTAGGCAAGGAAGGATTATTAGTCAATGTGAATTTAATAGCTTTCGTTTTCTTGGCATTTAGCATTAAGTTATTGACGCTAAACCACCTATTAATTATACTAAGCGACAAATTGATTTTGGAAATATCATAGTTTTTCCTATTGATTCTAAATAACAGAGATGTATCGTCGGCAACCAAAATAATTTCACAATGCTTACGCGCTAAGAAAGGCAGGTTATTGATATAGACTAGAAAGAGGAATGGGCCAAGAATTGAACCCTGACGGACCCCGATTGAAACGTTAGCCGACTCCGATCGAACCCCATTTATGTCAACATTTTGGGTTCTACCACACAGATATGATTTCATCAACATTAACGCATCACCTGTCACACCATAGTGTGAAAGTTTACATGATAGAATTTCATGGTTCACACAATCAAACGCTTTCGACAAATCGCAAAAGATACCTAAAGAATCATGCTGAGACTCCCAAGCCTCGTAGATGCTCTCTACGAGATTCGAGGCTGCGTCCACAGTTGAACAGCCCTTAGAAAAACCAAATTGCTTATTAAATAATAAATTATTAATACAGAAGAATGAAGCTAACTGATTTAACATTATTTTTTCAAATATTTTGCTAAGACATGGTAAGATAGATATTGGTCTGAAATTACTAGGGTCTTTCTTACTACCACTTTTGAACAAAGGTATACTTGAATGTCCACCGAGTTTAAAATGTTTCTGCTACCGCATAATGGCACATTCAACCGGAATGAGATGGTTTTTTTTATTTCTGCCCTGAAATCTGCCCTGATTTTTTCTGGTTAAGTCAGATATCTCGCAAATCTATAAACTCGATTGTAAGAATTCGTAATCGCAAGAATATCAACAAGTAAACTTAATCAGGCTGTGCAATATTGGCCTTACAATATAGGGACTCATTTTTGACGCCGCATCCTTGACACTAACCAAACGGAACGATAACACTGGAAAACAGCATGTCTGTTGCATGAGATTTTTTACATGAATCTGAATAGTTTTACCATGCTGATTTCGAAAATATATGCCGTTTTTATGTAGCAGCTCTAGTTTTGGAGTTATGAAGTGACAGGATTTTTCATTAAAAATGCGCATAGTTTAAGTTTAAAAAAAATATTAAATATATTTATTCTGAATAAAATTTCCTTTTTTTTGGATTTTCTAGAGTGAGATGTATTATGAGTACTATTTTGAATGCTCCAACATTAATCAGCCATCATATGTTCATTCCAGTACCCCTGATACCTCTTCTCCATAGTGCGAATATCCTGGTGAAAGCGCTCTCCTTGTTCCTCGCTTAGGTCACCGAGATTTTCAGGAAAATAGTCTAGATGGCTGTGAAGGTAGTGAAGCTTAATACTCATGTTGCATCCAAGCCGCTGGAAGTGTATCAGCAACTGTTCAACGTGCTGAATGAAGCCGTCAGACTTCCTATTGCCCAAAAAATTCCTCACTACCCAAACAAACTCTTCCCATGCACATTTCTCAACAGCTGTCATATGGTTGATTAAATTTTTATCATCTATCAACTTCCTGATTTGTGGGCCATCGAAAATACCACCTTTGATTTTCTCACTACTCAATTTTGGAAACACTTTTACAATGTGTTTGAAACATTCGCCATCATTGTTAAGAGCTTTTACGAACTGTTTTATCAACCCCTAATTAGTGATTAAACGAACTTACCTTTGTGAAGTTCTATCATAATTATACGTAGCACTTTGTCCGAAGAAATTAGTATTAGTAGATATTATATACACATGTAGTTTCGCTAGGTGACACCACTCTTTGCACTAATTGTTGAGAGAATGTAGGCAGAATTAAACAAGTTAAAATATCCGAGGGTAGATATAACCCACCTCGCCATTTTGTCGTTCTTATTCTTCATTTAGTTTAGAGATATACATATTTATATTACACACCTAATTACACCTTTGTCATTGGCATGCTTCTTTAGTTCTAATGATATTCAAGGGTTGCGTTTGCTCCTGGGGGGGCGGGAGTACATACTAATTTCTTCGGACAAAGTGCTACGTATAATTATGATAGAACTTCACAAAGGTAAGTTCGTTTAATCACTAATTATACTTCGCACTTTGTCCTCGAAATTAGTATTAGTAGATATTATATACACATGTAGACTTTGAGAGTAATGTAAAGAAGTATTGTCAATGACACGTTAATCGTGTGAAATCAACTTAATGTTTATTAAGCACAACCATAGGTACTGTAGGTATATTTTACGTGAAAATATTCATATTTTACGTTACTACCTTATTACTTAACTTAATTGTTATATTTAGCTTAAACAGTATCTAGGCATCTATTCGCCTGATGGTGTATTATTATTATATTAATAATTGCTCGAGCTAAGGACAGGTGACAGGCATCGGTAACAACCCTGTTGTAAAACGGAACGAAGGTAGTGGAGCTGTGGCTCCATCCCGCAGTGTTGCGGATAGTGTCAAGACTGACACCAAGCGAGCGTGCGGCAGTCGCAGTTTGCCGACTGGTTTAAGTGAATAAAATATCGCATTTGTCTATGCCTGTAGTATTTTTGCTGGGTTTTCGTAGAAAAAAGGTAAGAAGAAAACTGACTGCTTGAAACCAGGAATGTTTATTTATATCAAGCTTTTCATTACCAATTGACAATTGTCAATTATGCATAAGTGACCTAAAACACTGTTGGTGCCCCAGGTAGCATTGTATTTAGGTAAAGGAGGTTTACCGTCGCTAAACATTTTCGATAGAAAGACAATTAGGTACGCTAGGGATTGAGGCCTTATATAGAACAACATTGTAATTGTTTAAGCAATACGACCACCACTTCCAGAGAAATCCGTCATGTTGTTTATTGGAGCTTTTAGTCAGTGAGGCAACTTGTAGGCTTCGACTTGATAAAGCCTGATAACACTCCTGCAGCCAGGGTAAGATTGTGATCGTATTTGTGATCAAAGGTCTTTGAGCATTTCTGAGAAAATAATTTTACTGCAGTGCGTAAGTCCCCATCCAAGTTTAAAATGTTCAGTTTTTGTAAACTTATTAATTATATTATTATTATTTTAATTTAAATACAATTATTTCGATTGTTTATCAGAATTTGTATATATGCGTGGTTTAGGAACAGATTCCTGAACGACCGATGAGGAAAACTTCCAGCTATCCAAGAGAGGATAGTACTATGGTCATTTGTAATTTATAAGAACCGGATTATATGCAACATAAAAAGTTTATAATAATTATGTATAATAAATTGGTGAAACATTCGTGAAATTGGTAAAATATGCATCAACATAAGTAAAATATGCAACATTACCTGTTTTTATAAATTTTTAATAAATTTTAGAAAAAAAATAAAAATAAAAAAGCGCGCGACTGATTGCGCTTTACAGACCGAGCGGTTTATGTGCTCGTATGTGTAGGTTTGACCGGTAAATTTTTTATTTATTTATTAAATGTTTCTTAATTACTTATAACAAAAATGTATATTTTTATTTTATTTTATTTTTTGTGTTGCAAGTTGCTAAGTCGCCATATAGCAAGTAATAGTAATAACTTCAGCAAGGCATGATATAACACGTGCCATTTGTTTTTGTTCGGCTTCGATTTCTTTGTCCGGTTTCAGTGCCGTTCTGGAAGGGCAGCTTTTGTTTCAGGGTTAAGCTGTGGAGCATTGATGTGCAAGCACAATTGCTGGCATAGCATGCAGGCATTGAGTACTTAGTCAAAATATTTGTATATTGTAACCTTCAGGCGCGATATATTTGAGGCGGTTGCTAACTCTGAACGGGTGTCGTTTGCAATTTTCATTGTGATTATCGGGTGTTTGCCCAAAACCTCCAGTACCTCTTCATCTAATTTTAAAGGTTCTGTTGTCGATGAAGTTGGATCGTCGACAATTATGTCCGCGATATTATTTGCGGTCCTGAGATCGCAAATACTAACTATACTAAGTTACTGGTAACTATAGGGACCGTCGCCGCTTTACCTCCATAAGTGTCGACGAGATCTGCGCCGAAATTATCAACGTCCTATACAGTCACGTGATTTGGAGGCTCTGGGATTCAGTCGTCTGGGCCCAGGTTTGGTTGGGGTGACTCAGGAATGAGTCGATATTGACTTGTAAGTATAGGTTTTTAACCTTATATAATATACGTTTAGTTTATATAATAACAACAAGTCCAAAGGTCTTAAAATTTTGCTCAAAGTAAATGATTAAAAGTTATTGTGTTTTCAGTTTCGAGTAACTGATCAAATTTTGAACGTGGTGGTTAGTTCGGTTACATTCATTGACAGATTAGTGGACTTTAAGGCTGTCTAGTGTCAGCAAAAAGGTTATCAGTTCCAACTGATAAAATGTCGAATGCGGTGAAAGAACCCCAATGGTTAGTTCGGTTGCATTCATTGAGATAATAATTGAACTTTAAGGCTGCCCTAGTGCCAGCTAAAAGAAAAAAGGTTATCAGTCCCGGCTGATAAAATGTCGTATGCGGTGAAAAAACCCCAATGGTTAGTTCGATTGCATTTATTGACAGATTAATGGGCTTTAAGGCTGCCCAGTGCCATCTAAAAGAAAAAAGGTTATCAGTCCCAACTGATAAAATGTCGTATGCGGTGAAAAAACCCTGATGGTTAGTTCGGTTGCATTGACAGATGTCGTATGCGGTGAAAAAACCCTGATGGTTAGTTCGGTTGCATTGACAGATTAATGGGCTTTAAGGCTGCCCGGTGCCAGCTAAGAGAAAAAGGTTATCAGTCTCAACTGATAAAATGTCGTATGCGGTGAAAAAACCCTGATGGTTAGTTCGGTTGCATTGACAGATTAATGGGCTTTAAGGTTGCCCCGTGCCAGAGGTTATCAGTTCCAACTGATAACAATATCGAATGCGGCGAAATAGCACCGCTGGCGATCTCGGTTGCATTCTTATGAACTTTGCTTTATAATTATTAAGGTAATGAATACATAGTAATACCACTACATACCTTGTCGATGTACCTACTGTACTTCGTACTATTATCCGTTGCTCCAATGAGTCCTCGGAATCACTACTAGAAACGTCACTTTTATACGACTTATTTTT
Organism: Alcis repandata; assembly: GCA_949125135.1. Classification (NCBI taxonomy): domain Eukaryota; kingdom Metazoa; phylum Arthropoda; class Insecta; order Lepidoptera; family Geometridae; genus Alcis; species Alcis repandata. Next base: position 9,258,105 of record OX421244.1, on the reverse strand, counting down.
CACTTTAATTTTTTAATTTTACGCATTAAAATTCCGCGGTTTTCTTTGACAGCTTTCGAGCGTTTTCTTTTAGGTATTTTTTTAATAACAAAAAGAACACTAAGTATTATACTTTTGTTGAATTGAAAGTGTCCGGAGTGGTTGAGCACTAAATTGCGAATGAAGAATAAGAACGACAAAATGGCGAGGTGGGTTATATCTACCCTCGGATATTTTAACTTGTTTAATTCTACCTACATTCTCTCAACAATTAGTGCAAAGAGTGGTGTCACCTAGCGAAACTACATGTGTATATAATATCTACTAATACTAATTTCGAGGACAAAGTGCGAAGTATAATACTCAAGACTGGTCTTACGGCAGATTTTAAGTTTGGATATATCCACTTATAGCAATTTTTATGGTTTATTCCTATGATTTTTGTTACACAGAAATAACAGTCGTCATGATGGTTGGATGGTTCACGCCAAATCATATGAGCTTTGTACTTAAAAGTCGGTCTTTTTTTGTTTGCCCACAGTCGCAAAGATTCAACACAACTTTTACATACCAAACTTGGTATCCAAGGTTTAGCGTTTGACGGCAACGGAAACCCAAAGTAGTCCAAGTATGCCTTTTTCACAAAGTCCGACACATTTAAACGGAATTTTTGGAACATAGTCTCCACAAATAACACAAAAACAATCAGGATTATTTAAACATGTCCTTCTTGAGGAAGACATAATGAAATTTATAAAGGAACTAGTTAAGTTACACCGCTATTGATAGAAACTATCGACTAATTATGTAAATTCAAGACGGTACCTGTATCTCACTAACTAGAGCTGCTACGAAAAATCTGAGAGTACCTAGATTTGAAATCAGCGCACCCAAATTAGTAAACAACAGTAGAAAAACTTCATGCAACAAAAAAAAAGTTTTATTTTGTTTTTCTGTGTAATCAGTGTCAATTGTCTTTTTTCTCATAACAGGCAAGTGCGATTTTATCATTATTCCGAACTCGGCTTGGTCGGTAGTTTTTAATTAATATTTTTGTAGTTGCTGGACTGACAATTTTGGAAAAATAAAAGAAGATTGAGCAGCATAGCCTTATCTCGAAAAGGTTTTCGAATTTCATAGTCTAATGAAAAATGAAATCTTGTCAATTGACCACATAACTAAAATGGCTGGAATCTTCCGTTTTCATGTAGCTTTTTGTCTACGTTTTTGGGTGTTTTTTCTTATAAACAGTGTTTTTTTTTAGAAAAAAAATTAGTTGTCTGTAAAGTTGGTTTACGGACGATAGTTTAACGTGACAACGTCATACCAAAGCATTGATGAAATTATTGCATATTTTTGTCGCTCTGATCGTGACGTCACAATGAGCGTAAAGGGACACTTTTTCGTGCGTGCACCCGGCGTTCATCGATTTATTAGACGTTGTCACGTCAAAAATATCAGAAATGTAAAAATCTGACCTGGCAGGCTGGCAGCCGCCTAAGCATGCTCTAAGGCCTATTACGCACTGTCGACTTGTCGCCGGCGATCGGCAGTCGCTTGTGCGTCGCCACGTCGCGGCGAGTCGAGTCGCCCAGCCGCTTGGGCGACCGACGACCAAGTGCGTAAACACCTATTTAAACTGTAGTAAGTCACAGTCGCCAGCGACCGAGTCGCCGGCGACAAGTCGACAGTGCGTAATAGGCCTTAGGGCAGCCGTGACGGGCGAGCCGGCGGGCAAATATGAAAAATCAGACCTGGCAATACTGTCATGTCTGATAGGGCTAAGTCAATTATTTTGTAACCTCATTTTGTTTATTCAGTAATAGTAAGTTTTTGACCAAATATTGAAAAATAAGGCATACCTACTAGGGCAGTCCGATAAGTACTTAGCCTATATAAGAAAAACTAAAATTTTGGAAAAGTGGCGATTTATTTTTCAACATAGTCTCTTTCAACTCGATACGCTCGACCCAGCGGTGTTCCAACTTCTCCCCTTTGAAAAATAGGTACGTTTTCTGGGAGTGTGGAACGTAATATAGAAACACGCTTGTACGATAGGACTACACACAGAAAACACAGCTCATAGAAATCTCTATTCCTAGACAGCACGTTTCGCCGAAAACACTGTTCGTAGACATCTCGGTACATAGGAAGCACTGTTGACAGAGATCACTGTCCTTAAATAGCACTTTTTGCCGTGAACTTTGTTCATAGAAACCACTGTTTCCAGATACCTCGGTTCACAGAAAGCGCCTATGGAGAAGAAACTATTAATATTGATTATAATACCTAATCTTAGGTTTCGTACGCGGCCGAAGGGAATAAAAACACGTTTATTTCATACATAAATGCCATTTTAATCAAAAATGAAGCAAAACGAAAACCAAAACCAAAACACGACTCTTCAGCTTTATAATATTTGTGTAGTATAGGTATAATATGAAACAAAAACTATTAGTATTAAAAAAAAGTACTCAATATAAATTTAAAAATATTGTTTATACTTACACTAACAGTGGTTTCTATGAACAAAGTTCACGGCAAAAAGTGCTATTTAAGGACAGTGATCTCTGTCAACAGTGCTTCCTATGTACCGAGATGTCTACGAACAGTGTTTTCTATTAACAGGGTTTTCGGCAAAATGTGCTGTCTAAGAATAGAGATTTCTATGAGCTGTGTTTTCTGTGTGTAGTCATATCGTACAAGCGTGTTTCTATATTACGTTCCACACTCGTTTTCTGGAGGTCTGCAAAGTAGGCCTCTGTGGCGGCGATAACCTCCTCATTCGACTCAAATTTCTGCCCGGCGAGTGAATTTTTCAAGTTTGGAAACAATATAATTATTTTTACAAAAACACAAAAACAGACTTCAAGACTACTTGTTAATATTTATACAAAAACTACAAAATAATAATTTAGTAACAAAGAGCATTGAAGGACAACTAAAGAAATAATAGAATCAGTTATAGTTTTGGAGTCAGTGCCAGTTAAAGTGAAATCAGCAAAACTCCCTGGCTGGCACTGACTCCAAAAGTAACTGATTCCATTATTTCTTTTCTGCCTCCGTGGTAGCCGTTTTTGGGGAACTTGGGTGTGGCTCATCAAAAACTGACGGGCAACCACGTTGAAACTCGTTAAACCAACTTTTGACGGTCGCCATTGAAGGAGAAGAGTCACTGTACACAGCAGCCAAGCGCTCTTTGATTTCGCTGCTCGATTTCCCTTTCAAAAACAAAAATCGAATCACCAACCAATATTGTTCTTTTTCCATTATTTTAAGCTATTGCATAGCTTCTATCGCGGGCCTTGCTCGTGGAGACTGAATCCAGAAATTCTGTAACGAAAATAACCTACCCCCCACTCCGACCGGCACAGCGGTGATACTTTTTAGTTTTGCCATCTATCGATGAATAGCAGAACTTTTAATAAGAACTTTTTGAAATATCACGCTTGTCTCTTAAGTTCAGCAACTCGCCTCTAGGTGGCATTGGTTGTATCGGCGTTACTGGTAGATAAGAAAAAAAAAAAGAAATACATAATTATAATTGCATAAGTTGATAAAAAATGCTATGCAATAGCTTTACCGCGGCAGTCCCCGAGTGCCACACGTCTTTTTCTTTCTAAAATCCGCGGACTCACCCGCTTTTACACGCGGTCAAAACAAAACTATAAATCCGATATGGCTGAAATTTTTACAGTAGCCGTCTACAAAGATGTACTAAACGATAATAAATTTCTCCGACGATAGTGGCGCCAGCGGGCGGTGAGGCTAAGTACTTATTCAGACTGCTCTGGTACGTGCCCGATATTTATGTAATATTTTCCATTTATAGTTTGATTGATGCAAATACTTTGATTTAAAAAAAAATCACATTGGAAGACATAGAGGTCAAGATGTGTGATTTTAAAGCAAATATTACTTTGAAACAAAATAAACTAACACACACTGAAGAGAGACCATATAAATGTGAAATGTGTGATTATAAAGCAGCACATGCGAGTTCTTTGAAACGACACATTTTAAAACACACAGGAGAAAGACCATATGAATGTGTAATGTGTGATTATAAAGCAACGACAGCACGTAATTTAAAACGACACATTTTAACACACACTGGAGAAAGACCATATGAATGTGTAATGTGTGATTATAAAGCAACGACAGCAAGTAATTTAAAACAACACATTTTAAAACACACAGGAGAAAGACCATATGAATGTGATATGTGTGATTATAAAGCAGTGCAAGCAGGTCATTTAAAACAACACAAAAAAATACACACTGGAGAACGACCATATGAATGTGTAATGTGTGATCATAAAGCAACGACAGCAAGTAATTTAAAACAACACATTTTAACACACACTGGAGAGAGACCATATGAATGTGATATGTGTGAATATAAAACAACTCAAGCAGGTCATTTAAGAGAACACAAAAGTACACACACTGGAGTAAAACCATATGAATGTGATATGTGTGAATATAAAGCAACGACAGCAAGTCGTTTAAGAAAACACAAAATAACACACACTGGAGTAAAACCATATGAATGTGATATTTGTGATTATAAAGCAGCGACAGCAAGTAATTTAAAAGAACACAAAAGGACACACACTGGAGAAAGACCATATGAATGTGTAATGTGTGATTATAAAGCAACGACAGCAAGTAGTTTAAAACATCACAAAAGAACACACACTGGAGAAAGACCATATGAATGTGTAATGTGTGATTATAAAGCAACGACAGCACGTAATTTAAAACGACACATTTTAACACACACTGGAGAAAGACCATATGAATGTGTAATGTGTGATTATAAAGCAACGACAGCAAGTAATTTAAAACAACACATTTTAACACACACTGGAGTAAAACCATATGAATGTAAAATGTGTGATTATAAAGCAACAACAGCAAGTAGTTTAAAACATCACAAAAGGACACACACTGGAGAAAGACCATATGAATGTGTAATGTGTGATTATAAAGCAACGACAGCACGTAATTTAAAACGACACATTTTAACACACACTGGAGAAAGACCATATGAATGTGTAATGTGTGATTATAAAGCAACGACAGCAAGTAATTTAAAACAACACATTTTAACACACACTGGCGAAAGACCATATGAATGTAAAATGTGTGATTATAAAGCAGTGCAAGCAGGTCAACTAAAACAACACAAAAAAATTCACACTGGAGAAAAACCATTGAAATGTGTTATTTGTCATTATAAAACAGCATATCCAAGTTGTTTGAAACGTCACAAATTAGCACACACTAAAGAGTAAAAATATCACAGTAATGTGTTGTGTAATTATACAGTTACATATTATGCGGCTACTTATGGAACTCGTTGTCACCCGGCACACATGCCCGAGCGTCAAACTGGAAGGCGAGGTCGGTGGGACCATGCACCATTACTTGACATCAACACTCGGTGGAACTCTGTGGATTCAAGATTCAGAGAGTGCCAGCGATGGTGTGTTATTAAATGAAGGTAGCTCAGAAAGGCTTGATTATTTCATGGAGAGGGGTCGGTCAGCGCACAACTCAAATGACTGGTGATGCAAACACTACAGAATGCTGGGCACCTGCTCGGGTCGGCACTATGAGTGGGTGCCTACTGGAACTGACTTACTGTTGCACAAAGAAGCTTGGACCACTGGTAACCTGGAAGAGATCGCTCTTAACAACAAGGTCGCCTCATGTGGCACTCGTTTGTGAATTGTTTCTGTTAATCTTTATTTTATGGTACTATAAAGAGTTCCTATCTTATTTGTAAGTTTTTTATTAACACAAGACCCATAAAAAATAAGGACCTTTTGACTCGGAAACGTTAAAATTTAAATTTCAAATTTAAATTTCAGTAGGCTCGGAATGCGTATACATGTGTACGGACACGCACCATTTTGAAAAGGTCTTTAAAACGTTATTTTTTTAATCGAATGGGCGTAACCTTTTCAAAATGGTGGCTCGGAAACGTACACATGTGTACTACTGTGACCAACGGTCAACGTACAAATGTGTACGTTTCCGAGAACTAGTTTTAGTACTGGCTAGTGCAGAGGCGGATTTACCAGCAGGCTGAGTAGGCTGGAGCCTAGGGCGGCAGATTTCAGGGGCGGCAAATTCTGGGCAGGGCCGGATTATCCATAAGGCGGATTAGGCAACTGCCTAAGGGCCCCGCACCGACTAGGGGCCCACGGGGGCCTAGTGGATGCGGGCCACGCACCAAAAAAAAAACGTTTCAACTAACAATTTTTTTTGAGAATTTGTATACTACCTCAATATTACCTTCTTCTTTTCAAAACTCGACGAGATGCTTGGTTGGTGAAAAAGTTGAAAGTTATATTTTTTTATTGCTTTTACTTAAAAACTAATACGACGAAAATAACAAAAACAATCAAATTAGTTTCTTAAATTGCTCTATACTTTCATAATCTACTTATAAGTATATACAAATGAACCTCTAGATATATAATTTTTTTTTATAAAGTATAAATCCGCATTTGACCACCAACTCGCCTGTTGGGAAGATGGAGCACGCAGATTTAGAAGATACCTATTCACTCTGACCTTGAAAAGTCCAAGATTATATCTCTCAGGGAACAAGGAAGCCGGAAGTCTGTTCCATTCCCGGGCTGTACGGATTAGGAACGTGGACTCGAACCGCTTTGTACGTATCCAGGGGAAATCGACAGTGTAGGGATGGTAAAAGGGCGTCTTTCTACTTGTTCTGTATTGGAATGGGGATGGCAGTATAAGGTTGTGTAGCTCTGAAGCACACTCTCCAAAATGTATCCTGTAGAAAATCGCCAGGCAGGCCACCTTACGACGGTGTTCCAGACTATGAAGCTTTTTGCTAACTAGCTTCTCGTCGCCAATAAGTCGAACAGAACGCCGATCTACCGAATCAAATGCTTCGAGCTGGTAATTGGCTGAACCGTCCCAAAGATGGCAGCAGTAGGTATTCCACACACGACCGGACTTGTGCTTGATAAAGAATAAGCAACTGCCCCGGCGTGAAATACCGCCTAACCTTATTCAGGACGCCCAACTTTTTACCAGCTAATTTAGCCTTTGACTCCAGGTAGGTTCCGTAGTTAAGCGTAGGTGTCAGCGTTAACCCTAAGAGATCAAGGTGGTCCGCCAGAGGTACAGGAACATTTCGGAAAGATGGAGATAAAGCAAACTGACACTTTTTGGCGGAGAAAAGACAAGCTTGGGTTTTACCAGCATTGAATAAAACAAGGTTCTCGTCGCCCCATTTAGAGACAGCTGCAAGAGCCTGATCCATTCGCTCAACCATGTCTTTCCTCAACGCCAAAGTTTCCGCCATTTTAGCCCTGGGACTGGAAAAATACTTCTCCACAACTGTGCTGTCATCTGCGTACCCAAAGATACCGAGTATAAGCAAGTCGTTAATGTGCAGCAGAAATAAAGTTGCGCCGACCCCTGAGGTACCCCGGAATTAATTGCCATTAAATCAGACAAGCAGCCGGCAACGACTACTCGAATTGATCGTTCCCTCAGGAAGTTTCCAATCCAAGTGCAGAGACCAACAGGTAACCCGTAAGATGGAAGCTTGCTAATAAGGCTTTCGTGCCAGACCCTGTCAAAGGCTTTTGAAATGTCTAGAGACACAGCCAAGGCTTCGCCATGTCTCTCAATAGCCTCGCCTAATATGTGAGTGGCATACACAAGAAGATCCCCAGTCGACCGGTCTCGGCGAAAGCCGTATTGACGATCACTGAGGAGATTGTTGTCTTCTAGGTATGCCATGAGCTTCCTATTCAGAACACGCTCCATCGTTTCACACAGAATGGAGGTGACTGAGATAGGTCTGTAGTTATTAGGGTCGGCACGACTACCTTTTTTGGGGACCGGTTGGACATTCGCAAGCTTCCAACAAGACGGAACTATACCCGTGTCCATTGAAAGGCGGAATAATCGTGTCAGGACAGGAGACAGTTCGGGAGCGCAGTTTCTCAACACTATTGCCGGTATTCCATCAGGGCCACTCGCTTTATTCACGTCTAAGTCTCGAAGCGATTTGAGCACCTCCTTTTGATGAATGCCGGCACCGGCACCGGCGCCGTGCCGTTGCCGGGGAAGCAAAAATGTATGGCTCGCTTTTTCACTTACCGGCGCCGGCGCCGGCCCGGTATTGAGTCCTGCCGGCGCCGTCGCCGTCGCCGGGGTAGCAAGCTTCCCACCGGTGCCGGCCCGGCAAAATTGCATGTGTATTGCATATTTATATGAATTGTAGCCGTGTGAGTGTGTAACTGCGTGCTGAAGTCCGTGTCAGTACTGTACCACTCACCGGGCGTAAACCGGCATCGACACCAGCGCAGTGGAAAAACGAAACCCCGGCGCCGGTGCCGGTGCACGGCCATGCCGGTGCCGGGCCGGGTAATGGAAAAACGCCCGATACGTGCCGCTCGGAGTTGTCGCGGAGTTCTTGTTTGACATTTTAATTCTACAACCTTGTAATTTAAAAGTTGCCACTGTGGCATAGAGTGTTTAGATGTCTAATTTTAACAACAAATAAAATAATGTTTTGAAAGAATTGGGATTCTGTAACATTTTGTTGCGGTATCAAATTAATTTGTTAAAAAATGTGTTTAATTAAATTGTTACTAGGTAAGTAATATGTTATTGCAAAAGTAGAATTAAATTAAAATTATATAAAATAAGATTATAACTGTATGATGTATATATGTATGATTTCATCGTCAGGATGTTTACAAACCTTTCATATAATATATCTATTAAACATAATTAAGAAAGTATATGTATAGTCGTCACATATAAAATTTGTAAAAATGAAATGAAATTAAAATTATATTCAATCTTTGGTGATTGACTAGCACAATTTCTTGGTGTCTCACAAAGTTGTCTAAGACTAAAAGTCCCACCTTTTCTTCAAACTAGTTTTTTTTAATTCCCCTCCTAATGCCTAGGCAATAATTATAAAAGTTGTGCGAACGAAAGAAACTTTTAAGAATGGTTGGTTACATTACAAACAAGAGTAAAGGACTAGAGCAGGGAGCGATCATAAATACTTAAAAATTATTATTATTATAGACTAAATGTGGAGATTTTTATTTTCTAAATACTTTAAAATATTGGTTAATTAGGCCTACTCTGCAGAGCCATCCATTAATCTTCAATTCTTCGACAAGCCAACTCGTAATCTTAACATAACTAAGGTACCTAGGTAAGTTAGCTAATAAGGTAAGTTAGTTATTCAATTACGAGAGGCGCACCGGCCACGGATATTTATATAAAATAATAGAATAGCTACTGGCTGTGGAGGAAAAAGGGTTTCCGGGACTCCGAGCAAAAAAAGTCGGTATATTTCGGATAAATTATAATGTATCTTTGTTTTTTTCCGAACGTCGTTACTATTGGTGTACGATATCTAGCAACACTCCTATAGAAAATGAGTTTATGATTAAGATTCTGAAATTCAGCAAATATTTAGGTTTCTTTAACTTTTGTCGTGTTATTTATAAAGATTTAGTGTTATCTTATACAAAAGAAAGCGCTTAGTTATGTTTTTAAATTCCCATTGATATATTGAGCCGAAATACTACTAAAACATGGATTTTTCTATAATCTGTCGAACATGTCTCGGTACAAAATATTTGAACCCGATTTTCAAAGAAGACGACCACGATAGATTATCCTCCACTGTTCTTATTACCACAGGTTTGAAGGTAAAATCTAGAATTATTATTATAACAAGTAACGCTAGCTATACTCTGAGATATCATTCTGAAATTATACTTGATCTTCCTACCTCGAATGTTTTGAATATTTGATAAAACTCCTGTGTTTCATAATTAATGTGTTGAATATCCAAATCTGTTCATCCTACTCACATTTCCAATTTAAATTACTATTATTTGATAACAAAATGTTCTTGCAATAGATAACTGTCACTAAAGTCTTATTATCAAAAATCTCAACAGTATTACTTGTTTTTATATACGGAATAAATCCGCATTTAACCAACAACTCGCCTGTTGGCAAGCGACGATGTGGTCGAAGATGGAGCACGCAGATTTAGAAGAGTATGTTTGTAGAAAAGATATTTATTTTTGTTTCAATGCCCAAAATGTTCCGACATCTGAAATCATATAGCCTCTGGCTTCCGTACTGTCTATGACTAGTTCGGAAGACTCTGGGATCTATTTATTGTAGCCTAATAATTGTTCCAATCACCCTGGTTATGCTTATTACAGGTTGAAATTAACGATGGGCTACCACAACAAATATGCAAGAATTGCCTTACATTCATAAAAGAAACTCTGAAGTTCAGACAGCTGTGCAAAGACGCCGAAATTCAGCTTCTATCCATTAAAAATAGTAAAGAAAACTATGAAAATGAACTAAAAAATTTCAAAATACTAAAACCTTTCCGTAGAAAAAGAAAAACCAAAGACATCAACAGCAACGGCTCTCTTATTAAAATAGAAATTGAGCCAGATTTTGAAAATGACGATGACATACCACTGCTTCAAAAAAAATTACATTTCACTAATATGCCTGTTTCCAAACACAAGACTGTAAAAACGGAAACTGTATTTATAAAAACTGATAATACTGAACTGGAAAGTAATGGTGAATTTGTTAACAACTATAAAAATAAACAAGTTCATAATAAATACACTGTTGGTAATAAAGCTCATGAAACTGCACAAGAAATCGAAATTGAATTTGTTAACAATGAAAATGTCAATAAAGACAAACAAGGTACTAACAATCAATATGCCAATGAGGTCAAATTTGAGGAAAATAAAGAGAAAACTAACAATGAATCTGACAAAATTAAAACAAATGTTGAAGTCTTATTAGAATCAGAAACAAACACCTCTGAAGAATCCAAATATAAAACAGAATTTCTAGATCTGCAATTCGATTCTGATGATAATTTAACTAATGATCTGAAAACTTCTAAATATGACATAGAAATTCCTAAATACAATAAGGAAATTCCTGACATGGAATTTTCTGAATGCAATATGGAATTTCCTAACAATGGAACGAAAAATTCCAATTATAATTGCCCTAGCAACAACACAGAATACCAAATCTTTGTAACACAAACAAAGAAAAAAAAAGTTAATCATAAAACAACCAAAAAAAGCTTAGAATTAAAAGAAAATACACAAAACGAAAACGACAAACCGTTAAAACTTAATGAAATAGAGCAAAATCCAGACAAAGGTAATGTAAAAGACGAAGAAAAGTCTTTTATCAAAGCAACAAAAGAAACTGAAATTGACGCAGAAAATATTCCTTTCATAATACATGACACAAACCGAGTGACTTGTAAGTTGTGCCAAAAAGACTTGTCTTTACGGAGTATATACACCCACATGGGGAACTGTCACCCGGGAGCTGATCGGAGGAAGGTGAAGTGTGAGCTGTGTGATGCTTACGTGATGAAGGAGCGGCTGAAGAGGCATAAGGTTGTGATGCACGGGGAAGACTGTTTTAGATGCGGTGTAAGTATGCCTTTATACTAGACCAGTGACCTGCCCCGGCTTTGCACGGGTATGAAATATAGTCTATGTTACTCGCTAATAATGTAGCTTTATATTGGTGAAAGAATTTTTTTACCAGTTTAGTAGTTTTTGAGTTTATTCATTACAAACATACAAATCTTTCTTCTTAATAATATAAGTATAAACATAGTGTAATGGATCTCCGTTACATTCCCAATAAAACTTCAGCGTTGAAAGTGGACTGTATCTTCATTTATTTGCTTCTTTATTCGTAGTTTACACTTGAGTCGTATGGGCGAACAGGACTTTGTACAAAAATGGTGCCTTTACTTATCCCCCTACTGGGTCGGCCAACTAGAACGCCTTCTGAGCGCCTACAATTTCTCTTAAGCTTATTATACTGCGAGCTGTGGCTTTAGTTTACTATTACAAAGGACTATTTCTGAGCTATTTACATTATTGTTTTCGTCCGCTACACATAGGCTCTTGGTACATTTACCTGTAATATTATTGTGTTTGCTGCGCCTCACAGTGGTGATGATGATGATTGAAAGTAGCCTATATCCTTTCCTGTACCCCTGACAACGTGTAAGTGTCGCAGCCAAGTAGTTTAACACTTTTACTGCTGAAAACACACCTTGTGTTTTCCTTTGTGCAACGCGAACGCGGCTACACACGCCAGGCGCGTAAAACAACACATGTGACTATTAGCCGCAGTTTAGGCTAACGCATGTGATTATTAGCAGCAGTCAAAGTGTTAAAGTGTTAACTACTTGCCTAGCCTAGTCATTAATTTGTGTATGCAAAGTGGAAAAAAGGATGGACATGAGAAAAAACGTCTGAAATTCTGAAACTAAATCTAAGTAAACTTATATTTCAGTATTGCAAGACTGAATATGATTCCAAAGAGGAGTTGTTAGAGCATGTCTCTATGTGCACAGCGAAGAAGAGGAAACGGAAAGCGGTCACTGACAAGGTAACATTATTTATTTGCTTGGTCCGCCAAGCAGTAATAAATAAAACGGTTCACACTCATAGCTCCCCACTAGGATACCCTGTGTGTGTGTGTGAATTTACAGTAATATTTGTAGTGGTAGGGCTCTTTTGCAGAGCCCGCCTGGGAAAGTACCACACCTTTGCCAGTTATTCCTCCGCCAAGCAGTAATGTGCAAACATTACTGTGTTCCGGTTGGAAGGGCATTGTTTCCAGTGAAATTACAGGGCAAATGGGAGATTAAACAACTTATATCTCAGGGTGACGAGCGCAGTGCTGTGCCGCGCAGGGTCTTGAATTATAAGAGTTCAACATTCTGGGTGACGCAGACCTGTTATGGGCAAACGTGACGTACGTAGCCGCACTCGCGTCGCACAAAGGAAAACATGTGTTTCCCGCAGTCAAAGTGTTAAACTGAATTTTGTTTGCAGAGAAAGGAGCTGATAGTGGAGTGCGACGTGTGCAACAAGTCGATGCAGCGAGCCAGCCTCCGGCTGCACAAGGAGGTCAAACACGCCGGCCTGGGGCCCGTGTGCGAGGTGAGGGGACATGGGGCCTTATTCTGCCCAACCTGAAAACCTGGGAAACCTGGGAAACAATGTCCTTCCAACCGGAACAGTAATGTTTGCACATTACTGCTTGGCGGTGGAACAACTGGCAAAGGTGTGGTACTTCCCCAGGCGGGCTCTGCAAAAGAGCCCTACCACTACAAAATGACTGTTTATTTCTTACACATCTAACCTCAGAGAATCAATTTTAATCATGGCAGCTAGTATCATCATATTCAACCTTTAATCCTCCCACTGCTGGGACACAGGTCTACCCTCGAAGGGTGATGAGGCCGTGTTCCACCACGCTGCCAAATGCGGGCTGGATTCACATACGCCATTGAATTTCTCCTCCGGACGTATGCAGGTTTCCTCTCGATGTCTTCCTTCACATGGCAGCTAGTGAGTCTACAATGATTGTTCCAGCACTGCGGGCGGCGGTTCGGCAACAAGTTCCGCCTCAGCGAGCATCTCCGCGCGAAGCATGGATATGAGAAATACAAGTGCAGTCTTTGCGACTTCCTCAGCGCCAGCCGAGCCGCCATACTGGTGAGGGGGACTAATAATACAGGGTTATTCAGAAAGGGTATGCTAAGCTGAAAAGGGCTCATAGTACTCATTATGAACAACTTTTACTTTGGGACCAAACCGAAATTCGCGAAAAAATAATCAGCTGTTTCTTAACAAAAATTGTCAATGACACTCAACAAAATGTATGGAACAGCTGTTTTTTTTCGCAATTTCTGGGTTGATTGAATGCAGCCAGCGTTCTTGGTACTTTGCCACACGGGTAAACCTACTTTTTATTTTTAGTTTTGTAAATTTCTTTGTTTTAGTTATTTTAGTTTGTTGTTTTAGCTTTTTAATTTATAATTATATTAATTTCGGTTCAACTACTATATAAAAGTGTTCCATGTAATGTTCGCTCAGAACCACGAGCGCCGCCACCGCGGAGAGAAGCCCTTCTCGTGCGAGCAGTGCGGCGCTACCTTCCATGCAGCGCACCTGCTCGCACAGCACAGGCAGTCGCACCGCGCCGAGAGGAACATGAAGGTAACTGGGGGAGGACTGGTGGCGACGAGCGCTACGAGTGCGAGCGAGACAGTGATATCACAGAGTATATGAATATATAGAGTAATATTCTGCTGTTTTAAGCCCAAGGGTATCTCACAACGAGGGCATAAAACAAGCCATTTTATAGGAGACGTTTAGCTAGCTAGGCCGAAGGCGAGGGCGGATATAAAGTCGAGGATAAAATGGGTTTATGCCCGAGTTTTACACTCGACTTCCAAAAAATCGAAAAAATTAAAAATTAGGATTAAATAAAAAAAATGTATACAGGGGTATTCATAAAGGGTATGCAAAGCCGAAAAGGGCTCATAGTACTCATCATTATGAACAACTTTTATGTTTATATTTTATAAAACAGCTGTTCCATAGAAAAAAAAGAACGACACTCGACAAAATGTATGAAACAGCTTGTATTGTATTTTGCGAATTCCAGGTTGGTCCCATAGTAAACGTTGTTCATGATGATGAGTACTATGAGCCCTTTTCGGCTTTGTGTCGAGCTGAAAATAACTCCGTATATAAGAAAATAAAATCATAAATCATACTGTATTAATCTCATATCCATGAAAGTGGTTCGAGTTTTTAATTGTTTTTTTTGTTAATGTTAAATTTAATTTATAGCTACATTAGGCCCAAGTTTGAAGGCATTTTAAGACAGATCTAAACTAACTAAAAATATATTTGTCTTTATCATTGCAAGCCATTAGACAAGTATGCCAATAGTTTTAGAAAATTTAGATCTGTCTTAAAAAGCCTTCAAACTTGGGCCTATTATTAGCGAGTAACAGACTATATATCAAACCCGTGCGAAGCCGGGGCAGGTCGCTATCTTATCTTATTATATACTAGCTGACTCGACAGACGTTGTCCCGTCAAAAGTCATTGCGTCAATTCTATGTCAAATGTCAAAAGTTACATTAAAAAAGTTTACATTGTCCAAAGCGCTATATGGTTTAAATATTTTTAAATTTTCTAATTTTTCATGTTTTTTTACTTTATATTGAGATGTGAGCTATCCTATCTCCTAAGTTAGATCGAACTGCACCCGGTGTACAAATTTGATTGAAATCGGTTAAGTAGTTTAGGAGTCTATAGCGGACAAACAACGTGACACGTAATTTATATGTTACTAAGATTATTATATAAAATTCTCGTGTCACAATGTTAGTTACCATACTCCTCCGAAACGGCTTGACCGATTCTTATGAAATTCTAGCATATTCAGTAGGTCTGAGAATCGGCTACTATCTATTTTTCATACCCCTAAGTGTTAATGGTTGTCCACCCCTAACATTTTTTTTTTGTCAAAGTTATATTTTTTTATAATGTTGCATTAAAAAATACATACAATCCTAAATTTTCACCCTTCTATCACCAACCCCTATTTTTTAATAGCCACTAGAAATAATTTATTTGGCAAAACAACGTTTGCCGGGTCAACTAGTTTCCTATAACAAGATGAAATTGTTGTTTTTTCAGTGTGACCAGTGTCCGGCCGCGTTTAAAGCGAACAACACACTTCATATGCACAAAATCACCTGCCACAACAAAAATACATACCAGGTGGGTACATTCAATGTACTGCTCCACAAGTACTTAATAGTATTTGGTAGGGCTCTTTTGCAGAGCCCGCCTGGGAAGTACCACACCTTTGCCAGTTGTTCCACCGCCAAGCAGTAATGTGCAAACATTACTGTGTTCCGGTTGGAAGGGCATTGTTTCCAGTGAAATTACAGGGCAAATAGGAGATTAAACAACTTATATCTCAGGGTGACGAGCGCAGTGCTGTGCCGCGCAGGGGCGCGAATTATAAGAGTTCAACATTCTGGGTAGCGCAGACCTGTTATGGGCAAACGTGACGTTTAACATCAGGCGAGTGATTTGCTCGTCTCGAAAATAAAACTTGCACAGGGTTGCTCAGAAAGGGTATGCTCACCCAAAGCCCGTAGTACTCCACACAACACTTGCACTTTTACACTTGTGTGTTGTTTCGAACAACTTTGTTTTTTCATAATAATATTTGTTAAAAATCGATTAAAAAAAACTTTTTTCTTTCCCAGTGTCCAATGTGTCCCCGCACGTACAGAGCTCGCCATTACGCCGTCAAACATCTCCGGGCTGTGCACCGACACGCCGGCGCCGTCGGGGCGCTGCGAGTCGGGACTGAGGAGCCCCGGGGGCCCGGGGGGAAGAGCCCTGCGTGAGGGGTTGGAAAAGAGAAAGAAGAAAGGAAAATGGAAAGAGGGCAGAGATAAGAATGAAGCAATAAGAAGAAGAAGCTTCATTCTAGAAAAAGAGAAGATTGAAAAAAGTACTGAAAGAAGGGTTCTTGCAATTTGGATACTTTAATACTTTATACTTATTTTTTATACTCGTCGTTAGTCCACTACCCTGCGGGGCCGGAACAGCCCACGCGAGGGTTTTGTAAAACTTCGTGAGGTTGAAAGAGCCTCATATTAGCCTAAGATCCCGCTATACATTGACCTTCACCGAGATGCTTATTGGATGAAACGTATTTTATATGTAATTTAATATGCCAATAAATATATTGCATATGGGTTGCCTAGCAAATTTCAGTCCAGTATATGATATGATTAATTAATAATTAAAAAAAATTTTTTTTTCAAACATTTCACCGGTTTGCTTATTGGACAAAATCTATACCAATCGAAAGTATGAAGCCCATAGAATATGCTAACGTTAGGTTGCCTATTCTATTCCGGTCCAAACCTAGGGTTGCCAGGTATAAACAGGTACATCGAAAGTAGCATTTTGCACCGGTCTGCTTATTGAATTAAAATTAAACGAAATTAAAGATTATTTAATTATGAACACGGTGGTATAGGGTTGCCTGCGAAAAATCAGTCCAGAATGCCGGTTGTCGAGCTTTGAAAAGTGAAATATTGCTGCGAGTGAGAGGTCCCAACTAACCATCCCATGCAATTAGGGTTTGCAGTACCGGTACTGTAGAGAGAATTTTATTTCCCAGTACTGAGGCAACCCAGTACCGGGGATTCCCGGGAAATATGAATTTTTTTTTTTACTGAATTTTAAATAAAATGAAGTAATGTAACGTAATTTAGTAACGTTCATTCTATTTGCTAATTTATTTTAATCAAAAATCATTTTCAATTGTGTAAATGTGTATTCTTATCCAAAAATATTTATTTTTACTTTTTAGATTGTATTACACAGACACATACCTACATCTTTTTATTTACTCTTTTAATTTCGATTATTTCTTTTAATTTGTTGATTTAAGAACACAATTGCATTTCGGAATTTTAAAATGCTACGAAATCATGACGTGAACATAGCCCAGATGATATTCCGGCCATAGATCTGAATATATCTTGGAGTAGTCTCCTGTGTCGAAATGCCTCTTTTGTCTATTTTTCGAGAACGGTAAAGTGCCAAAGTCGTGGAGACATCCTAAAGTGCAACTCTTACAAAAAAAAAAAGAAAATCGTGCCCACCGTGCTTACTACCGGCATACTCAGTCTTGTCCAATCACTCTGGAAGATGGAACATGTCTTCAACACATGTCATGCCTTCAGCTTCTGACACACCTAAAACTGATGACCTTCTTAGTGAGTGGCAATATAGCATAGCATAATATATTAGAAGACAAAATAAAAAACAACAATAAAAAAACTTCTGTTTATAGAAAAAAAATATAAATTTATACAATTTTTTTTTTTATTATTCAGATTCCGAGTCATCGGACATAAAACTATGAACTCCAACTTCTGAATACTAATAACTAATACTAACTAACTAACTTCCAAACTACGTTACTTCATTTTATTAAAAATTAAGTAAACATTTTTTTTCTAATTTCCCGGGAATTCCCGGTACTACCCGCTCAGTCCCGGGAAATCAGATTCTCTCCATAGTATCGGTAGGTACTGCAACCCCTAATTGCTATCCTTTTCATTTTCAAGAACAAATAGCATGCGCACTAGAGTGGAGCGAAACCGGCGAAAATATATTTTTTTCTTTTTTCGAAACTCCTGTATCCGCGATCGATGACCCCATAAGTAAGTCTTATTCGTGCAAAAAATCAGAACTCTACGACTTTATCTTCAGGTGGCACACTAATAGTGAAGTTTTCAAAAATTATTTTTTTTGCTTTTATGTTTTCACCAAAAAACAAAGCAACGTGTTTTTTTATCAGAAATATATTATTTCTAAATTATTTAAAGTCTTATCTCACGTCTAAATGCATATTTTTCTAATAAAACCTTAAGAATCGATCCTGAAAATGTTCTGTGTTATAGGTATGATAAATTTTTTCAAAATTACTATTATAATAATATCGAGAAAGAAGTGAACTTTATTTTTAAGAAGCTTATTTCCGGGGCTTTCAACTCAATATAGTAGTGATTGACTTTTGGTCTTGCATATTTAGGGTTTAAATTGAAGGCTTTCATAGAAAGTTTCAGGTAAATCGATTCAGGCGCTCAACAAAATACAATATTTTATTTATTTATATGGATTAAAGCCCCAAAAATGACTTGGACAGCATAAGTAAAATGCAATATCACTCGCAGCAATATTTCACTTTTCAAAGCTCGACAACCGGCATTCTGGACTGATTTTTCGCAGGCAACCCTATACCACCGTGTTCATAATTAAATAATCTTTAATTTCGTTTAATTTTAATTCAATAAGCAGACCGGTGCAAAATGCTACTTTCGATGTACCTGTTTATACCTGGCAACCCTAGGTTTGGACCGGAATAGAATAGGCAACCTAACGTTAGCATATTCTATGGGCTTCATACTTTCGATTGGTATAGATTTTGTCCAAAGCAAACCGGTGAAATGTTTGAAAAAAAATTTTTTTTTAATTATTAATTAATCATATACTGGACTGAAATTTGCTAGGCAACCCATATGCAATATATTTATTGGCATATTAAATTACATATAAAATACGTTTCATCCAATAAGCATCTCGGTGAAGGTCAATGTATAGCGGGATCTTAGGATATATGGCATAAAGCACACTGTCGGCTTACTGCAAGTCATTAACTGCAAAATCAGAGCCAGGCTGGACGTGAATTCAATCACGCTTTTTACAGTTCTTACCCACCGTCCACCTCCTGAGACCACCTGGGTGAACCGTGGAAAGTTTTTTCACAACGGCTCACCTTTATTACTCCTCGAAAAAGATCACGGGATGTGTTCGAAAGTAGTCTGAGTATCAGACTTAACACGTTCAGTACTAAAAAGCACTGGAATTAACCGACTGCAAAAAAGGAGGAGGTTATCAATTCGTCTGTACCTGTTTTTTTTTTTTTTTTTTTTTTTAATGTTTGTTACCTCATAACTTTTGACTGGGTGAATCGATTTTGATGATTCTTTTTTATTAGAAAGCTGACGCTTCCCATTTGGTCCCATTTCAATTTAGTCCAGTTCTGATAATGGTATCTGTAAGGGACTTCAGGTTTCAGGTTTCAGAATTAAAATCCCTCTTGACATGTAGCAATTTATTTAAAAGTTCGGATGTTCACAGGTCGGAGGTCGGCGCACGAATGAATTCAAAATGGCGTCGACCCTTCTTAAATACCTTCCTATATTTATACAAAGTAAAGTGAGAGCGAGAAGACTCTTCTGTCTCGCTCTATCCTACGCTAATATGGTACATGGTCCGAGAGCAGTAAAAATGAAGACAATCAATTATCATTAGGCTTCTTGTCCGTAACAGCCTCCCCTCGGCGTAGTTCATCGCAGCCATCATCCAAAGGGAGGACAATAAGCCTCCTCACAGGTCGCCGGAAGATTCCACCCCGCGTCCGCACATCTGCGCTTCGTACCACGCCGTCCGGTCCTTCATGTGTCTTCTCCACTTCGCCTCTCGGCCATACACCGCGCGGTAGCAATCCGTCCGCGATAATGACTACGTCGCCGTTCCTAACGTTCCGCGCAGGCCGTCTGACAGTGAGCACCTCGACCTCCTCTATGCTTTCCGTTTCCTCTTTCGGCCATTGGTTCTCCGGAGCTCTCAGGAAGGACGGGCCTACGAACCAGCGATCCGTGCTTTTCAGCTGGGTGTTGCCTGCGCGCGTCGCGTCGTCGGCGACGTTGTATGCGGTTGGCGTCCATCTCCACTCGTTGACCGCTGTTAGCTCTGCGATCTCGCCGAGGCGGTGCGCGACGTACGGCGTGTAGCGCGTTGAGTCGTTTCGTATCCAATGAAGCGCCGTTTTCGAGTCGCTCCAGTACACGACGCGCCCTGTATATTGGTGTTCTCGCTTTATTTCCGCCGCTAGCCTCGCGCCGATCAAGTTGGCTTGTAGTTCCATGCGCGGTATACTCTGCGGTTTCATTGGCGCCACTTTCGCTTTTCCTGCGATTAGAGTGAGGTGAACGCTTCCGTCGTTGTGCGAATATCTCCAATATGCCGCCGTCGCGTAAGCCTGCTCGCTGGCGTCGCAGAATACATGTAGCTGCCGTTCTTCAGTAGGCCTCGGGCTATAGCAGCGCGGAAGTCGTAGTTTTTCGATATAATCCAAGTCGCGGATCCACTCAGCAAAGCTTGCCGCCTCCTCTGGCGGTAGCGGGTCGTCCCATGACATTGCGTGACGCCACAAGCTCTGCAGTATTACTTTGGCCGAGATGACGTAGGGTGATATCTGGCCTGAGGGATCAAAGACGGACATAACGGCTCCCAGCGCTTCCCTTTTCGTAGGCGTGCGTACGCCTGACTTCACTTCTCTCGGTATTCTCGGCATATCCGTATTAAACGCCAGCTCATCCGTGACAGCGATCCATTTCAGTCCCAAAGTTTTTCCGTACTCGTTCCCGCTCGCACCGAGTTCCTTAGGAGTAGTAGCGCGGTTGGCGGCATCCACTCCCCTCAGTAGTTGAGGCCGGTTTGAACTCCATCCTGCGAGCTCGAATCCTGCTTTTTTATGTACCTCGGTGACCTCTTGCATCGTCCTAGCCGCAGTGTCCTCGTCGTCGAAGCTCTGCACCCAGTCGTCCATATAGTGGCTGGTGGTTATCGGGGCATAGGCTAGCGGGTGAGTGTGCCGGTGCTCTTCCGCATTTCTGTTGCGCACGCTGTGCGCCAGGAACGGTGAACTTCTGGCGCCGAAGATCATCGACGTCATCTCGTACACGTCGGGTGGTCGCACTCGCTCTGCGTCGCGCCATAAGAAATGCTGCACGGCTCGGTCTTCTTTTCTTATCTTTATTCTCAGGAACATTTCACGGATGTCGGCTGTTATCGCAACCGGTCGCTCTCGGAAGCGATAAAGTATGCCGTTCAAGTTGCTCAGTAAGTCCGGGCCGTCCAGTAGCTCATCGTTCATGCACACTCCGTTTGCTTGTGCCGCTGAGTCAAAAACTAGACGGATCTTCCCCGGCTTGTTTGGGTTGGTGACCGCAAAATGCGGTAGGTACCACATCTTGGTATCTTCTCTGTGGTCCGTGTTACATTTAATTGCGTATCCTTTCTCAATTAACTTATTTATTTCCTTTGTATACGACTCTTTGAACTCGGGTGATTTATCCATTTTTCTTTCGATCGCCTTCAAACGCCGGATCGACATGTCGTAGCTCGGTGGTAGGCGTACATCGTCGGTTCTCCATGGTAAGCCCACCTCGTAGCGTCCTTCTGTCCTTGTCGCCGTTTGGTTAAATATTTTAACCGCTCGTTCATTGGCAGCGACCGGCTTGGGCTTGTTGGAGATTCCGATAGAGTCTAACTCAAAATGAGTTTTCACTAGCTGATGCAGCTCGCCGTCTCGTTCCTGCGCCGTCCTGATGTGTAGTGCACGTTCTTCGCGTGCCACGAGAGTGCTCCGTGGCGTGCATCCGTGCAGCACCCACCCAATCTCGGTGCGGGATGCTACCGGCTGCGTTTTCCTTCCGGTGAGCAACTCCCGTGACACTATTAAGTGCCAGTTGTCTGCGCCGATCAGGACGCGCGGCGTGGCGTTGGAGTAACATACATCTTCAGCGAGCAGGCTCTGCAGGTGAGGTTGGTCGAGCAGCTCCCGTGGTACCGACTGACTTCCTAGCTTCAAATGTTGCACCGTGCGTGCTCGGATAGCGTGGTAGTCTCTCTGTCGTTTTCCCTTAATCTCGATGTCCACCGCTCTGCTGCTCGCTTCTCTTTGGCTCGACGTCACCCCATGTATATTGAGCGGTCGTGCGGGTCCCCGGGCTCCTATTTGGTCCGCTAACTCCTGGTCGATCAGGCTGATGGTCGATCCTTCATCCATTAGTCCAAAAGTTTCCACCTCACCCGCGGGCCCTTTTATGACGATCGGGCATATTTTCAGCAGGACACCCCGATCCGCTCGTACATGCGTGGAGGCCGTGATGGCCGAATCCTCACTCGGGGGAGGGTTCTCCTCCCCTCGTTTTCTCGGTAAGTGTAGCAGCGCGTGATGCGACATTCTGCACTCGTTCACTCCGCATTTCTTGGCTTTACACGAGAATTTCCGATGCTTGTTGTTCACACATAAAAAGCAAATCTTTGCTTCCTTCACCCAGCGCCACCGGTCCTCCGTGGACATTTCCTTGAGTTTTCCGCACTGCGTCGTGACGTGCTCCCCTCCGCAGCAATAACACGTACCCTTTCCTGGCGTGTCGTTTGTGGCGTAGACGCTCGCTCGTGCCGGTCGGTATCGCTGCGCAGGAGCGCCCGTTGGTCTCGACGGGGCGGACGGCGTGGTGGCGGTGTAGCAGTGTCGAACTGCTCGGTCGGCCTCCCTCATGAAGAAATGCGACAGCGTTTCTATCTCAGCCTTTCCCCTCGACGCGTGCTCCTCAGCGTAATCGCACCATCGCGCTCTCAGGTGTTCGCTCATTTTCTCAGTGATGCTCCTCACTAGCATCGGGTTCTGGAGGTAGCCCTTTTCGTCGAGGCACGCTATCACTGTCACTATGTTTTGTAACTTGATCGCAAAGTTGTTGAGTTCGGCCGCCGTTGTTCCTATACGCGGCAGTCTTCTCAGTTCGTCGAATGCTTGGTCGATGATGATCTCTGGTCGTCCATAACGCTGTTCGAGCGTTGACATTATCACTGACGGCTCCGTTGCGGTGTATAATAGCGCGACGACGCATTGACGCGCTTCTCCTTTTAAGCACGCGCGTAACCTGGCGAGGTTTTCGGTCGGCGGGATCCCGTAGATGGCGCTGGCCTCTCTAACTGCGGCCTTAAACGGCAGCCATTCTCCTGGGGCTCCGCTAAACGTCGGCAGGTCCGGCGGTTTTCGGTAGCGGTTACCTCGTGACATTTTTTCCAGTGCGTCAGCTAGTCGCTCGATGCCACGCTCACGCGGCGCTGCACGCCGCGGTGACGTAGCTCGGCGTGGCGACGCCGCCCGTCGTGGCGATAACTCGCGATGCGGCGATGTCGCGCGGCGCGGCGACGCGCGTCTCTGGGTGGCTTGGTTCGGTGCCGTCTGCGCGTTTTCTACCCACTCACTGACACGGCGGTTATTCTCGTACACGTCACTCACGCTACCTCGGTCCGACTCTTCCCTGATCGTGTCGATGTCGGCAGCTAGCTTCTTCTTAATCAAACTGGCTTGTATCTGCAAATCTTTCCTCTGAATTTGCACCAGTCTCTCCTCTGCTTCGATCTCCGCGCGGCGGATCCTCGCGCTGATGCTGGTGGCAGAGTGCTGTGACCGGACGGACGGCGCTCGGCCCGGCGGTCTCTCGCTAGTAGTGGCGGGCGCGAGTGGCATCGCGGAGCTCGTAGTCGCGAGTCCCGGCGTGGAGAGCGGATCGTGTGCGAACGCGGCTGCGGTCGTGAATGCAGGTGGATGTGGACGTGGCGGGGCGGTGGACGGCGACGCGGGGTAGTCGACGTATACCCGCATGTCCGCCTCATCGGCGGCGGCTTTGCTTCGCGTCGTCGGCATCTTCGACACTTCACTGTCCTACGTCCCTACCTGCCTAATCTAGTTACCGACACTTAATGCTATCCGTGTTCCAGCGCTCGCCGGCCGGATCTCGCCTGCCCGTCGCACCGTTGGGTGACCTTCTTTTTTCTAACTCCGGCGCTCGTTCAGCCGGATCTCGCCTGCCCGTCGCACCGTTGGGTGATCTTCTTTTTTCTAACTCGACGACTCGGAGTTGTAGCACCGTTGGGTGATCTTCGAGCACAGCGCTCAGCCTTCGTTTTCACGTTCACTCGTACAGGAAACACGGTCCGGGCAAGTTCAGGGAAGCCCGTCCGTTGATCGCACCACACGCGCGTTCGGGGCGTGCGGCCGCTGTTTCCGATGATCTTCTTCACGTTCACTCGTACAGGAAACACGGTCCGGGCTAGTTCAGGGAAGCCCGTCCGTTGATCGCACCACACGCGCGTTCGGGGCGTGCGGCCGCTGTTCCTGACGATCTTCTGCTGCTGGAGTACTGCACGCGTGTTCGGAGCGTGCGGCACTCTTCTTCGGCCCACGAGCGAGAGAGACGGAAAGAGACGCGCTCAGTGGGCTCCTCGTGTTCACTCTTCGATTTTCACAGCTTTCTTGAGACTGCGCCGACTTTTCCTGTTCTTATTCCTGTTCTTTATCCGGCTCGAAGGACCAACTTGTAAGGGACTTCAGGTTTCAGGTTTCAGAATTAAAATCCCTCTTGACATGTAGCAATTTATTTAAAAGTTCGGATGTTCACAGGTCGGAGGTCGGCGCACGAATGAATTCAAAATGGCGTCGACCCTTCTTAAATACCTTCCTATATTTATACAAAGTAAAGTGAGAGCGAGAAGACTCTTCTGTCTCGCTCTATCCTACGCTAATATGGTACATGGTCCGAGAGCAGTAAAAATGAAGACAATCAATTATCATTAGGCTTCTTGTCCGTAACAGTATCCATGAGAAAACCATATAAGTCTTAAATTTGCACTAAGTACGTGCGCGACAAATAGATGAATAACTCAATAGTCGGTCTTTTGAAGTCGGTCTTTTGAAGTCGGTTTTTGTTTTTTGTTTTATAAAAATAATGTTCTTGTTATAAATCAGCTAAGCTGCAGTCAAACGACTAGCCTGACATTTATAGCAAATTTTCGTAATAAAACAACTTTATATAAAAACACATTTATTTTATTTAATAAACCTTGATTGAAAATAGTGTCGATTCTGGTTTACCAAACTAAACTAAACGGACAGGTCTAAAATTCTTCACATCCATTTCATTGTACATAATTCATATTAATTTTTTTATATTTCCTTTGCATACTTTTGTAAGCGAAGAATTGACTTCTACACTTTATATTTAAAAAAAAATCTGGAAATAAATTTGTTACTTTAGGATAATGTAGCATTCTAATGGTGAAAGATTTTTTTAAATCGGTCCAGTAGTTTTTCAGTTTATTCCACGCAAACAAACAATAATACAAATCTTTCCTCTATAACATTCGTATAGATTAGCATTTTAGTATATGCATGACTGTGTGGCCCAAATCTTGCAACTGAATTTTAAAAACAAGCTTTTATTGCTGTCATCGGAGTTACACAAGTATACCAAATTTCAGCTCAATCGGACATCGGGAAGTGGGGCAAAATTCAGTTACAAGATTTTCCCCACATACACGGCAAGTTAAATAAAAACTTGTAAAACAGAATTTTAGTCCTGGCAGAATATTTAGTTATTTAGAATATTTGGTGGTAATAGGGCCAGCATTTTGGAAACAATTCCTGCAGGCAGCCTTTTAGATTAGTTTTTAATCTATACTAATATTATAAAGAAGTAAAGTTTGTGTGTTTGTATATTTGTTAAATTGTATGGGGTAATCTCGGGATCTACTGAACCGATTTTAAAAATTCTTTCACCAATAGAAAGCCACATTATTGCTGAGTGTCATAGGCTATATTTATTACCTGAAAAAATTCGGGATCCTTACTAAAACTTCAATAGTGTAACCCAAGGTGTAAAAAAATTATCCATAAAATGTCTTTCATCGCATACGCTGCGGAAACTATTGATGATAGACCTGAAAAATGTTCTATATAAATAGTAATTTAAAAAAATCTACATATCACCCGCATAAAGACGTATTTAATCTACGTTTATCCCAAAATGTTTAAAAAATGAATGTCCACCCGAGCGAAGCCGGGATGGGCCGCTAGTTTAATTATATTTTTAATCTTCAAAAATATCCCTGGATATTATAATATTATATATATTATAATAAAGGACTTAGGTACTAAAAACCAATGAATATTGTATTTTTCAATAACCCTTCAGTTCAGAATGTTAATAAAACCAGAATCCACATTATTGTCATTGGAGTATTAACAGATGTGTAAACTTTGCTCTTGAGTGCTTTATCTAGTTATGAGGAAAGGGTATACTAAGCCGATAAGGGCTCATAGTACTCATCATTATGAACACCTTTTACTAGGGCAACAGACAGAAATTCGCAAAAAATCAGCTGTTCCATAGAAAAATGTCAATGACACTAGAAAATGTATGGAACAGCTAATTTTTCGCGAATTCCGTGTTGCTCCCATAGTAAAAGTTGTTCATAATAATGAGTACTATGCTGCCGTCATAAACCAAAGAGTGGTATTAAAAAAATAATTTCTGTTTTTCACGCATCAGACAGATCGATAAACTCTTTATTGTTCACACCATAAATTACAAACAAAAAGATTATAACACCTAAAACTAGTGCAACAACTGGCGGCCTTATCGCTAAGAGCGATCTCTTCCAGGCAACCTTAGGATGACTATTAGGAGTAATTTCTCAAGCTATGCATGAAAAAACAGAGATTCCTCTCTTTGGCTTATGACGGCATACTAAGCTCCATAATGACGACATGCATAAGCCCTTTTCGGCTCATCATACCCTTTCCTTATAACCTTGTATCCATTATACAATGGTGACAGGAACAGGCCTATCGAAACGTTTTGCTGAAGAGGTTGTTATCTCTGGGGTCGTACAGCTCGGAGAGGAGCCTGTAGATATATGACGGGGAGCTGCCACCGCTGAAATGGAAAATAAAACTTTAACTTTAAGGGAGTTTTAATATAATTTCTTACAATAATAAATACAAAAATTGGCTGACGGAAGGTAAAGGGAGTGAAATAAAAAAATGTAGGTCTATTAAAACTTTTTGTTTTAAATTTTATTTATTTCTTTATTTGATTGTGATTTCTAATTCTTTTTAATTGTATGTTTTAATTGTTGTATTCCGGGTTGGTCCCGTAGTAAAAGCTGTTCATTATTATGAGTACTGCGAGCCATTTCGGCTTGGCATACCCTTTCTTTATAGCCCTGTATTTCTGCTGTTTAACACTTTAACTGCTGAAAACACATACTTTGTTTTCTTTTGTGCAACGCGAATGCGGCTACACACGCAAGGCGCGTAAAAACGCATGTGATTATTAGCCGCAGTTAAAGTGTTAAGCACACCGAGCTTCTTCCTGCTAGCAGCCCTTTTGTAGTGGTAGGGCTCTTTTGCAGAGCCCGCCTGAGAAAGTACCACACTTTTGCCAGTTGTTCCACCGCCAAGTTGGAAGAGTTCCGGTTGGAAGGACATTGTTTCCAGTGAAATTACAGGGCAAATGGGAGATTAAACAGCTTATATCTCAGGGTGACGAGCGCAGTGCTGTGCCGCGTAGGGACTTGAATTATAAGAGTTCAACATTCTGGGTGACGCAGACCTGTTATGGGCAAACGTGACGTTTAACATCAGGCGAGCGATTTGCTCGTCTCGTCACTCAATTACATGTCACTCACAGGTTGGTGATGAACAGCGTGACGTGGTCGGGCGTGATGAAGTCGTGCAGCTGGAAGTAGACGTGGTTGTGCCGCGTGTCGCCGTGTCTGGAAGAAGGGCGGTAAGGCGGCTGAATTGCATGTGCAAGTGTGGAAGTTCATCGGAGACAAATTTATATTAGAATTTGGGAGAACAGCCGCTTCGAATTCTTGAGGTGGCGGGTTCAAACCCCGACTCGTACCAATGAGTTCTTTAGAACTTATGTACGAATTTACAGACCACTGGCTTTTTGGTGAAGGAAAACATCGTGAGGAAACCTGCATACGTCCGGAGAAGAAATTCAATGGCGTATGTGAATCCAACCCGCACTTGGCCAGTGTTAACGCCGAAGCATACGCGACCGCTCGTCACATATGCTCCACGGCTGAATACCCTTGAGGACACGAGCGTAGCCCACCTACAACTGCGCACTCGCATCCGTGTGACATTGACAGTCGCCACACGCTACACGGCTAAATGCCCCCGACGGCCAGAGTCCTGCCCGTTTGACAGCTGCGCACGAGTGCGACATTGACAAGTCGCGCTGTCACCACGTCGACCACATCAAGCAGATATATAACACGAGTGTACACGGAAATCGCTCTTTCAATCTTCTCGCTACATCGAGACGGGAGTCGAGACTCCATTTCACGGGAAAGAATCGGGACAAAACTACCTTTATATAAAATCATCGTATATTTAATTGACACGTTGTTAAACCTGAAATACAGTCCACTCATATCAAAATCAAGACGTTTCATTCCGAAGACACCTTAGGAAGGCGCAACTATCCAGTTTGGTCCTTTTCGAGCCGGATTCAAGAACAAGAATCGATCATCACCGGGGAGCCGCCCGCCACGTCATAAAACACATGTCCCTGTGCATCGAAGCGTGAACCTCTGAAGCTAAGTACCGACAGGAGGAGGCAGGAAAACCGTGAGTTCGTTCCAATCATCCTCCTTAGCTTCCGTTTTGTGTTTTTTTCCCGTTTTCCGTGTGAAGTCCACGCCCAACAACGTCGTCACGTTGTGGCGTGTCAATTTTCAATTCGTAAAGTCAATTCATTAACGCCATTTCGTCTCCGCAAAATCATGCAGCTTACCATGCGTTTTGCGGCATGTTTCAGGCCTAGTCCATGTGCTAGTCGCCACGCCCGCAGTTCATAAGCGCGCTTACTATGCCACTGCGTGGCAATCATTTTGCATAACCTTATCACACCTTCATTAATACATGCTTGCCTATTTTCAAGCGCTCACACCACCACTGCGCGACGCAGTGACGTTTTTTATATGCGCACACAACATGTGCTTTTTGTCATGCGCCATCAGCCATGCTTCAGGTGTCGAGCTCTCATAATCGCCTCCATTGTGTGTAGCTAATTCATTAAAATTAATTTGTGCATTTTCGCATTCCAGCGCTTCGGTCACGTTGCACCGCGCCGCGTGGCATACATACCTCGTGGTCGTGCGGGTTGACAACTGACCATGCTTGCCCGCAATCGTGTGCGGCACCTTCACAGCGCCATTAAATCAAATTTAAGTACATTTTGACTTAATTTCCGCGTCAGTGCACGTGTCTAACCTTCAACCTAATCAAGGTCATTTTTCCAGACAACTTCTGTG
The DNA here is from genome assembly GCA_949125135.1 of Alcis repandata. NCBI lineage: Eukaryota > Metazoa > Arthropoda > Insecta > Lepidoptera > Geometridae > Alcis > Alcis repandata. The sequence continues at coordinate 9,228,631 of OX421244.1, read as the reverse complement.
GTGAACCACTAAGTTATCATGGAGTTTAAGGTTCTTATCGAAAAGCGAAGAAGCCACAAGGCTAGATTAACACAATTTAAAGCATATTTAGATATTGTTCAAAGCTGTCCGCAACCGAGTTTATTACAATTGACCGAACTCATGGTCCGGTTAAATAAGATTGAAGATTTATATTCTGAATTTGATTGCATCCAAAGTGAAATAGAATGTGTTTGCGAAATTCCAGATGAGCAGTACCAAGAACGTGAGATCTTTGAGATCCAGTACTACCGAGCAGTCGCGCTTGGCCGGCAAGTGCTGACCACCAAGCAGAGCACCCCAGCTGCAGTCATCGGGTCATCTGCAAATACGGGTACCGACTCTGGATATGCAGGTGGGCCACACCCAAAACTACCCTCAATAGACCGTCCTGTCTTTGCGGGTCAAACACACTTGGTTAGAGCAGACACACAACACAAATCTCCGTCAGAGACACAGCGACACTACACACAACAGGCAAAATTCATTCATTCCATCGCAGGCGCCGCTTTCAGAGCAGCGGTCAGTTGCATGTCTAAGGTTTCAATTTAAAGGTTCATGCCAAACATGTAGGAAATCTCACAACACATTACTGTGTGATCATTCCGCAAACTATAATTTACCTGAGGCATCGGAGCATCTAGGCCCGACCTCTTTCACTACCCACAATCCATTTGTGACGAATATTAGGTGCTGTATTGTTCAGAGTGACACAGAGAGGTCACCGGCAATGACAGTCGACCGCATTAGGTGCTGTATTGTTCAGAGTGACACAGAGAGGTCACCGGCAATGACAGTCGACCGCATTAGGTGCTGTATTGCTCAGAGTGACACAGAGAGGTCACCGGCAATGACAGTCGACCGCATTAGGTGCTGTATTGCTCAGTGTAACACGGAGAGGTTACCGGCAATGACAGTCGACCGCATTAGGTGCTGTATTGCTCAGTGTAACACGGAGAGGTTACCGGCAATGACAGTCGACCGCATTAGGTGCTGTATTGCTCAGTGTAACACGGAGAGGTTACCGGCAATGACAGTCGACCACACTAGGTGCTGTATTGTTCAGTGTAACACGGAGAGGTTACCGGCAATGACAGTCGACCACACTAGGTGCTGTATTGTTCAGTGTGACACAGAGAGGTCACCGACAATGACAGTCGACCGCTCCACACAAACCAGGTGCTCTACTGGTCCGTGCAACACACAGATGTCACGGACAGTAGCAGTCGACCACTCTATACAAACCATTTCTCTAGGCCCATGCAAGCCTACGCTAAACAAATCTAAACTCGGATGGTCAATATCCGAGCCCACTTGTACACCACACACAAAATTCATTAAAACATACAAATTCAAATTCAAATCAACATTCTTCAACATGAACATATTACGAAACACACAATTATTTCAAATATAGCACAAGTTACCAGAGTTAAAATGATGACTCATTCATTACTCATTTAAATGTTGCAGAAACAGAATCAGTTGAGTTCATTCCACGTTTTTCAAACTTTAGCCAACTCCGGCAAGTCACCGCATACAAACTTAGATTTAACCACAACGGTGGTCCATCCACAGACCAGACATGGTATTGGTTCATTAACAACAAATGAAATATATCAATATGTAAAATCACTTTATGTAATATGTCACAGTTAGAAAGTTTCCCAATAGAATACAATTACTAAAAACAAAGAACAGTTGCCGTCCTAGAACAACCTACTCAAGCTAACTCCATTCATAGATGATGATGGTAGTCTGAGAGTCAGAGGCAGATTGTTAAATTCACATTATAAGTTAAATTCATAACTCCATTCATAGATGATGATGGTAGTCTGAGAGTCAGAGGCAGATTGTTAAATTCACATTATAAGTTAAATTCATAACTCCAGTCATAGATGATGATGGTAGTCTGAGAGTCAGAGGCAGATTGTTAAATTCACATTATAAGTTAAATTCAAACACTCATGTTTGTTACACACATCACACTATCTCACAGTACTCATCCTGAGGTACTTTCATACTCAACTGTTCTATCCAGGTCCCACAACGATTTGAACCGCAAAGGCAGAGGCATCACACTTATAACGGCCTATGCTCTAATGTTCGTGTGTGCAGCGACCAGAGTTGATACTCGGCTTGCAGGTGACCCGACCTGCCAGCACAATGCATTACTGCCTTCAGCAGACTTATTGCCCACAGAGGGACACGGTCAGCCCTTGTCGGACAACGCCTTGCGTATTTTTGGGGCTCATACCATAGTAATTTAATTTATGCAGTCAAAGTCAAAATATTTACAATCTTATGCAGCAGAGTTGTCCATAAAGTTGTCTAATAATTATTTAATTTTCCCCAGTTTTTAATGGCGTTGTGGAAGGTGCAGTAAAATCAACATTTAACATTTTACATTTTTATTTACATTAATTAACGCATTTAAGGAGAGCATTTGGTCTTGGTAACTTTACTTACGAATAAATGAATACAGCTCTCACACAATGAAGGCCGATTTTGAATTCTCGCCCTTTCTCTCTTATGTCTTCAGATCTTTCAGATCTTTCAGTCCCCAACCCTTGTTTATTTTCTGATTGGACGAACATTAACGATTTTGCCTTCTCTTTAGGTACAAATGCCAATCAGATGAGCACGTTCTCACGATGAGACTGCAGCAACTGAAACCGCATTTCTGGGACAGAGTTTATGAAGAATGCATTTCAGAACTCCAAAAAGGGCAGAGATGACGCACGAGCTTACAAACGATTGTGCTCACTGCCAGTCACAAACCAGCCGGTGCAGGCCAACCGGCAACGAGCCAGTTCCTGAGCGAGGTGCCAGCAGAACCCGCCAGCCAGCCAGTTCCTGAGCGAGGTGCCAGCAGAACACGTCAGCCAACCAGTTCCGGAGCAGGGGCGCCAGCAGCACGACAGCAGCGCGCCACCAGCCAGCCAGACAACCAGCCACCCCAGAGCTACGAGAAGCAGCACACGAGCCTGCGACTGCGACCCAATCGATCTCCGGCGAGGTGGCAACCTGTTAACGCCGAAGCATACGCGACCGCTCGTCACATATGCTCCACGGCTGAATACCCTTGAGGACACGAGCGTAGCCCACCTACAACTGCGCACTCGCATCCGTGTGACATTGACAGTCGCCACACGCTACACGGCTAAATGCCCCCGACGGCCAGAGTCCTGCCCGTTTGACAGCTGCGCACGAGTGCGACATTGACAAGTCGCGCTGTCACCACGTCGACCACATCAAGCAGATATATAACACGAGTGTACACGGAAATCGCTCTTTCAATCTTCTCGCTACATCGAGACGGGAGTCGAGACTCCATTTCACGGGAAAGAATCGGGACAAAACTACCTTTATATAAAATCATCGTATATTTAATTGACACGTTGTTAAACCTGAAATACAGTCCACTCATATCAAAATCAAGACGTTTCATTCCGAAGACACCTTAGGAAGGCGCAACTATCCAGCCAGCGTGGTGGAACACGGCCTCATCACCCTTCGAGGGTAGACCTGTACCAGCAGTGGGAGGATTAAAGGTTGAGAATAATAGTAATTTCGCGTTTGATTTGAAATCGAAATCGGGTAAAAAGTCCCTTTAGCCCCTTTGGGAAAACTGATAATTTCAATGAATGCAGTACATCTAGCTTATTTGTATCAGTTGAACAATAAATATATCTGAATCTAAATCTCATAATCGTTCGCATGTGTGACATACAACCTGCCCCGGCTTTCGCTCGGGTATGAAATATAGTCTATGTTACTCGCTTTATATTCTGAATATACTCGTATATTTTATACCATATGGTTTGATGGTCATTTCTTATTTTTGAGCTAAGACATTGTAATTCAGTCTACTAATAAAATTCTAATATTTATCGGTGAAAGAATTTACAAAATCGTTCTAGTAGTTTTTGAGTTTATTCGTTACAAACATCCAAAAACACAAATGTTTCCTCTTTATAATATTAGTTTAGATAAACTCAAAAACTACTGGACCGATTTTAGAAATTCTTTCACCAATATAAAGCTACATCATTAGCGAGTAACATAGACTGTATTTCAAAGCCGTGCGAAGCCGGGGCAGGTCGCTAGTGTTATACTCACTCGTAGGTGTGTGTTCGCAGGGGGTCAGCTAGGGGGGTGTACTGGGGGTCCGCCGCGTGCAGGGGGGTCAGGCTGTGCAGCGGGGCCAGCGCCAGCACCTGGGGGCGCGGGGGTCCGGACCGACATTTATTGACAACATTCATTTGGAATAGATTAGATTAGGCTACCTAGGCCGTTAACTGCGGGCTGCGATGAATTTATTGAATGTACTTAGGATTAATTTATCATTATTGTTCTCATTGTTTTACTTTTTGACATTATTTACGTTTTCTTTTTTACATAATAAAAAAAACTTTCCACACCCATGGCTCCCCACTAGGACACCCTGTGTCGGATGCCATGGATCACAGAGACAAGGACAACTAACACCCAGACCCAGAGCAGACTAGACATTTTTGTAATTTCATTATGACATTAGTTTTATTTTTACTGCAACAGGTCAAATCAATTTGACATACTGATTGTAATTTACTTTAGGTAAATATTGTTTATTATAGTACGGCTCCTTAGCTCGAAAAAAACCGGGTTTCCGGTCCCATCCGGCAGAAAGCGCGAAACTTGGCATGCTGGTAGCTTTTGTGTGTGTAATTAGATCCCGATGTAGAAACACCTCGGGAGACGATTGTTTCCCCCCCTTCCCCCCCTTTTTGTGTCCCAAAATTTGGTTTTTTGAGATTTTCTCGAAAACGGTTCAAGCTACGAGAAAGCTGTTCAAGACAGGTATGTTCTCTATAACATTTTCTACAATATTGCTCTTAGATGCATGTTGATAGCACCTATGGTTTTCAAGATATGCTGATATTAATTTCAGGCCAAACCAAAAAAATGACGATTTCTCTTAAGAGGCCTCGGTCAGCAGTAGATGATATCATAAGTTTATAAATGAGTTTTCCCGAAGTCTTCAACATCGCTCAATCCGACAACTTCAAGATGAAACACTTTGAAAGATGACTCCTTGTGTCTCAAACCCGAAGAATGATGATGAGGGCTGACGAAAAATTGATCCTCTCGTATCTCAGAAACGGTGAGAGATAGAGGGGTACACCTAACTTTTGAAATGTAGATCAAGCATGGACCTTTCTGGAGAGATGATAAAAAAAGATGGCCGCCATACAAAAAAGTTTGACAGTCATACAAATAAACACAAAAAAAAGAAATGCTCATAGCTGTGGAACCGCTGTAGATAGATGGAGTGTGCTTGAACAAATATCATAGAGAATCATAAGAACAATCGAGATTTGGCAACAAAAATCCAAGATGGCGGATTTCATATTTTCGTCAAATTTCATTGGATCTTCCAAATATTTGAGTGATCCTAGGATGGTGATATTTTGAATCTGAGAGCCCTTAAGGTCCTTAAATCCCTTTCTGAAATAATTTTTTAGATTCAGCCATTTTTCAAGATGGCTGCTATACATATAGAAAGAGAGGGGCTCTTTCTACGGCGCGGCGAAAATGTATGCCTGCGCCGGCTGTTTCGTTTAGGCGGCGCAGGGCGCTTGCGCGAATGTTCTAATTTGACAGTTATAGTGTTGTGACCTAGTGATTATAGTGGACACGATATCGATTCATTTTTCTATTAAAATAATTAAAGCAATTCGTGCAAAATTATTCCCTAACCATTCCAAAATATCCAAAACGCACAACGTTAATACTTAAGTTTTCACTTCTGCCGGCACTCCGGAGTGCAACCCGTCGTTTTTATATTTTAATTTCTGTTGCGACCTGTAATAAAAATTATCAATAAATTAATTATGATCTGATTTAAAAATAAATCGTTAAAATGAAACTCACGGGCACGTTGTACAGTTTCGCGGCGGAGGCGAGCAGGGAGCACCCCGGGGCCGCTAGGACTGCGCCCCCGCCGATAGCCGCGCGGACATTTATCACCACCTACAGATTCAATACCATCTTATTGAGCAGTTCTACAGGGTTTGTCATAAAGAGTACGCTAAGCCGAGAAGGGCTCCTAGTACTCATCATTATGAACAACTTTTACTATGGAACCAACCCGGAATTCGCGAAAAAAAATCAGCTGTTCCATACATTTTGTCGAGTGTCATTGACATTTTTCTATGGAACAGCTGTTTTTTTTTCGCGAATTTCGGGTTGGTTCCATAGTAAAAGTTGTTCATAATGATGAGTACTAAGAGCCCTTCTCGGCTTTTCGACTTTTTACCCTTTATGAATAACCCTACATAATTATGACAATTTTAAATCATTCAATACGAAACTCAATTTTTTTTATTTATTACTAGCTGCACCCGACGGTTTCACCCGCTTTTTTTAAACCTTTTAAACCTTCCCTGAACTTTCAAAGATATTTCAGTTCTCAAGTTATAGCCGGACAAATGAACAGCGATTCATTTTTATTTTTATATATAAGATTGAGTGACGAGACGAGAAAATCGCTCGCCTGATGTTAAACGTCACGTTTGCCCATAACAGGTCTGCGTCACCCAGAATGTTGAACTCGCAGAATTCAAGCCCCTGCGCGGCACATCACCCTGAGATATAAGATGTTTAATCTGTGTAACTCCGATGACAATGCAATAAAAGCTTGGTTTATTACCTTGTTGACTCGCGACATGACAGCAAAAATGGCGTCGTTGCTGATTACAGTGACGTTTGCACCCGCCGTGCTCAGCCGAGCCGCCAGCGTGTGGCTCTGAAAACGACAGAAAGAGGCATCGATTTAAAGAAGAAAACATAAATGTAAATAAATAAAATCAATTTATTTCAGGCACCCTTTACACATTGTGTTTAAAGACTCATACGCACCGCAACGCACAACAAAAACCCTCCTGCATCACTTTCGTACATTTTGTATGAACTTTCGCACACTACAGCGGGCCAAATAATATTGAAATGCCGCTGCGGCACGGTGCGGCCCGCCATGTGTGCGAACTTTAAGGCACCACTATTGCTAGTGTTCATATCTACCACTATTGCTACTGCCCGTTCTTTCTGCTTATCGCTGTTGCTGCTCATCGCTGTTGCTGATCACCATTGTTGCTGCTGACCGTTGTTGCTGTTCACCATTGTTGCTGTACACCGTTGTTCCTAACACAATCCTCACCTCTTTCCGACAGTGCCCCTCAGCCACAATCAGCGTGAGGCAGGTGGCTCGCGCGATGGCTCTCAGGAAGGCGTTACTACTATTCACCACTTTTGCTGTCCACCGCTGTTGCTGCTGATCGTTATTGTTGTCCATCGCTGTAGCTGTTCACCATTGTTGCTGTCCACCGTTGTTACTAACACGCTACAACCGCTATTTACAATACTACCTAACTCACTGTTGCAGTCTACCGCGGCTATTCTTAGCTGTTGCTGCTCACCACTGTTGCTGTCCACTGTTGTTCTTTTCACTTTCTTACCTCTTTCCGACAGTGCCCCTCAGCCACGATGAGCGTGAGGCAGGTGGCTCGCGCGGCGGCCCGTAGGAAGGCCTCCATCAGGGCTCCGCCCCCGCACACGAGCACCACTTCGTTGGTGTCGATGTGGGACTTGGCTTGGCTGCTGATGCTCGTCTCCGTTGATTCTAGCTCGGCCCGGAGCTGATGGAAACAAATAAATTAAAGTTATTAACGTTTCACACGACTAACACCCAGACCTAGAACAGGTATTCAAACTCATCATTCAAACATCTGCCCGGCCGGGAATCGACCACGAGATCTGTGGCTTATAAGGCTGATATACTACCGCTGAGCCAAACTGGTCGTCAAAACGTAATTGTACCTGCAAATAGTTTTTTTTGTCGCACTAGTTTTAGGTGTTACAATACTTTTGATTGTATTTTATGGTGTGAATAATAAAGAGTTTTATCTGTCAGGCACACCAGTTGCTTGCTACAAGTCTCTGGCTTCATCTCTCGGTTATATCAGCTTGCTCTCACCTCGGCTATTTGATCTCTGATGGGCTCCCTGAGGTCCTGCTCCGCCGGCCCCACCGTGGCGCGGCGGCTCGGCGTGGCCAGCACCAGCCTCTGCAGCGACTCGCCGGGGACTTCGCCACTCTGCACAGAGGGAGTCAATGTTAGATCCATCATCATACTCAACCTTTAATCTACCCACTGCTGGGATACAGGTCGACCCTCGAAAAGTGATCAGGAAGTATTCCACCACGCTGACCAAGAACAGGTTGGATTCACATACACCATTGAATTTCTTGTCCGGACATATGCAGGTTTCCTCATAATGTTTTTTGTAGTGGTAGGGCTCTTCTCTTTTGCAAAGCCCGCCTGGGGAAGTACCACACCTTTGCCAGTTATTCCACCGCCAAGCAGTAATGTGCAAACATTACTGTGTTCCGGTTGGAAGGGCATTGTTTCCAGTGAAATTACAGGGCAAATGGGAGATTAAACAACTTATATCTCAGGGTGACGAGCGCAGTGCTGTGCCGCGCAGGGTCTTGAATTCTGCGAGTTCAAAATTCTGGGTGGCGCAGACCTGTTATGGGCAAACGTGACGTTTAACATCAGGCGAGCGATTTGCTCGTCTCATCACTCAATCAAATAAAAAAAAAAAAAAAAAAAACCTAATGCAATATGCATTAGGTACATCATTGTGAACAACTTTTACTATGGCATGTTGCACCTGATTTTGCATGTAATGAAATGGGCAATGTCAATGGCAATGATGTAGTCTCTGCCTACCCCAATGGGAAAGAGGCGTGATAATATGTATGTATGTATGTATGAAATGGGCAATCACAACAATTCCAGTTGTTAATAGAAATAGGTAGTTTCTGTATCAATTTGAAACAAATTCCACATCAAAGTCTTAACACTTTAACTTTCTACCTTGTGTTTTCCTTTGTGCAACGCGAATGCACCACACGCCAGGCGCGTAACCAACGCGTGTGATTTTTAGCAGCAGTTAACACTTTGGCTGCAGCTAGTAGTCAAACGCGTTGTTTTACGCGCCTGGCGTGTACGGCCACACTCGCGTCGCGCAAAGGAAAACACAAGGTATATGCTTCCCGCAGCCAAAGTGCTACTTTTTTCAGTACCTGGTTGGCCTGCGCCCTGCTCTCGTCCCGGACGGCCCGGAGCACCCGCCTCACCATGTTGGCTATAGCGATGTCGTTGGGTAACACCTGGCAGATGTAGTTCCCGACTGCATGCAACATCGTGTGCAGTTCACTGAAATAACATCTTATTGAATACTCAATACAAAACAATACAGTAACGTTATGCGCGGTTTCACTACAGGGTTACTCATTAAGGGTATGTTTTTCCGAAAAGGGCTCATAGTACTCATCATTATGAACAACTTTTACTACGGGGCCAAACCCAGAATTCGCGAAAAAAATCAGCTGTTCCATACATTTTGTCGAGTGTCATTGACAATTTTCTTTGGAACAGCTGATTTTTTTTTCGCGAATTTCGGGTTGGTCCCATAGTAAAAGTTGTTCAAAATGATGAGTACTATGAGCCCTTTTCGGCTTCGCATACCCCTTATGAATAACCCTATATATTGTAGCCTAAGGTCTGACTTGGCTAGTTCTCATATGCAAGTGTATAAAATAGAACAAGAATATCAAAAGGGTTTATAATATTCTTTCAGAAGACCTAATCACTCTTCATGGGTAGACCTATATCCCAGCAGTGGGAGGATAAAGGTTGATGATGATGATGTTTCCGAGATGCTTTTGGAGTCACGGGTGTCCGTAGGCGACTGTTGCTTACTATCAGGCCTATTTACTGCTTGCCACCTATGGTAACAATAGAAATTGGTAGTACAGTGGTGGCTTTATTGTAGTGATTTCTTCCAGACAAATCTATTTCCCTCCATTATATGTGAAATGGGAGCAAATAATTCCTATTTTCTATGAAAACTTCCTTGTTTATAATACTAGAGTAAATTTTATTTAGTAAAATACTAGGTAGGTACTAGGTACTGGAAAACCAACTAAGATGACAATTGTGTAAATAACTTACTATGCTGTGGCATTCTTTAATTCGCTGATGATTTGTTCCAAGATTGTGATCGTGGCCATGGCTATTTTCAACGAATCTTGCAGTTTTCTGTAAATTTAAACATCTGATGCAACAATACGTATGCATTTTTAAGTTGCTTTTCGACAGCAAACTATACCTTTTTTCTAAGTAAAAACAGTTTAAAAAGCAAACAATTAGCAAGATAAATAAACTTAACGTGTAGTGGAATATTTTTAACGGGGTATTTAGTGAAAGTATCCTTTAATTTAAAATTTAAAAGGAAAAGAAGAAACATACCCATTGCGAATGTCTGCCACCAATTTTCCAAGTAATACGACATGTTTTTCCTCCAATTCTATTAAAGGCTGTTCTCCTGTAGTCATTTTTACAGATTTAAATGATTACAAGGACTCTATTATTTATTTTTTTACAATTTAATTGAGAAATAAAATAAGTTTGAAAACATAACCTCTACACGTTTTCAAACAAACAACAAAGACTGTAAACAGTGTTGCCAACTCCAAAAATTCTGAGTCCCTAAATTCTTAATCAAAAGTCGCTAGAAAGTCGCTAAAACTAACTCCACCAAGAGCGGATCCAAAGTTTTGTCTGGGAGAATATTTATAATTTTGTCGGGGCCAGAAAAGGCGGTGTCAAATGTTAGGATTGGTAAAAAAATTAAGGTAATTATTGGAGAATTGGCCGTATTCAATAGCAAAACTTAGATTTGAAAGAAAATTGGACGTGTTTCTTTGAATATTTTTTGAAATATCTAAAGCTAGGTCTGTTTTAATTTGTACTCCAAAAGTCGCCAGATATGTCGCTAAACAATTTTTGTCGCTAAAACTTTATTTTAGTCGCTAAGACTTGAGCAAAAGTCGCCAGTTCTAGCGACGTCGCTAAATTGGCAACACTGCACCCAGCACTCAATCAGGCCAGAGTTCAATCCAGTGTTGCCAACTCCAAAAATTCTGAGTCCCTAGATTCTTTATCAAAAGTCGCAAGAAAGTCGCTAAAACTAACACCACCAGGAGCGGATCCACGATTTTGTCTGAGAGAATACCTATAGTTTTGTCGGGGACAGAAAAGGCGGTGTCAAATGTTAGGATAGGAAAAAAAATTAAGGTAAGTAATTATTGGAGAACTGGCCGTATTTAATAGCAAAACTTAGATTTGAAAGAAAATTGGATGTGTTGCTTTGAATATTATTTGAAATATCTAAAGCGAGGCTGTTTTAATTTGTACTCCAAAAGTCGCCAGATATGTCGCTAAACAATTTTTGTCGTCAAAAATTTATTTTAGTCGCTAAGAATTGAGCAAAAGTCGCCAGTTCTAGCGACTAAGTCGCTAAATTGGCAACACTGACTGTAAAGGCAAAAGTAATTGTCAATGCCATAAACTTTAAAATTTCATTGTCAAACGCTTTTTTTTCGCTAGATGCTTACTTCCGCATTTGTTCGTAGATGGCGCTGTAGTTAAAAACTCGTTAAACTTCTTGGAAAGTAAATCCTACTACTATTACAAAGGCGAAAGTTTGTAAGTATGTATGGATGTTTGTTACTCTTTCACGCAAAAACGGCTGAACAGATTTACATGAAATTTGGAATGAAGGTTATTCATGGTCTGGATTAACACATAGGCTACTGTTTATCCCGGAAAACGCGGGTGAAACCGCGGGGCGCAGCTAGTAGTAGGTATATTTTTGGCTTTTTGCAACTGCCTCTTTCATTTAAAAGAGGCAACTCTGCCTGAAACAGTGTTGAAAGAGTGTAAAAGAAAGAGGCCAAATATGAAGAATACTGTCAAGAGATGGATATGAAACGACGGAAGAACTAAAGACGGATGTTATTGGATGATATGAAGCGTTCACTCTCTGCTCTGCGTACCTAAACTATGCTCATTAGCTTAATGCATAAATATACATCTATTAATATATTGTTAACTTAGAACAGAATGACCTATAGTTTTTTTTTTCAACCAAATGTGTCCTATACCTTTGTCCCAGAGTCAGTGTGACCATCTCAAAAATGGCGAATCTGCCACACACGGACCCAAAAATCTGCCAAATTCTGCCACACTCGACGTTAAAAAATGCCAAAAATATGCCAACATGAAAATAAGAAAAAAACGTATTTTCATATATTTTTTTAACCAACTTTAAAACTACGTTAACATATTAAAAAAATACACCTAATCACCATTGGCTTCAAAATTTTCGCCTTCCTTTTCTTTGTACATAGATTTTGTCGACATATTTTTTAACATTTCCTTGCTTGGTCTAAAGGAGACGCAGTCTCCGTGTTCCTTTATTCCCTCTTTTGTAGTAATGATTGCTGAGACATGTTTATTCAAAAACCTGTTCCATAATTTTGTTTTATTTAAATTAACTTGAGAAAATATCCTTTCGCACGATGCATTTGACATCGGCAAACATAATAGAGCTTTTGCAAAGTTTGCAATATTTGGATATTTTGCTGTCCCATTTGCGTCCCTGTTTTTCCCACCGCTCCCCAAAATTGTCCACGCTCAAAATTGTCCCGGCGCTATTTCCACTTCCGCCTGCTTCTAACAAATCGCTTACACTTCTGTCAAACTTCATCTGTCGGAGTTCGTCATCAACTTTTTGAATATTGTCTCCGTCTACAATGTTGGGAAATGACTTCGCAACGCTTAAAATTGACGTAAATTCTTTTTAAACGACATGTTGTGGATCCAAAAACTGTAAATGTTTGTAAGTGGCAGACGGGTTTTCAATTGACTACATAGTTCAGTTAAAAATGATTGGATTCGTTGAAGAAACGTCTGGATTCCAGGTTTCAGACTCACTCACGTCTGTGGATAAGCGATCGATTTCTGTACTCACGTTAACACCCAAATACATATCTTTTAGAGGCAAAAAGTTTACGGTAGATTTTGGGTCAATTGCAAGTGGGTCTGCGGTTTTTAAATAATTTCCCTTGATATAACAATGAAGTAAAAACAAAGATTTGATTGAAAACACAATCAAGAAACGTTATAAGAATATGAACCTTAAGACTTATGACTTACAGCCCACAATCAAATGACAATACCTATGTATGAACAGATCAAGCGGGAAATCCCCGTGTAATCTGGGCTGGGTATCAAACAAAAACAAAGGCGTAGGTTGCCAGATTGTGAAATAATTTTCTACTAAATATTTTTATATATTAACCTTATTTAAATTTTTATTACTTATATATGATGTAATGTAATTTAAAATTAGCATGATTTTCATTTTAACCTTTGAAATCTGCCAAAATCTGCCACATTTGTAAATCGTCAGCATAATATGCCACAGCTAAAATTTTGGATCCAAATCTGCCAAAATGGCAGAAATCTGCCACAAATGGTCACACTGCCCAGAGTGACAGCTAGGGATGGCGATTCTTTACGAAAAAGATCGATTTTTAAATCGATTCGAATCGTAGTCTAATGAATCGATTCACGAAAAAATCAAGGCATACAAAATAGATTCTTAAAAAATCGATCTTTTTTTCAAGTTTGCGTTTACAATGTAAATTTGTATTAATTTTACTAAAAACAAGATTAATATTGCAATTAACGATATCTTAGCAATAAAATCAGGGAATTCAAAAATAGCAATTATTTTTATTACCGTATCAAACTATAAGATCAACTATAAAAAAAAATAAGTGATGATGATGCATTCCATGCCCATTTCGGCAACGGCGACCACATTTTCTGTTGGTGGTAGATTACTGATGCGTCCTCACATGGCTGATATACCCAATTTTAGCTGTAAATGTCCTAGAACAGTTGCTACATGTGAGGACTCCATTTACATAATTATAAGGGATGTTGGAAGGCGGTTTGTTTTTAAGGTGTTCTCTTTTTGAGTCAAGATCACGCCTTCGATGACTCTCAAATGCATACACATTTGTATGCACTTGTTGTCTCCACTCTAAGCGACTGGCAGCTTGGAATTCCCATGATGAGGGCTCAATCCCACACCCCTTCATATGCCTCTTCAGCACATCTTTAAATCTCAGAAACTGGCCTCCGCTTTTACGCTTACCTTTCTCGAGTTCTGAGTAAAAGATGCGCTTGGCCAACCTTTCTTCGGGCATTCGGGATATGTGCCCACACCAACCAAGCTGTCTTCGCATCAGGTAGGCTTCAAGTCCACACACTTTCGCACGCCCGAGAACATCTGTGTTTCTGACACGATCAGTCCATTTAATATTCAGAATGTCACGAAGACATTTCAGGTGGAATCGATCAAGCGTGCGAATGTGACGGCGATACACGCACCAAGTTTCTGCCGCATAGAGGATGTTGGGCAGAACAATAGCCATGTACACCTTAATTTTTGTTTCTAGTTTTATGTCGTGTGAACGCAACACCTTGACGCGCAGTTTACCAAATGCTGCTGAAGCAGCACCAACTCTGCTATTGATCTCAGAGTCAAGATCACCTTTGGATGTTACGGTGCTTCCCAGATATTTGAATTTGTTCACATGCTTCAAATTCGTCCCGTGGAGCTGTACATTCAGGGGCGCTTGTTGAGCGGCGTCCGTCGTCATTACTTCAGTTTTACTTATACTGATTTTTAGCCCGAATTTACAGCACACCGAGTCGAATTTAGACATAAGCTCTTGTAAATCTTCTGGGGTTTCCGTTACAAAACACAAATCGTCCGCATACATTATCTCAGTAATCAAATCAAGAGAGACCTTTGAGTGTGCCTTTAACCTTGCTAAGTTAAAAACACTACCGTCTGTTCGAAAACGGATTCTAATCCCCTGAGTAATGTCTTTTAATGTTTCCATGACGACCATGGCGAAGTACAAAGTAAAAAGTGTAGGAGCTACTACACACCCTTGTTTAACACCACAAGTGACCTGGAAAAATGCTGACTGATCGCCATTTGATGTTACACAGCAGGTCATATGGTCGTGTAGGAGTCGTATTAAACGGATAAATTTATCCGTGCAGCCGAGTTTTCCCAAAACTATCCAAAGCGCCTCCCGAGGAACACTATCAAAGGCCTTTTCTAGATCCACAAAGCACAGGTACATCGGTTGATATTGTTCCTTACTCTTTTCCTGAAGCTGGCGGATAGAAAAGATAGCTTCACTTGTGCCTCTATTAGGCCTAAATCCGAATTGTGTCTCAGGTAAAAGCTCTTCAGACAGTTTTAGCAAACGGTTAAGCAGCAGCCTAGCAAAGATCTTTCCGGTGGTCGAGAGTAAAGAGATTCCGCGATAAGAATTACAATCAGCGCGGTCTCCTTTGTTCTTGTAAAGCGAACATATGACAGACATTCGGAAGCTGGAGGGTACCTGCTCATCGTCCCACATCTCCGAAAATATTTGCCACAAAATGGTATGTAGCTCGTCTCCACCGTACTTAATCAGTTCTCCTGGCAGGTTGTCAACGCCAACTGCCTTTTTATTCTGCTGGGCTTTTATGGCTTTGACAACTTCTGTAAACGTCAAGGGTTCATCTAATTCAACTAACTGGGAGTGGTCGGGTAAAGATTTAATATAATATATATAAAAAAAAAGTATATAATATAAAATAAAATAAAATAAAAATAAAATATAAAAAAAATAAGTATTTATATACTAAGTACTAACGGCCTTAATAATAAAAAAAAGTTAAACATCTGTGTAACAACTGTATTACTATACAGTGAGTAAGCTATGAATAGGCGTTACACACTCCCTTTACTAATAATCCATGGGTAAACAATGCATAGTTATTAATTCCTTATAACAAAATATACCAAAATATATATACCAAAACAGAAAAAATCGAATGTCGATTTTCAAGGGTGATATTATATCGATTCAGTGAATCGACACAGTACTTCATATCGATTTAAAAAATCGATATTTTCTGCTCGAAAAATCGATTCTTCGATTAATCGATCTCAGATCGCCATCCCTAGTGACAGCCCACTCTTGGAGACAGGTCTTCCCCAACTCGTTCTAGATATCAGAACTAGAAATATATTATAAACAAAAAACAATAAATTTTGTATTTAAATACATGCATGCTTACATATTACATAGAGAGATAATATTTATAAATCAGATTAAACTCTCTATTGCATTGCAATCAGCCTCCGTCCCTTGCCAGCCGCTGGCTACAAATTATGTCACGAATTTCATGATTTTTGTACCCCCTCGCCCCTCCGTCTGTCAGTGACCAACCCAGACACCAGACCCTCGCTCCGATATTATATTGAACTGGGTTGGCTCAAGTGACAGCTCGCTAAGGGAAAACATACAATTCAGATTGTGGAACGCCGCCTTCAGTGCAGGACCTATCGCCCCCATATCCAGTAAGAATAAGCTACGCTGTCTCGTAAGGATTTTATATCATTGAGACACATACTTCAGCTCTCCCACTGTGACGGCACTACTGGCAGCCCCGTGCCAGCACCACTCAGGTCCAAGACTGACCTGCAATTTTATTACTACGAGTATATCTCGGGCCAAACATTCTGACACCAGGTCTAGTTACTCGGCCTATACGATCTTACCTACTATAGTTATTACTATGTATTATATCTGTAATTATTGTCTTGTCTAGGTTTAGTATAATAAAAAACTTACAAATAAGATAGAAACTCTTTATAGTGCCATGAAATTAAGATTTACAAAAACAGAAACAATTTACAAACTAGTGCTACACTAGGCGACCTTGTAGTTAAGAGCGATCTCTTCCAGGTTACCAGTGGTCCAAGCTTCTTTGTGCAACAGTTGCAGTAGGCACCTACTTATAGTGCCGACCCGAGCAGGTGCCCAGCATTCTGTAGTGTTTGCATCACTAGTCATTTGAGTTGTGCGCTGACCGACCCCTCTCCATGAAATAATCAAGCCTTTCTGAGCTACCTTCATTTAATAATACACCATCGCTGACACTCTCTGAATCTTGAATCCACAGAGTTCCACGGAGTGTTCATATCAAGTAATGAATGGTGCATGGTCCCACCGACCTCGCCTTCCAGTTTGACTCTCGGGCATGTGTGCCGGGTGACAACGAGTTCCATAAGTAGCCGCATAATATGTAACTGTATAATTACACATTACTGTGATATGGTTACTCTTTAGTGTGTGCTAATTTGTGACGTTTCAAACAACTTGGATATGCTGTTTTATAATGACAAATAACACATTTCAATGGTTTTTCTCCAGTGTGAATTTTTTTGTGTTGTTTTAGATCACCTGCTTGCACTGCTTTATAATCACACATATCACATTCATATGGTCTTTCTCCAGTGTGTGTTAAAATGTGTTGTTTTAAAGAATTTGCTCTCGTTGCTTTATAATCACACATTACACATTCATATGGTTTTACTCCAGTGTGTGTTCTTTTGTGTTGTTTCAAAGAATTTGCATATGCTGCTTTATAGCCACATATATCACATTCATATGGTCTTTCTCCAGTGTGTGTCCTTTCGTGTTCTTTTAATTGTCTTGCTGTCGTTGCTTTATAATCACACATATCACATTCATATGGTCTTTCTCCAGTGTGTTTAAATTTGTGTTGTTTCAAAGAACTCGCATGTGCTGCTTTATAATCACACATTTTACATTCATATGGCCTTTCTCCAGTGTGAATATTTTTGTGTTCTTTTAAATAACCTGCTTTCGCTGCTTTGTAATCACACATATCACATTCATATCGTCTTTCTCCAGTGTGTGTTAAAATGTGTTGTTTTAAATGACTTGCTGTCGTTGCTTTATAATCACACATTACACATTCATATGGTCTTTCTCCAGTGTGTGTTTTTTTGTGTTGTTTTAAATGACTTGCTAACTTTGCTTTATAATCACACATATCACATTCGTATGGTCTTTCTCCTGTGTGTGTTAATTTGTGTCGTTTTAAATGACTTGCTAACTTTGCTTTATAATCACACATTACACATTCATATGGTCTTTCTCCAGTGTGTGTTTTTTTGTGTTGTTTTAAATGACTTGCTAACTTTGCTTTATAATCACACATATCACATTCGTATGGTCTTTCTCCTGTGTGTGTTAATTTGTGTTGTTTTAAATGACTTGCTAACTTTGCTTTATAATCACACATATCACATTCGTATGGTCTTTCTCCTGTGTGTGTTAATTTGTGTCGTTTTAAATGACTTGCTAACTTTGCTTTATAATCACACATTTCACATTCAAATGGTCTCTTTTCAGTGTGTGTTAGTTCATTTTGTTTCAAAGTATTTGCATGTGCTCCTTTAAAATCACACATCTTGACCATATGATTATCTTCCAATGTGAGTTTTTTTTTTAATCAAAGTATTTGCATCAATCGAATTATAAATGGGAAATATTAAATAAATATCGGGCACGTCTGTTCCTATGCCTTTTTACCACGCTTTTATTCGTTTCACCTGTTTATTATGTATGTAGCCGACCCTTCTGGACTCGATTTTGCCCTACTTTGAACGATCAGATTTAATTCAAACTTTGCACACCTTTCAAAGACCGATACATTAGTTAATTTTCATTATTTGGTCCAAAAATCACTATAATACTGATTTAAACAACATGAGCTCATTTACAGAATAATTGGCGTTGCACAGTTTGCACTCTTTCATGGCAGACATGACAGTATTGCCAGGTCTGATTTTTCGAATTTGCTAGGCCGTCATGGCTGCCAGGTCAAATTTTATTTTTTTGCCATTTAGGATATATTTTCTCAGAAATGACACTGTTTTCGATGAAAAAACGTTTGAGACAAAAAGCAACTTAAAAACAGAAGATTAATACTGATTTTTATTATTTTTCTCGAGCGGTAGCCAGCCGTTTTATTTAGGTGGTATTGACAAGATTTCATTTTTCATAGGGCAATGAAATTCGAAAACGCTATAGAGATATTGCGATGCTGCTCATTATTCTTAGATTCAAAGATAATAATTAATAACTACCGACCAAGATGAGTTCATAAAAGGAAAAATGATAAAATCGCACTTGCCTGTTATGAGAAAAAAAGACAATTGACACCATCGATCTTCCGACTTCGGTGATTGACACTGATTATCGTTCCGCTTGGTAAGTGTCAAGGATGCGGCGTCAAAAATGAGTTCCAATATTGCACAGCCCGATTATGTTTACTGTGTGCGATTACGAATTCTTCGAGTAGGTATATAGACTTGCGAGATATCTTACTTAACCAGAAAAAATTAGGTCAGATTTCAGGGCAGTAATAAAAAAAAGCATAATAACCTTCAATTACATGCGGCTTTTCATGAATTGAAATAAAAAAAATACCTAATAACCTTCTGACTGTTACCATTTCATGGCTAAAATTTATGAAAAAGATCGATTATTTCTCTACTAGCCTGCAACAAACGAGGCATAGCAATTGCAATTTGATTCTATATGTTAGTCTCTGGTCTTCTTTGTTTGGCTTCATAAAACTGGCTGTACAAAACGGGCTGTGGAATAATTATTGTGGTCAACTTCAACTCTTATTTGTGGCTCTTGTGAAGATTTTTCACAACTCCGCCAATGTCGTTTATTGTCGTCTCCGGTCTCGCGTTGTTAATGCCAATGACAGTTGACAGTGACAGTTACACGACAGTCTTTGGCTTTACTTTTATTTGTAATAAACTGTATACTTTAAATTTCACGAGTTTTGGCGGGAACGTGGAAGAGACATGTTGCTTCATTTTGTTGTTTTACTAAACTTGTGTAATTTTGAGTGTTAATGTTTATTTTAAGTGGGGAAAATAACCATTAAGTGCTTGAGGACGTGCACAAGTGTGGGCAAATCATAAAATGCAGTGAATCGTGTCATTTCGTGTTGCTTCCAAAACTCCCTAGAAAAGCCTCTAGTAAAGTCTCCACTACTTTACTGAGGCATGTATCTACTCTATCCACTTGACATTGGCTAAATTGTGGCAACCCCGCAGAAGCCAATAATAAAAGTTGAAGTTAAAGTTATATTTCACAATTATATTCGAAGTAACATTATTACATCGACGTCTATTCGGAACTAAAGCTCAAATCGAATTGCCTTTCACTTTTCAGCATTCTGCCCCACCAAATGTTATTATATTTTAATCAAAAGGCTGTTTTATCAAATTAATTACTAAATCATATAAAATCGAGTAAATCACATCAAGGTGATTATGTTTAGACTACATATTTATGATTATACTTCGCACTTTGTCCTCGAAATTAGTATTAGTAGATATTATATACACATGTAGTTTCGCTAGGTGACACCACTCTTTGCACTAATTGTTGAGAGAATGTAGGTAGAATTAAACAAGTTAAACTATCCGAGGGTAGATATAACCCACCTCGCCATTTTGTCGTTCTTATTCTTCATTCGCAATTTAGTGCTCAACCACTCCGGACACTTTCAATTCAACAAAAGTATAATACTTAGTGTTCTTTTTGTTATTCAAAAAATACCTAAAAGAAAACGCTCGAAAGCTGTCAAAGAAAACCGCGGAATTTTAATGCGTAAAATTAAAAAATTAAAGTGAAAAATAAGTCGTATAAAAGTGACGTTTCTAGTAGTGATTCCGAGGACTCATTGGAGCAACGGATAATAGTACGAAGTACAGTAGGTACATCGACAAGGTATGTAGTGGTATTACTATGTATTCATTACCTTAATAATTATAAAGCAAAGTTCATAAGAATGCAACCGAGATCGCCAGCGGTGCTATTTCGCCGCATTCGATATTGTTATCAGTTGGAACTGATAACCTCTGGCACGGGGCAGCCTTAAAGCCCATTAATCTGTCAATGCAACCGAACTAACCATCAGGGTTTTTTCACCGCATACGACATTTTATCAGTTGAGACTGATAACCTTTTTCTCTTAGCTGGCACCGGGCAGCCTTAAAGCCCATTAATCTGTCAATGCAACCGAACTAACCATCAGGGTTTTTTCACCGCATACGACATCTGTCAATGCAACCGAACTAACCATCAGGGTTTTTTCACCGCATACGACATTTTATCAGTTGGGACTGATAACCTTTTTTCTTTTAGATGGCACTGGGCAGCCTTAAAGCCCATTAATCTGTCAATAAATGCAATCGAACTAACCATTGGGGTTTTTTCACCGCATACGACATTTTATCAGCCGGGACTGATAACCTTTTTTCTTTTAGCTGGCACTAGGGCAGCCTTAAAGTTCAATTATTATCTCAATGAATGCAACCGAACTAACCATTGGGGTTCTTTCACCGCATTCGACATTTTATCAGTTGGAACTGATAACCTTTTTGCTGACACTAGACAGCCTTAAGGTCCACTAATCTGTCAATGAATGTAACCGAACTAACCACCGCGTTCAAAATTTGATCAGTTACTCGAAACTGAAAACACAATAACTTTTAATCATTTACTTTGAGTAAAATTTTAAGACCTTTGGACTTGTTGTTATTATATAAACTAAACGTATATTATATAAGGTTAAAAACCTATACTTACAAGTCAATATCGACTCATTCCTGAGTCACCCCAACCAAACCTGGGCCCAGACGACTGAATCCCAGAGCCTCCAAATCACGTGACTGTATAGGACGTTGATAATTTCGGCGCAGATCTCGTCGACACTTATGGAGGTAAAGCGGCGACGGTCCCTATAGTTACCAGTAACTTAGTATAGTTAGTATTTGCGATCTCAGGACCGCAAATAATATCGCGGACATAATTGTCGACGATCCAACTTCATCGACAACAGAACCTTTAAAATTAGATGAAGAGGTACTGGAGGTTTTGGGCAAACACCCGATAATCACAATGAAAATTGCAAACGACACCCGTTCAGAGTTAGCAACCGCCTCAAATATATCGCGCCTGAAGGTTACAATATACAAATATTTTGACTAAGTACTCAATGCCTGCATGCTATGCCAGCAATTATGCTTGCACATCAATGCTCCACAGCTTAACCCTGAAACAAAAGCTGCCCTTCCAGAACGGCACTGAAACCGGACAAAGAAATCGAAGCCGAACAAAAACAAATGGCACGTGTTATATCATGCCTTGCTGAAGTTATTACTATTACTTGCTATATGGCGACTTAGCAACTTGCAACACAAAAAATAAAATAAAATAAAAATATACATTTTTGTTATAAGTAATTAAGAAACATTTAATAAATAAATAAAAAATTTACCGGTCAAACCTACACATACGAGCACATAAACCGCTCGGTCTGTAAAGCGCAATCAGTCGCGCGCTTTTTTGCGCTGATTTAAAAAAAAATAAATAATAATAATAAATAAATAAATAAAAAATAAAAAAAAAAAAAACTGAATACAGCATTTTTCTTCTTGTAATTTTTATTCTTTTTTTCTAAAATTTATTAAAAATTTATAAAAACAGGTAATGTTGCATATTTTACTTATGTTGATGCATATTTTACCAACTTCACGAATGTTTCACCAATTTATTATACATAATTATTATAAACTTTTTATGTTGCATATAATCCGGTTCTTATAAATTACAAATGACCATAGTACTATCCTCTCTTGGATAGCTGGAAGTTTTCCTCATCGGTCGTTCAGGAATCTGTTCCTAAACCACGCATATATACAAATTCTGATAAACAATCGAAATAATTGTATTTAAATTAAAATAATAATAATATAATTAATAAGTTTACAAAAACTGAACATTTTAAACTTGGATGGGGACTTACGCACTGCAGTAAAATTATTTTCTCAGAAATGCTATATGGCACCTTTGATCTCAAAGATGCATATTTTCTTTTAAGATATCACAATGGCTTTATAAAAACCTTCGGTTAATTTTCAACGACAAATACGACTATTCCAATGTAACATTGTGCCGTTCGGCTTAAGTACTGCAAACTGCACCGTTTGCTTTTACAAACATTATGAATCTGTATTTAGTCGATTGGCTACTAATAAGTCAGTGCCCTGAAATGCTACTGATAAATATTGAAATGACGAGAAAAACATTTACTTCTCTGAGTCTTACGAGGAGAAAAGTGTGTTGACACCTTCAATTACATGCTAATTTTTAGGCATGATCATAGACTCTTATCAGATTAAGTCTAACCTCGGACAAAAAGTTACACATTAAAACTGAAATAGATAATTTTACTAAAAAGAGACGCTGTTGATTTAGGAAATTCACACAAATCAAAGGTTTATTAGTGTCGGCTTGTCCAGCCATTGAGTATGGGTATGGGCTTTATACTAAGGAAATAAAACGCTGCAAATATCTTAACTTATGATGTTGTGATAAGTTTATGAATGTACCCGACACTCTGTTGCCCGATATTAAGTGGTGGATTAGTGCCATAGGCCAATCAACACACCATATCAGAAACGACGTGCTGTGCACGTTACAGAAATTTATTCTGACGCCTCAACTACGGGGTGGGGGCGAACTGTAAAGGTCAAACTGCAAGTGCTCAATGGTCAAGTAGTAAACAAGAAAGGCATTGAAATTACCTCTTGCTGCTTTCATAGCTCTTAATTTTTTTCCAAGGATTTATACGGCTGTCTGATACTTTTGCGCATCGACAACACCACCGCAATTCTGCGATAGCTTACATTAACCGCATGGATGGAATTCTATTTCCAATCTTACTAAAACAGCAAAAGAAATTTGGCCTCACGGCTACAAAGATTTTTATCTTCACGTCCTATAGTAGATCATGTATCAATGTTCTCGCTGATTTTGAATCACGTAAAACACACCCAGATATCAAATAGGAGTTAGCTGATTGGGCTTCCCAATACTTAGCAGCATCTTTTGAGCTGCCTGAAATAGATTTGAAAGTCGAATCATCAATAAATGTAATAGATACATATCGTCACACAAAGATCTTGACGCAGTCGCTTTTAATTCATTTGCAGTCATGGTCAGACATCTTATTTTTATTTACACCTTCCCTTCATTTTCAATAGTCCTAAGAAGGCTGCGAAAAAACATTTCAAACAACGCATGTGGCATTGTGATTGTAGCAATGTTTCATTGTACCAATGTTCCTACACAAGCATGGTTCTCTTTGTTCAAATCCCTACTTGTGTCTGATATCGCTACGTTTACACCTAACGATAATATTTTGATATCGCATTACAAATCGCAGATATATTCCAATCTTACCCTGGCTGCAGGAGTGTTATCAGGCTTTATCAAGTCGAAGCCTACAAGTTGCCTCACTGACTTAAAGCTCCAATAAACAACATGACGGATTTCTCTGGAAGTGGTGGTCGTATTGCTCAAACAATTACAATGTTGTTCTATATAAGGCCTCAATCCCTAGCGTACCTAATTGTCTTTCTATCGAAAATGTTTAGCGACGGTAAACCTCCTTTACCTAAATACAATGCTACCTGGGGCACCAACAGTGTTTTAGGTCACTTATGCATAATTGACAATTGTCAATTGGTAATGAAAAGCTTGATATAAATAAACATTCCTGGTTTCAAGCAGTCAGTTTTCTTCTTACCTTTTTTCTACGAAAACCCAGCAAAAATACTACAGGCATACATAGACAAATGCGATATTTTATTCACTTAAACCAGTCGGCAAACTGCGACTGCCGCACGCTCGCTTGGTGTCAGTCTTGACACTATCCGCAACACTGCGGGATGGAGCCACAGCTCCACTACCTTCGTTCCGTTTTACAACAGGGTTGTTACCGATGCCTGTCACCTGTCCTTAGCTCGAGCAATTATTAATATAATAATAATACACCATCAGGCGAATAGATGCCTAGATACTGTTTAAGCTAAATATAACAATTAAGTTAAGTAATAAGGTAGTAACGTAAAATATGAATATTTTCACGTAAAATATACCTACAGTACCTATGGTTGTGCTTAATAAACATTAAGTTGATTTCACACGATTAACGTGTCATTGACAATACTTCTTTACATTACTCTCAAAGTCTACATGTGTATATAATATCTACTAATACTAATTTCGAGGACAAAGTGCGAAGTATAATTAGTGATTAAACGAACTTACCTTTGTGAAGTTCTATCATAATTATACGTAGCACTTTGTCCGAAGAAATTAGTATGTACTCCCGCCCCCCCAGGAGCAAACGCAACCCTTGAATATCATTAGAACTAAAGAAGCATGCCAATGACAAAGGTGTAATTAGGTGTGTAATATAAATATGTATATCTCTAAACTAAATGAAGAATAAGAACGACAAAATGGCGAGGTGGGTTATATCTACCCTCGGATAGTTTAACTTGTTTAATTCTACCTACATTCTCTCAACAATTAGTGCAAAGAGTGGTGTCACCTAGCGAAACTACATGTGTATCTAATATCTACTAATACTAATTTCTTCGGACAAAGTGCTACGTATAATTATGATAGAACTTCACAAAGGTAAGTTCGTTTAATCACTAATTAAAAATTATGTCTTAATCATCATGATTTTTAGGTTATAATTTCGAATACAAATGTCAAAATGACATTTAGTCATTTGGGTAGTTTTTGAGTCACTAAGTGGGACTTTTGGCGGGAACGTGGAAGAGACATGTTGCTTCATTTTGTTATTTTACTAAACTTGTGTAATTTTGAGTGTTAATGTTTATTTTAAGTGGGGAAAATAACCATTAAGTGCTCGAGGACGTGCACGAGTGTGGGCAAATCATAAAATGCAGTGAATCGTGTCATTCCGTGTTGCTCCCAAAACTCCTTAGAAAAGCCTCTAGTAAAGTCTCCACTACTTTACTGGGGTACACCGAACATATTCTTATTTAAAAAACGGACACTGGCAGAATTGCGGCTTACATAGCCGCAGAGTCCAAAACATAAAAGAAGAAGAAGAAGAAGAGTCACTAAGTGCGAAAAATATAAGTACACGGGCAATAAGATAGTTTTTGGCTTCACTTGGAACTAAGGCGGGACTCTAATTATGTCTTTCTACTTGATCTGAGAGCTCAAATAAAAAAAACCTAACTATGTACCTACTACATCCAATTTTGCACAACCCGATTTTTGAAGCCATGTTCTCGAAAAACGGGCTGTACGTGAGTATTCCCGTGTTTAATTATAATAAAAACGGGCTGTACAAAACTGGCCAATACTGGCCATACAAAATGGGCTGTGTAATGATCGTGGTTGTACATTATCGTCTCCCTTAAAAATAATTTTAGATCTCAGATTAGTCAGACTTTAATAGATATACAGTTTAGATCCTGTATCATACAATGTGATGTGACAGCAGAAGTAGTATGTGTTACGTGTAGGTATGTTATTTCAGCCACCCTATGAAAATATGGAACTAACAATTATACCAAATTTGTATGCCATTGTAGTGTTAACTAGATAAGTTTTCTGAAGCATATTACCTCCAAGAAAGCTATTATAGTCTTAGACTAAAATAAAATAAATGGACGGGCCTAAAAGAAGCGCAATATTGAAGACTGTTTGTACAAGCGTATTACGCTCGAGACGTCTGTTTCGCTCTCACTCCTTCCCAGCACCTCGGAAGTGTAACACAACTGTGGAGCTACACAATCACGACCTTTCATCGAACAAATAATGCCTTCGTGCTCATTCCCATTATGCAAAAACACTTCGAGAACCAAAAATAAAAGTTGTGGAGTCACATTTCATAAGTAAGTACATATTTGTTCATCGTATTTCATCATAATTACGTGTAAAATTATCAAAATACAATCGTTACTTAGTTTCCATTTCCATTTTGTTGTTGTTTTCTTACCGTTGAGGGACAGAAATATAGGCTTGTGCTTAGTGCAACAAGGATGACCTCTCTTTGTTCGGAAGTATTCGGCTTACGCCGCGCCGGCGACCGACCTACCCAAGCAGCGGGTACAAGGACCGTCAGCAAACTAATTATCTGATTACAAATTATTAATTTTTATTTTATGGTTTATAATGATTCTATCAGTATTTTCGTATGACGTTGTCACGTTCAACTATTGTCAGTAAACCGACTTTACAGACAACCGATTTTTTTCTTCTTCTTCTTCTTGACAGAAAAAAATACGCTTAGTGGTATACAAAGTCTGAAACATTTTTTTTTCTCTTAGTTATCTTTTATTTACTTAGTGTAGATTTCCAAGGTATGTTGCCATCCATAAAATATGGCAAAATAAAATACGGGCTGCGAGACTGGAGCAGGATTGCAAAGAACTACAGCTATGTGTGCTCCGATCACTTTTCGTCTGACGAAATATATTTAAACAACTAAAGCTAAATGCTAAACCTTTTCGGCTTAGCATACCCTTTATGAATAAACCTATATAGTAAGTGTGAGCTTCTAAAGGCGGGTGTATACACCTTTTAAAACTATTAATTCTGATACCCCACTCGATGGGCTTAGTGACATTTTTTTGGAAACCGTAATCCAATAATTTTACGTGAGTATTGCCGTGTTAATTTAACTCATATTCCTTTGTTTGTCATGCAATAGTATCTTTTTTAACCGACTTCAAATAAGGAGGAGGTTATCAATTCGACTGTATGTTTTTTTTTTTTTTATGTTTGTTACCTCATAACTTTTGACTGGGTGAATCGATTTTGATGATTCTTTTTTTATTAGAAGGCTGACGCTTCCCATTTGGTCCCATTTCAATTTAATCCAGTTCTGATAATGGTATCCATGAGAAAACCATATAAGTCTTAAAGCATTAAGTACGTGCGCGACAAATAGATGAATAACTCAATAGTCTGTCTCTTGAAGTCGGTTTTTGTTTTGTAAAAATAATGTTCTTGTATTTTAAATATACGTTCTCATTCGATTTGGATCTTACCTTGTTTACCTTTTGTTGTTTATATTATTATTTGCATTTTGTATCATAAAAAATTGTTTTTTTATTTATTTATGACTCATTTTTTCCGAAAGTGATGTAAGTATGCACCCACTTTTTAAACCATACAAATAATTACTTATTTAGAATAGAATTAATTGCTATCAGCGCTATCGGTTTTGCTAACGCTCCTCGTCCGGATTGGACGAAATGCTCAAGCGCAACCAAGCGCAACAGACAAACACAGGCTATTTCTTTCTTTCGCATGGTACTTTGTATTCGCGGTCTCTTTTTTTGTAAAAAATGTACACACATGCCTATGATTAGGTATAGATATATAGTCGAGCAGATTGTGACTTATTTCGACTGAACACGATCAACGGTTTAGGCCCGTCCATTCATTTTATTTTAGTCCAAGTTTTATTAGTTTTTTTTACATTAATGTGAAAGTTGAACTTGGAGGTAAAATTTATGTTAATTTTCACTTCATGAGCTCTGAATTAGTTATTTAGCGCTGATTTGTATCTAACTCTGCCTCGTAGAGCTTGAAGATCTATTACGGACCAAACTCAAATATAAGTATCCGGTACGGTATTTTCTAAAAGTTATGCTGGTTAAAGTATAAAATTTTGGTGAAAACCGAGAAAATTACAAAATATCTGAAAAAAAGAGAATAAAGTATAAGAGTAAAGGGTTTATTTTTATTGTTCTTGGGTGCATGTTGATAGGACTTATGGTTTTCATTTTAGACCAGGCCAAAAAATGACTTTCTATGAAGCCTCGGTCAGCAGTAGATCATATCAAAAGTTCGTAAATGTGAATTCCCGTTTTCAACATCGATCCGACTATCTCAAGAAACGCTTTGGAATATGACTCCTTGTGGCTCACATCAACTAAATGATGATGATGGCTGACGAAAAATTGAACCTCTCCGATCTCGGAAACGGTAAGAGATAGAGGGGCACACCCAGCTTTTGAAATGTAGATCAAGTATGGATCTTTCTGGAAAAATGATAAAAAAGACAGCCACCATTCAGAAAAATTTGACAGTCGTACAAATAAACACAAAAAAAGGAAATGCTCATAGTTGTGTAACCGCTGTACATAGATGGAGAGTGCTTGAACAAATATTATAGAGGTCCATAAGGACAATCGAGATTCAGCAACAAAAAACTAAGCCCATTTATGTTTTTATACCTTTCATTAAATAAAAGATGTGTTCTATATCAAGGTTAATTTTATTGTTCTAAGATGTACAACTTATAGAAATAGCTAAGAAATGATGTAGGTATTAGTAGTAAAAAGGTTTAACTTCAACAAGATATATTACAAAGATGTGACCTTTTCACAACTATACGACTGGACTGATCTTGATATGTGTGAATGAGATAGATTTATCATCAAAACCAAATTACAGTACAATAGTTTGACGAAATATAAATTCCAAATAGGTGCCGCAGTGGACTGCAGGATGCTCCACAGGGCGTCGCTGTCGCCCTCGGGCGCCTCGAACGGCTGGAGCAGCTTCCGCGAGTCGGACTTTATATCTGTGCTTGCTGTTCAGGATTTTACAAAAACAACCATACCACTAGGCCTAGTATCCTTGCCAATGCACCCTTTGCGGGACGCCAGTGGGGGCCTTATAGCCCCCATTCCGAATAAGAACAACAGGCCTAATAAAATAATAGCGAGTATTTGATCGACAAAATGTACTTATGAAAAAATCTAGTTTAAAAAACTAAATAACATGCATTGCCATCGGTCTTTAACAGGTGTACAAAGTTTGAATTAAATCTGATCGTTCAAAGTAGGGCGAAATCGAGTCCATAAGGGTCGGTTACAAACATACAGGTGAAACTAATAAAAGCGTGTTAAATGGGACAGCGCCAAATGGAAACTGCATGTGTTCATACATTTTTGCATTGAATACTCGCTACATAATATGTTACTTCGGAATTTATGCTCATATTTCATTTAGGCATGCCAAACGACTCATTTCTCAAACTGAGATTTCTTGAATAATAATAATTATAGCTCGGGCCCTGCCCCGCTGCCAGCGGCAGCCTAGTTTTTAATTTTTATATATTCTATATTGTAAAAAATTTAAAAATTAAGAAAATAAATAAATACGTGGATAATAATACACTCAACTTGGGTAACTTTGACATTCTGGGTAAGATTGACAGTTTTGTGTTTCATGATTTTTGTTTATATTCTTTGTTGTATTGTCAATAGTTATAAGCTCAATGTCTAGTTTGGTTCAAACTCATTTTTTTTCCGTTTTATTTAAAAAATAACTGTTTGTTTATTCCACGTGTTTTTATTTTGCGTAAAGGCTACCCAGAATCTATAAAATGGTTGCTAAAGATACCCAGAATGTTTAAAATTAAATTAATAAGCGATTTTAGTGAAAACCAAAATTACTGTCAAAGTTACCCAGATAGGGGGGGGGGGGGGGGGTAACTTTGACATACCAAACTTTTGCATTTTTTCAAATAAACTTGTATAATGAGGGTTAGATTATTTTAGAATTCTATTCTGCACGCATCAATACACAAATTTGC
This sequence comes from Alcis repandata, assembly GCA_949125135.1. Lineage (NCBI taxonomy): Eukaryota > Metazoa > Arthropoda > Insecta > Lepidoptera > Geometridae > Alcis > Alcis repandata. Next base: position 9,198,231 of record OX421244.1, on the reverse strand, counting down.
TTTTTCACATGAATCTACGACTTTTTACTAACATTGCTATAAGCAATAATGTGCCCTGAACCTGTCAAAGTTACCCCAAGTTGACTGTAATAACGGTGCACACTAGCTCCCCACTAGGACAACCTGTGTTGGAGATGCCATGGAACACAAAGACAAGGACAACAAATTGACATTCTAATTATTATTTTGTATTTGACATTCATAAGTGATGTACCCATATTTGAATAAATTGAATTTTGAATTGATTTTTTTAATTTTAATATAGCGTGCTAGTGGGTGGGATTCTGTTCTGTGTGTTCCGGCGTTACTGGGAGACGGTACGAGGAACAAAGTCCCAGAAGAGTTAGTAAATATTGTTTTTTTTATTTTATTTTTGTTTGTAAGGTATTTATTTTCTAGGGGCTCTGTAACTTGCCCTGCCCTGTAATTTCACTGGAAACAATGCCCTTCCAACCGGAACACAGTAATGTTCGCACATTACTGCTTGGCGGTGGAACAACTAGCAAAAGTGTGATACTTCCCCAGGCGGGCTCTGCAAAAGAGCTCTACCACCAAGGGCGTCGCCAAGGGGGGGGCAGGGGGGGCAGTTGCCCCCCCCTAGAGATCAAATGTAGCTAGCCGCAAAGCGACCAAAGTGCGAGCAATTCACTTCCTTACCTATTAATAAATTCCGCATCGCATGACAAAACGTTAATAAATTCACAAGGTTTAATGTAAATTGTAGAAAATATTGAAATATTCAGAATAACATTAAGATTTAGACATCCGTTTTAAAAATCGCCGCCATTTTCATCACGATCATCAGATTTGCCAAAACGCAAGACCATTAAACAGTGTAATAAAATGTAGATCCAGATCCAAAATTTCACCCTCATAGGATCACTGGAAGATCCACTGGAATTTGACGAAAACATGAAATACGCCATCTTGGATTTTTGTTTCTGAATTTCGATTGTCGTTATGAACCTCTATAATATTTCTTCAAGTACATTCCATCCATCTACAGCGGTTCCATAGCTGTGAGCATTTCCTTTTTTTTTTATTTGTATGACTGTCAAACTTTTTTGTATGGCGATGGCGACTATATTTTTTTTATCATTTCCCCAAAAATTTGATCTACATTTCAAAAGTCGGGTGTACCCCTCTATATCCTTCTACCGTTTCCGAGATACGAGAGGTAAAATTTTTCGTCAGCCATCATCATCATTTATCCGATTTGAGCCACAAAGAGTCATTTTTCAAAGTGTTTCTTGAGATTGTCGGATTTAGCGATGTTGAAAACTTGAGGAAAACTCATTTACAAACTTGTGATATGATCTACTGCTAACCGAGGCTTCGTTAAGAGAAATTGTCATCTTTTTGGCCTGGTCTGAAATGAATATCAACATATCTCAAAACCATGAGTCCTACCAACATGCATTTAAAAGCAATACTGTAGGGAATGTTATAGAGAACATACTTGTCTTGAACAGTTTCCTAGTAGCTTGAATTGTTTTTGAGAAAATCGCGAAAAACCCATTTTGGTGACCTTCTACCCGGAGTAAGATTTTTTGCACGTATCGGATCGATGGTGACTTTTTAGATTTCATTTATGATGGTGTTTCAAACAATCCTACCAATTTTCAGCTGGGTGGAAATTACTGTACCCTCCAATGTCTAAATTGTCCCGACTCTATTGTGCTGTCGAGGGCTTGTGAAGTTTTATACATTGATATTAGAACCGTGTTCTTATTACAATCGTCATCGAGGCAAATACTTCCAAAGTGTAACGCTTTATGCTCTCGGCGTTTATTTTTTTTATCCTCCATAATATTGCCCCATTGCCCCCCCCTTAGTCATAAGCTGGCGACGCCCTTGCCTACCACTACAAAATACGCCAGCGCTGGTTTAAAAAGGATACATCCTTTGGCAACGTTGGGTGGTGCGGTGAAGTCGAAACGGATGCCCGTCAGCTCCTTGCCTATCTGGTACATCTCCCTGAAACAGCAGAGTGGTTTTGTTAGATACAAATTAAATAATGACGACATGCATAAGCCCTTCTAATTCTGAGTGGGGGTGATACGACCTGCACCGACGTCCCGCTTGGGGTGTGTTGTGCATTGCCCCCCGACTGCCAGCGTACCCCAGCCATCCGAGCTCCCTAAACTAACGGAGCACGGCCTGGGGTCGCTGGCACACCTCCTCCACTTGCATTGCGCCAGGTGTTGTGGTACTTGAGACTTGTTGTGTGGTTTCTTCAAGGAGCCTCGACCTTGATCTTATGTCTTCCGTGGCCTCACAGTGCAACAGCGCGTGCTCACGGTTTCGTCCTCTTGTAAACAGCCTCGGCACAGCGGACTGTCCGTAGCTTCAATTTTGTGTAAGTGGTAATTTAGGTCACAGTGGCCAGTGATAATGCCTATCATTGTACGGAGATCTGTCCTGGTTAACTTGAGTAGTTTGTTGGTCGCTTTTCTATTTATCGATGGGTAAAAAGCTTTTGAGTGTTTACAATCTGTAGTTTTGTTCCATAGATTTTGTTGTTCTTTTTCCGTGTAGGCAATTAACAGGTTCCGCGTTTCCAATGCCGTTGGTTTACACAGTGCCGCGACATCTGCCTTAATTTCTTTCTTTATGCCTTCCTTTGCGAGTAAGTCGGCTTTGTTATTTCCTTCACATCCGCTGTGACTTTTTGTCCATTCCACAGTAACTGTATATCTGGTTGCTAAATTTTGTAGAGTAAAGTGGCATTCCGATACCACTCTGGACCTAGTTGTTGGCTTTCTGAGTGCGTAGATGATGGCTGCGCTATCAGTGGTGAACGTGAGTTGATCGTCTTTTCTCTCTATACTGCTTTCCGAGTCTTTTGTGAGTACCGATCTTGCATAAGCCCTTTTCGGCTCATCATACCCTTTCCTTATTACCTTGTATCCATTATACAATGGTGACAGGAACAGGCCTATCGAAACGTTTTGCTGAAGAGGTTGTTATCTCTGGGGTCGTACAGCTCGGAGAGGAGCCTGTAGATATATGACGGGGAGCTGCCACCGCTGAAATGGGAAAATAAAACTTTAATGTATTAATATAATTTCTTACAATAATAAACACAAAAATTGGCTGACGGAAGGTAAAGGGAGTTAAATAAAAAAAATGTAGGTCTATTAAAACTTTTTGTTTTAAATTTTATTTATTTCTATTTGATTGTGATTTCTAATTCTTTCTAATTGTTTGTTTTAATTTGTATTCCGGGTTGGTCCCGTAGTAAAAGCTGTTTATTATTATGAGTACTACGAGCCATTTCGGCTTGGCATACCCTTTCTTTATAACCCTGTATTTCTGCTGTTTAACACTTTAACTGCTGAAAACACATACTTTGTTTTCTTTTGTGCAACGCGAATGCGGCTACACACGCAAGGCGCGTAAAAACGCATGTGATTATTAGCCGCAGTTAAAGTGTTAAGCACACCGAGCTTCTTCCTGCTAGCAGCCCTTTTGTAGTGGTAGGGCTCTTTTGCAGAGCCCGCCTGAGAAAGTACCACACTTTTGCCAGTTGTTCCACCGCCAAGTTGGAAGAGTTCCGGTTGGAAGGGCATTGTTTCCAGTGAAATTACAGGGCAAATGGGAGATTAAACAACTTATATCTCAGGGTGACGAGCGCAGTGCTGTGCCGCGCAGGGGCTTGAATTATAAGAGTTCAACATTCTGGGTGACGCAGACCTGTTATGGGCAAACGTGACGTTTAACATCAGGCGAGCGATTTGCTCGTCTCGTCACTCAATTACATGTCACTCACAGGTTGGTGATGAACAGCGTGACGTGGTCGGGCGTGATGAAGTCGTGCAGCTGGAAGTAGACGTGGTTGTGCCGCGTGTCGCCGTGTCTGGAAGAAGGGCGGTAAGGCGGCTGAATTGCATGTGCAAGTGTGGAAGTTCATCGGAGACAAATTTATATTAGAATTTGGGAGAACAGCCGCTTCGAATTCTTGAGGTGGCGGGTTCAAACCCCGACTCGTACCAATGAGTTCTTTAGAACTTATGTACGAATTTACAGACCACTGGCTTTTTGGTGAAGGAAAACATCGTGAGGAAACCTGCATACGTCCGGAGAAGAAATTCAATGGCGTATGTGAATCCAACCCGCACTTGGCCAGCGTGGTGGAACACGGCCTCATCACCCTTCGAGGGTAGACCTGTACCAGCAGTGGGAGGATTAAAGGTTGAGAATAATAGTAATTTCGCGTTTGATTTGAAATCGAAATCGGGTAAAAAGTCCCTTTAGCCCCTTTGGGAAAACTGATAATTTCAATGAATGCAGTACATCTAGCTTATTTGTATCAGTTGAACAATAAATATATCTGAATCTAAATCTCATAATCGTTCGCATGTGTGACATACAACCTGCCCCGGCTTTCGCTCGGGTATGAAATATAGTCTATGTTACTCGCTTTATATTCTGAATATACTCGTATATTTTATACCATAAATATGGTTTGATGGTCATTTCTTATATTTGAGATAAGACATTGTAATTCAGTCTACTAATAAAATTCTAATATTTATCGGTGAAAGAATTTACAAAATCGTTCTAGTAGTTTTTGAGTTTATTCGTTACAAACATCCAAAAACACAAATGTTTCCTCTTTATAATATTAGTTTAGATAAACTCAAAAACTACTGGACCGATTTTAGAAATTCTTTCACCAATATAAAGCTACATCATTAGCGAGTAACATAGACTGTATTTCAAAGCCGTGCGAAGCCGGGGCAGGTCGCTAGTGTTATACTCACTCGTAGGTGTGTGTTCGCAGGGGGTCAGCTAGGGGGGTGTACTGGGGGTCCGCCGCGTGCAGGGGGGTCAGGCTGTGCAGCGGGGCCAGCGCCAGCACCTGGGGGCGCGGGGGTCCGGACCGACATTTATTAACCTGCGTACCTGCGTAACCTGCGTACCTAACTACGCCCATTAGCATAATGCATAAAAATATACATGTATTTGATAAATATACTTAGAAAAATATATTAAAACAGAATGACCTATAGTTTTTTTTTTCAACCAAATGTGTCCTATACCTTTGTCCCAGAGTGACAACCCACTCTTGGGGACAGGTCTTCCCCAACTCGTTCTAGATATCAGAACTAGAAATATATTATAAACAAAAAACAAAAAATTTTGTATAAATACGTGCATGCTTACATAATATTACATAGAGAGATAATATTTATAAATCAGATTAAACTCTCTATTGCATTGCAATCAGCCTCCGTCCCTTGCCAGCCGCTGGCTACAAATTATGTCACGAATTTCATGATTTTTGTACCCCCTCGCCCCTCCGTCTGTCAGTGACCAACCCAGACACCAGACCCTCGCTCCGATATTATATTGAACTGGGTTGGCTCAAGTGACAGCTCGCTAAGGGAAAACGTACAATTCAGATTGTGGAACGCCGCCTTCAGTGCAGGACCTATCGCCCCCATATCCAGTAAGAATAAGCTACGCTGTCTCGTAAGGATTTTATATCATTGAGACACATACTTCAGCTCTCCCACTGTGACGGCACTACTGGCAGCCCCGTGCCAGCACCACTCAGGTCCAAGACTGACCCGCAATTTTATTACTACGAGTATATCTCGGGCCAAACATTCTGACACCAGGTCTAGTTACTCGGCCTATACGATCTTACCTACTATAGTTATTACTATGTATTATATCTGTAATTATTGTCTTGTCTAGGTTTAGTATAATAAAAAACTTACAAATAAGATAGAAACTCTTTATAGTGCCATGAAATTAAGATTTACAAAAACAGAAACAATTTACAAACTAGTGCTACACTAGGCGACCTTGTAGTTAAGAGCGATCTCTTCCAGGTTACCAGTGGTCCAAGCTTCTTTGTGCAACTGTAAGTCAGTTGCAGTAGGCACCTACTTAAAGTGCCGACCCGAGCAGGTGCCCAGCATTCTGTAGTGTTTACATCACCAGTCATTTGAGTTGTGCGCTGACCGACCCCTCTCCATGAAATAATCAAGCCTTTCTGAGCTACCTTAATTTAATAACACACCATCGCTGACACTCTCTGAATCTTGAATCCACAGAATTCCACGGAGTGTTGATGTCAAGTAATGGTGCATGGTCCCACCGACCTCGCCTTCCAGTTTGACTCTCGGGCATGTGTGCCGGGTGACAACGAGTTCCATAAGTAGCCGCATAATATATGTAACTGTATAATTACACATTACTGTGATATGGTTACTCTTAAGTGTGTGTTAATTTGTGACGTTTCAAACAACTTGGATATGCTGTTTTATAATGACAAATAACACATTCATATGGTCTTTCTCCAGTGTGTGTTAAAATGTGTTGTTTTAAATGACTTGCTGTCGTTGCTTTGAAATCACACATTTTACATTCATATGGTCTTTCTCCAGTGTGTTCTTTTGTGGTCTTTTAAATGACCTGCTTGCACTGCTTTATAATCACACATATTACATTCATATGGTCTTTCTCCGGTGTGTGTTAATTTGTGTTTTTTTAAACTACCTGATTGCGCTGCTTTATAATCACACATATCACATTCATATGGTTTTACTCCAGTGTGCGTTCTTTTGTGTAGTTTCAAAGAATTTGCATCTGCTGCTCTATAATCACACATATCACATTCATATGGTTTTACTCCAGTGTGTGTTCTTTTGTGTATTCTTAAACAACTTGCTAACTTTGCTTTATAATCACACATATCACATTCATATGGTCTCTCTCCAGTGTGTGTTAAAATGTGTTGTTTTAAATAACTTGCTGTCGTTGCTTTATAATCACACATTACACATTCATATGGTCTTTCTCCAGTGTGTTCTTTTGTGGTCTTTTAAATGACCTGCTTGCACTGCTTTATAATCACACATATTACATTCATATGGTCTTTCTCCGGTGTGTGTTAATTTGTGTTTTTTTAAACTACCTGATTGCGCTGCTTTATAATCACACATATCACATTCATATGGTTTTACTCCAGTGTGCGTTCTTTTGTGTAGTTTCAAAGAATTTGCATCTGCTGCTCTATAATCACACATATCACATTCATATGGTTTTACTCCAGTGTGTGTTCTTTTGTGTAGTTTCAAAGAAATCGCATGTGCTGCTTTATAATCACACATTTTACATTCATATGGCTTTTCTCCAGTGTGTGTTAATTTGTGTTGTTTTAAAGTACCTGCTTGCGCTGCTTTATAATCACACATATCACATTCATATGGTTTTACTCCAGTGTGTGTTCTTTTGTGTAGTTTCAAAGAATGTGCATATGCTGCTCTATAATCACACATATCACATTCATATGGTTTTACTCCAGTGTGTGTTCTTTTGTGTAGTTTCAAAGAATGTGCATATGCTGCTCTATAATCACACATATCACATTCATATGGTCTTTCTCCAGTGTGTGTTAATTTGTGTTGTTTTAAAGTACCTGCTTGCGCTGCTTTATAATCACACATATCACATTCATAATAATATGGTCTTTCTCCAGTGTGTGTTAAAATGTGTCGTTTTAAATCCCTTGCTGTCTTTGTTTTATAATCACACATTACACATTCATATGGTCTTTCTCCAGTGTGTATTTTTTTGTGTTCTTTTAAATGACTTGCTTTCGCTGCTTTGTAGTCACACATTTCACATTCAAATGGTCTCTTTTCAGTGTGTGTTAGTTCATTTTGTTTCAAAGTATTTGCATGTGCTCCTTTAAAATCACACATCTCGACCATATGATTCTTCCAATGTGAGTGTTTTTTTTAATCAAAGTATTTGCATCAATCGAAATAAAAAATGGGAAATATTATACAAATATCGGGCACGTCTGTTCCTATGCCTTTTTACCAAGCTTTTATTCGTTTCACCTGTTTAATATTGTATGTAGCCGACCCTTCTGGACTCGATTTTGCCCTACTTTGAACGATCAGATTTAATTCAAACTTTGCACACCTTTCAAAGACCGATACATTAGTTAATTTTCATTATTTGGTCCAATTGGCGTTGCACAGTTTGCACTCTTTCATGGCAGACATGACAGTATTGCCAGGTCTGATTTTTCGAATTTGCCCGGCCGTCATGGCTGCCAGGTCAAATTTTATTTTTTTGCCATTTCGGATATATTTTCTCAGAAATGACACTGTTTTCGATGATAAAACGTTTGAGACAAAAAGCAACTTAAAAACAGAAGATTAATACTGATTTTTATTATTTTTCTCGAGCGGTAGCCAGCCGTTTTATTTAGGTGGTATTGACAAGATTTCATTTTTCATAGGGCAATGAAATTCGAAAACGCTTTAGAGATATTGCGATGCTGCTCATTATTCTTAGATTCAAAGATAATAATTAATAACTACCGACCAAGATGAGTTCATAAAAGGAAAAATGATAAAATCGCACTTGCCTGATAGGAGAAATAAATAATAGTTAAAAAAAACTAAAAAAACACGCTTTTTATAAAAAACCGAACTAAAAAAATAGAAAATAAAATTTTAAAAATTTAAATTAAGAATAGGGTTGAAAATTTCAATAAATATAAATTAATAATAGTGTAAATAAATAAATATATGTATTTTATTTTTAAAAAGCGTGGGGTGCATGGGTCAATAGATAATATTATATATTTTGTAGATACATTTTGTATTGACAGACATGAGTAGAGTGATTAGCATTTTGATAATATCTTAGAAAGCACCCCACGCTTTTTTAAAAATAAAATACATATATTTATTTATTTACACTATTATTAATTTATATTTATTGAAATTTTCAACCCTATTCTTAATTTAAATTTTTAAAATTTTATTTTCTATTTTTTTAGTTCGGTTTTTTATAAAAAGCGTGTTTTTTTAGTTTTTTTTAACTATTATTTATTTTTCGCTTTTTAGTTCGATTTGCTAACTATTAACCATCCTTAATATGTACAAATGTGTTGGTGTTATCCGATTTTGGCCGTCTGCTCAAGCAAATTAAAAGTAAAATTGATGCGTAACAAAAAATATTGAGCAAAAAGATTTGTAGCCGCGTGGTTTCGATCCTCAGACCTCATAAAATAAAATTGATGCGTAACAAAAAATATTGAGCAAAAAGATTTCTAGCGTGTGGTTTCGATCCAGGGACCTCTGAGTTATGAGCCCAGCACGCTTCCACTGCGCCACTCTGTTCACTGACACGAATGACGAAATTACCATTTGTAAGTTAAACGGTATTAAAAATTAAAGAAACTTTATAGAAAAAGCGTGTTAAAAAAATTAATAGTTAAAAAAACTAAAAAACACGATTTGTTTAGTGTATTGTCATCGGTCCTCGATATATCTACAAAGTTTGAAAGAAATCTGACCGTTTAAAGTGGGTCAAAAACGCGCTCAAAGGAGTCGGTTACATACAAACATACAAACATACAAACATACAAACATACAAACATACAAACATACAAACATACAGGTGAAGCTAATAAAAGCGTGTTAAAAAAGACAATTGACACTGATTATCGTTCCGCTTGGTAAGTGTCAAGGATGCGGCGTCAAAAATGAGTTCCAATATTGCACAGCCCGATTATGTTTACTGTGTGCGATTACGAATTCTTCGAGTAGGTATATAGACTTGCGAGATATCTTACTTAAAAAGTACCTATCTCAAACAAAACACCTTTAGTTTTTTAGATATCTATGCAAAAAACTCACTATTTTAACACTCCCTTATTTGGGTTTTTGTGTTTCGAGGTCATTAATTATGCAATAGGCACATAAATGTAAGTATTTTTGGAATAAGCATAACAAGATTTGATAATGTCGCTGGAAACATAAAAGTCTAAGCATTAGGTACAATATTTTTTTTACACCAACAGTAAAATAATAATTATACTAATTTTGTGCAAAAACACTCAACTAACTATTTCGATCGGAAGTAGCGCAAAAACGTAAAAATAACTAAAATAGCTAACCGCTAGAGCCTGGTAACACAAAGACAGCAGAACTGAGATTTTAGCCGTTTCAAGAAAATGAATTTAATTGTTGTCGCACAGAGTGGCAACGTCGCGTTCAAGCTGTGATATAGAGCGGTCCTACTCTCGCAGAAATATTACTCTTCTAGCACGCACAATCAGACAACGTAGCTCACACGCACTGTCAAGATGTAAAGTACAATAAAAATGTAGCTATATCTATAAAATTGAACCACACAAACGTAAAATTAAACGATTTGGCGATGCTAAAACAAGAAGATAACACGCTGATGTTTAACTATATCATTGATTTGCGCAATTATGGGTACAAATAAGGGCTATGTTAAGTCATGATAAGTATAAATTCACTCCAGAGAACTCAAAACTACGTAGTTTAATTTGTATGGAAAACGTTTAACCTTAACCAGAAAAAATCAGGTCAGATTTCAGGGCAGAAATAAAACAAAGCCTAATAACCTTCAATTACATGCGGCTTTTCATGAATTGAAATAAAAAAAAATACCTAATAACCTACTGACTGTTACCATTTCATGGCTGAAATATAAGAAAAAGATAGATTATTTCTCTACTAGCCTGCAACAAACGAGGCATAGCAATTGCAATTTGATTCTTTATGTTAGTCTCTGGTCTTCTTAGTTTGGCTTCTTAAAACTGGCTGTACAAAACGGGCTGTGGAATAATTATTGTGGTCGTATATTATCGTCTCCGGTCTCGCGTTGTTAATGCCAATGACAGTGACAGTTACACGACAGTCTTTACTTTGGCTTTACTTTTATTTGTATTACACTTTATATTTCACAATTATATTCGCAGTAACATTAATACATCGACGTCTATTCGGAACTAAAGCTCAAATCGAATTGCCTTTCACTTTTCAGCATTCTGCCCCACCAAATGTTATCCTCTCCCACTTACAATCGTTCTTTTACTTGGCGTTGGCGGGAAACCACGTTTCTGGTGACTATTTGTTTTAATTGTATGTGTATTTATTTTTGACATTTTGATTCTTTTATTTTTTGTACCTATATTTTTTTTTTTGTATTATTATTTGACATTTTATTTTTATTGTTTAATTTAATTTCAATTTTATTTTATTTGATTACAATGTTTAGTGTGTGTGTGGCTGTAATTGCCTGAATAAATGAATGATTCTATAATATACTATATTTTAATCAAAAGGCTGTTTTATCAAATTAATTACTAAATCATATAAAATCGAGTAAATCACATCAAGGTGATTATGTTTAGACTACATATTTATGATTAAAAATTATGTCTTAATCATCATGATTTTTAGGTTATAATTTCGAATACAAATGTCAAAATGACATTTAGTCATTTGGGTAGTTTTTGAGTCACTAAGTGCGAAAAATATAAGTACACGGGCAATAAGATAGTTTTTGGCTTCACTTGGAACTAAGGCGGGACTCTAATTTATGTCTTTCTACTTGATCTGAGAGCTCAAATAAAAAAAAACCTAACTATGTACCTACTACATCCAATTTTGCACAACCCGATTTTTGAAGCCATGTTCTCGAAAAACGGGCTGTACGTGAGTATTCCCGTGTTTAATTATAATAAAAACGGGCTGTACAAAACTGGCCAATACTGGCCCTAAAAAGTGGGCTGTGTAATGATCGTGGTTGTACATTATCGTCTCCCTTAAAAATAATTTTAGATCTCAGATTAGTCAGATTATAATTATTATCTATTCTATGTTTTAGATCCTGTATCATACAATGTGATGTGACAGCAGAAGTAGTATGTGCTAAGTGTAGGTATGGTATTTCAGCCACCCTATGAAAATATGGAACTAATAATTATACCAAATTTGTATGCCATTGTAGTGTTATCTAGATAAGTTTTCTGAAGCATATTACCTCCAAGAAAGCTATTATAGTAGTTTTTTTTACATTAATGTGAAAGTTAACTTGGAGGTAAAATTTATGTTAATTTTCACTTCATGAGCTCTGAATTAGTTATTTAGCGCTGATTTGTATCTAACTCTGCCTCGTAGAGCTTGAAGATCTATTACGGACCAAACTCAAATATAAGTATCCGGTACGGTATTTTCTAAAAGTTATGCTGGTTAAAGTATAAAATTTTGGTGAAAACCGAGAAACTTACAAAATATCTGAAAAAAGAGGATAAAGTTTATGAGTAAAGGGTTTATTTTTATTGTTCTTGGGTGCATGTTGATAGGACTTATGGTTTTCATTTTAGACCAGGCCAAAAAATGACAAATTTCTATGAAGCCTCGGTCAGCAGTAGATCATATCAAAAGTTCGTAAATGTGAATTCCCGTTTTCAACATCGTTAAATCCGACTATCTCAAGAAACGCTTTGGAAGATGACTCCTTGTGGCTCACATCAGCTAAATGATGATGATGGCTGACGAAAAATTGAACCTCTCGGATCTCGGAAACGGTAAGAGATAGAGGGGCACACCCAGCTTTTGAAATGTAGATCAAGTAAGTATGGATCTTTCTGGGAAAACGATAAAAAAGACAGCCACCATTCAGAAAAATTTGACAGTCGTACAAATAAACACAAATTAAAAAAAAACTAAAAAAACACGCTTTTTATAAAAAACCGAACTAAAAAAATAGAAAATAAAATTTTATAAATTTAAATTAAGAATAGGGTTGAAAATTTCAATAAATATAAATTAATAATAGTGTAAATAAATAAATATATGTATTTTATTTTTAAAAAGCGTGGGGTGTATGGGTCAATAGATATTATATATTTTGTAGATACATTTTGTATTGACAGACATGAGTAGAGTGATTAGCATTTTGATAATATCTTAGAAAGCACCCCACGCTTTTTTAAAAATAAAATACATATATTTATTAATTTACACTATTATTAATTTATATTTATTGAAATTTTCAACCCTATTCTTAATTTAAATTTATAAAATTTTATTTTCTATTTTTTTAGTTCGGTTTTTTATAAAAAGCGTGTTTTTTTAGTTTTTTTTTAACTATTATTTATTTTTCGCTTTTTAGTTCGATTTGCTAACTATTAACCATCCTTAATATGTACAAATGTGTTGGTGTTATCCATTTTTGGCCGTCTGCTCAAGCAAATTAAAAATAAAATTGATGCGTAACAAAAAATATTGAGCAAAAAGATTTGTAGCCGCGTGGTTTCGATCCTCAGACCTCATGAAATAAAATTGATGCCTAACAATTAATATTGAGCAAAAAGATTTCTAGCGCGTGGTTTCGATCCAGGGACCTCTGGGTTATGAGCCCAGCACGCTTCCACTGCGCCACTCTGTTCTCTAACACGAATGACGAAATTACCATTTGTAAGTTAAACGGTATTAAAAGTTAAAGAAACTTTATAGAAAAAGCGTGTTAAAAAAATTAATAGTTAAAAAAACTAAAAAACACGATTTGTTTAGTGTATTGTCATCGGTCCTCGATATATCTACAAAGTTTGAAAGAAATCTGACCGTTTAAAGTGGGTCAAAAACGCGCTCAAAGGAGTCGGTTACATACAAACATACAAACATACAAACATACAAACATACAAACATACAAACATACAGGTGAAGCTAATAAAAGCGTGTTAAAAAAGGAAATGCTCATAGTTGTGTAACCGCTGTACATAGATGGAGAGTGCTTGAACAAATATTATAGAGGTCCATAAGGACAATCGAGATTCAGCAACAAAAAACCAAGCCCATTTATGTTTTTATACCTTTCATTAAATAAAAGATGTGTTCTATATCAAGGTTAATTTTATTGTTCTAAGATGTACAACTTATAGAAATAGCTAAGAAATGATGTAGGTATTAGTAGTAAAAAGGTTTAACACTTTGACTGCGGGAAACACATACCTTGTGTTTTCCTTTGCGCGACGCGAGTGCGGCTGCACGCGCCAGGCGCGTAAAACAACGCATTTGACTATGAGCCGCACTTAAGGCAAGCGCATGTGATTATTAGTCGCAGTCAAAGTGTTAACTTCAACAAGATATATTACAAAGATGTATATCACAACTAAACGACTGGACTGATCTTGATGATATGTGTGAATGAGATAGATTTATCATCAAAACCAAATTACAGTACAATAGTTTGACGAAATATAAATCAATGATTTTTAGGGTGATTTTCTTTATCAGTCCAAATAGGTGCCGCAGTGGACTGCAGGATGCTCCACAGGGCGTCGCTGTCGCCCTCGGGCGCCTCGAACGGCTGGAGCAGCTTCCGCGAGTCGGACTTTATATCTGTGCTTGCTGTTCAGGATTTTACAAAAACAACCATACCACTAGGCCTAGTATCCTTGCCAATTGAGCAGATGTGCCAGCGGCCCAGAGCCTCGCTCCGTTAGTTTAGGAGCTGGGTTGGCTCGGGTTCACCCTTATCAGCCGTGGAAGAGTGCGAAAGCGTGCCCATAGCCCCGGTGGATAGCGTCGAGGGCGAACACCCCAGGATTTTTAGTGGGTAGACCGCCACTAGGGCGGAGACTCCCGCATAACTACCGTGCTCCGGGGCCGGTGGTATCCATAAAGGATTATCCCTGGGACAACAAAAAAAGTTCACCCTTATCAGCAATCACTCGAGCTAACCCTGCACAATGCACCCTTTGCGGGACGCCAGTGGGGGTGTTATAGCCCCCATTCCGAATAAGAACAACAGGCCTAATAAAATAATAGCGAGTATTTGATAGACAAAATGTATGATAAAATCTAGTTTAAAAAACTAAATAACATGCATTGCCATCGGTCTTTGACAGGTGTGCAAAGTTTGAATTAAATCTGATTGTTCAAAGTAGGGCGAAATCGAGTCCAAAAGGGTCGGTTACAAACATACAGGTGAAACTAATAAAAGCGTGTTAAATGGGACAGCGCCAAATGGAAACTGCATGTGTTCATACATTTTTGCATTGAATACTCGCTACATAATATGTTATTTCGGAATTTATGCTCATACTTATTTCATTTAGGCATGCCAAACGACTCATTTCTCAAACTGAGATTTCTTGAATAATAATAATTATAGCTCGGGCCCTGCCCCGCTGCCAGTGGCAGCCTAGTTTTTAAGTTTTTATATTCTGTATTGTAAAAAATTTAAAAATTTAGAAAATAAATAAATATGTAGATAATAATAATAACGGTGCACACTAGCTCCCCACTAGGACAACCTGTGTTGGAGATGCCATGGAACACAAAGACAAGGACAACAAATTGACATTCTAATTATTATTTTGTATTTGACATTCATAAGTGTTCATTGATGTGCCCATATTTGAATAAATTGAATTTTGGATTGATTTTTTTAATTTAAATATAGCGTGCTAGTGGGTGGGATTCTGTTCTGTGTGTTCCGGCGTTACTGGGAGACGGTACGAGGAACAAAGTCCCAGAAGAATTAGTTTTATTGTTTTATTTATATGTATGTTAGTTTGTAAGGTATTTATTTTCTGTGGGCCTCTGTAACTTGCATTGTTTGCAAGTTATATTGCCTGAAATTAACGCATTGTTATTATTATTAACACAGAATCCCAACCACAATTTTTTTTTATGTAATTGAGTGACGAGACGAGCAAATCGGTCGCCTGATGTTAAACGTCACGTTTGCCCATAACAGGTCTGCGCCACCCAGAATTTTGAACTCTTATAATTCAAGCCCCTGCGCGGCACAGCACTGCGCTCGTCACCCTGAGATATAAGCTGTTTAATCTCCTATTTGCCCTGTAATTTCACTGGAAACAATGCCCTTCCAACTGGAACTCTTCCAACTTGGCGGTGGAACAACTGGCAAAAGTGTGGTACTTCCCCAGGCGGGCTCTGCAAAAGAGCCCTACCACTACAAAATACGCCAGCGCTGGTTTAAAAAGGATACATCCTTTGGCAACGTTGGGTGGTGCGGTGAAGTCGAAACGGATGCCCGTCAGCTCCTTGCCTATCTGGTACATCTCCCTGAAACAGAAGCAGTGGTTTTGTTAGATACAAATTAAAAATCTCAAAGTTGTTACAAAGCATTTTTGTTCGTTCGCACCTAGATCGATGGGAACAGCTGATAATTTCGTGAATCCCGGTTGGGTCCCAAACTAAAAGTTGTTCATAATGATGAGTACTATAATTCTCTCATAAGCCAAAGAGCGGTATGTTACAAAAAAAACTGTATTTTCATGCATCTGATAACTTGAAAAATTACGCATCACTGTAGCGTGAAACAACAGATTTTTTTTTTTTTTGAGATTCCTCTCTTTGGCTTATGACGGCATACATAAGCTCCATAATGACGACATGCATAAGCCCTTTTCGGCTCATCATACCCTTTCCTTATAACCTTGTATCCATTATACAATGGTGACAGGAACAGGCCTATCGAAACGTTTTGCTGAAGAGGTTGTTATCTCTGGGGTCGTACAGCTCGGAGAGGAGCCTGTAGATATATGACGGGGAGCTGCCACCGCTGAAATGGAAAATAAAACTTTAACTTTAAGGGAGTTTTAATATAATTTCTTACAATAATAAATACAAAAATTGGCTGACGGAATGTAAAGGGAGTGAAATAAAAAAATGTAGGTCTATTAAAACTTTTTGTTTTAAATTTTATTTATTTCTTTATTTGATTGTGATTTCTAATTCTTTTTAATTGTATGTTTTAATTTGTATTCCGGGTTGGTCCCGTAGTAAAAGCTGTTCATTATTATGAGTACTACGAGCCATTTCGGCTTGGCATACCCTTTCTTTATAACCCTGTATTTCTGCTGTTTAACACTTTAACTGCTGAAAACACATACTTTGTTTTCTTTTGTGCAACGCGAATGCGGCTACACACGCCAGGCGCGTAAAAACGCATGTGATTATTAGCCGCAGTTAAAGTGTTAAGCACACCGAGCTTCTTCCTGCTAGCAGCCCTTTTGTAGTGGTAAGGCTCTTTTGCAGAGCCCGCCTGAGAAAGTACCACACTTTTGCCAGTTGTTCCACCGCCAAGTTGGAAGAGTTCCGGTTGGAAGGGCATTGTTTCCAGTGAAATTACAGGGCAAATTGGGAGATTAAACAACTTATATCTCAGGGTGACGAGCGCAGTGCTGTGCCGCGCAGGGTCGCGAATTCTGCGAGTTCAAAATTCTGGGTGACGCAGACCTGTTATGGGCAAACGTGACGTTTAACATCAGGCGAGCGATTTGCTCGTCTCGTCACTCAATTACATGTCACTCACAGGTTGGTGATGAACAGCGTGACGTGGTCGGGCGTGATGAAGTCGTGCAGTTGGAAGTAGACGTGGTTAGCCGCGTGTCGCCGTGTCTGGAAGAAGGGCGGTAAGGCAGCTGAATTGCATGTGCATGTGAGGAAGTTCATCGAAGACAAATTGACAATAGAACTAACTAACTTAACTATCTTAAGCGCTTACTTTAAAAAAAAACATGAGACTTTGAAGTTTACATATTTTTACTAAAAAAAGTAAAGCGATAATGTATATTTTTTACTATTTAGATTTAATAATAGACTCAATCTGCACTTTGTCACAAAATAAGAATACATTACTCACCTTAAAAGTATTTAATATCAGGCATTTAAAAACCAGCGAAAAAAATTTATTGCGCGATTTTTTTTGTTCCCACTTCACAACACTTGTTTACATCTTGTCGTAAATTGTTATTTCACAAAAACAACTGCACACAACTGTTCTAGGATGATCGTTTGACTATATTTTAAATAGATCATAATATTAACATCTAACACAGTAAATAATATAAAAATTGAGAAATAAAAAATACGGCCGTCGATGATGATGACGCAATGAGGCCTTGGAAGAATGACCAATTTCGAACCACTAAAACACTGTTATACCTTAAAATATATTGTAATCAGCCTTATTACCAAGTTTTTAAAGCTTATTATCCAAGAACACCAGCCTAGTATCGTTTTAATTACGTAAAAACCGTCAATTCACCAGTCAAAGTCAAAGTCAACACAAAACTGACTTTGACTCACGGAATATTATTTTTTTTCCACTTGAATGTCCACCGAGTTTAAAATGTTTCTGCTACCGCATAATGGCACATTCAACAGGAATGAGATGGCTTTTTTTATTTCTGCCCTGAAATCTGCCCTGATTTTTTCTGGTTAAGTCAGATATCTCGCAAATCTATAAACTCGATTGTAAGAATTCGTAATCGCAAGAATATCAACAAGTAAACTTAATCAGGCTGTGCAATATTGGCCTTACAATATAGGGACTCATTTTTGACGCCGCATCCTTGACACTAACCAAACGGAACGATAATCAGTGTCAATTGTCTTTTTTCTCTTCTTCAGGCAAGTGCGATTTTATCATTATTCCGAACTCGGCTTGGTCGGTAGTTTTTAATTAATATTTTTGTAGTTGCTGGACTGACAAATTTTGGAAAAATAAAAGAAGATTGAGCAGCATAGCCATATCTCGAAAAGGTTTTCGAATTTCATAGTCTAGTGAAAAATGAAATCTTGTCAATTGACCACCTAACTAAAATGGCTGGCGAATCTTCCGTTTTCATGTAGCTTTTTGTCTACGTTTTTGGGTGTTTTTTCTTTTAGACAGTGTTTTTTTTTAGAAAAAAAATTAGTTGTCTGTAAAGTTGGTTTACGGACGATAGTTTAACGTGACAACGTCATACCAAAGCATTGATGAAATTATTGCATATTTTTGTCGCTCTGATCGTGACGGCACAATGAGCGTAAAGGGACACTTTTTCGTGCGTGCACCCGGCGTTCATCGATTTATTAGACGTTGTCACGTCAAAAATATCAGAAATGTAAAAATCTGACCTGGCAGGCTGGCAGCCGCTTAGAGCATGCTCTAAGGGCAGCCGTGACGGGCGGGCCGGCGGGCAAATATGAAAAATCAGACCTGGCAATACTGTCATGTCTGTTAAGTCAATTATTTTGATAATAACCTCATTTTGTTTATTCAGTAATAGTGAGTTTTTGACCAAATATTGAAAAATAAGGCATACCTACGAGGGCAGTCCGATAAGTACTTAGCCTATAAAAGAAAAACTAAAATTTTGGAAAAGTGGCGATTTATTTTTCAACATAGTCAAAGTCAATGAACAAAGTTCACGGCAAAAAGTGCTATTTAGGGACAGTGATCTCTGTCAACAGTGCTTCCTATGTACCGAGATGTCTACGAACAGTGTTTTCTATTAGCAGGGTTTTCGGCAAAATGTGCTGTCTAAGAATAGAGATTTCTATGAGCTGTGTTTTCTGTGTGTAGTCATATCGTACAAGCGTGTTTCTTTAACGTTCCACACTCGTTTTCTGGAGGTCTGCAAAGTAGGCCTCTGTGGCGGCGATAACCTCCTCATTCGACTCAAATTTCTGCCCGGCGAGTGAATTTTTCAAGTTTGGAAACAATAAAATTATTTTTACAAAAACACAAAAACCGACTTCAAGACTACTTGTTAATACAGTCAAAATCTGTTATAACGACATCGAAGGGACTACTCATATTTAGTCGTAAAAACCGATAGTTGTAACAACCGGTGACAGGTATTAGTAGGAAAGATAAAATAATAAATAATACGCGATTTTTCTTCGATATTGATTTGTTTTCTTTTTGTTTGCGACATGTTACAATTTTCACAGTTAACTCAACAATGTGTTTTGGTGCGTTTTGTGTAAAGATAAGTAACAAACTGACTTACGAGTAAGAGATACTTGAGGCTACGGCATGCATGTGCTTTTTTTCTAAGAATTACAAAAGACCCTAAACTTTGTTTACTTTTACTCCTACAATAATAGCCATTGACCATTATACTGTGCCAGATGTGGATACTGTTACTTATTCAAATTGTTAACAATACAGCTGAGCCTGTCGTTCTACAGATATAATTCTCCGAAAACATTAACCAAATGTGGTCGCTTAATGCGGTATGTCGTAGTAAACAATGTCGTAAAAACCAATGTTTTCGATAAGGCGGTCATATAGCATTCAGCCAGGACCTTTGATTTCGGTCAATTTAACCGGTATGTTGTTCTAAACGATGTCGCCATAAACGGTTTTGACTGTATTTATACAAAAACTACAAAATAATAATTTAGTAACAAAGAGCATTGAAGGACAACTAAATAAATAATAGAATCAGTTATAGTTTTGGAGTCAGTGCCAGTTAAAGTAAAATCAGCAAAACTCCCTGGCTGGCACTGACTCCAAAAGTAATTGATTCCATTATTTCTTTTCTGCCTCCGTGGTAGCCGTTTTTGGGGAACCTGGGTGTGGCTCATCAAAAACTGACGGGCAACCACGTTGAAACTCGTTAAACCAACTTTTGACGGTCGCCATTGAAGGAGAAGAGTCACTGTACACAGCAGCCAAGCGCTCTTTGATTTCGCTGCTCGATTTCCCTTTCAAAAACAAAAATCGAATCACCAACCGATATTGTTCTTTTTCCATTATTTTAAGCTATTGCATAGCTTCTATCGCGGGCCTTGTTCGTGGAGACTGAATCCAGAAATTCTGTAACGAAAATAACCTACCCCCCACTCCGACCGGCACAGCGGTGATACTTTTTAGTTTTGCCATCTATCGATGAATAGCAGAACTTTTAATAAGAACTTTTTGAAATATCACGCTTGTCTCTTAAGTTCAGCAACTCGCCTCTAGGTGGCATTGGTTGTATCGGCGTTACTGGTAGATAAGAAAAAAATAAAGGAAAAAAAAAAAGAAATACATAATTATAATTGCAAGGTTGATAAAAAATGCTATGCAATAGCTTTACCGCGGCAGTCCCCGAGTGCCACACGTCTTTTTCTTTCTAAAATCCGCGGACTCACCCGCTTTTACACGCGGTCAAAACAAAACTATAAATCCGATATGGCTGAAATTTTTACAGTAGCCGTCTACAAAGATGTACTAAACGATAATAAATTTCTCCGACGATAGTGGCGCCAGCGGGCGGTGAGGCTAAGTACTTATTCAGACTGCTCTGGTACGTGCCCGATATTTATGTAATATTTTCCATTTATAGTTTGATTGATGCAAATAGGTACTTTGATTTAAAAAAAAATCACATTGGAAGACATAGAGGTCAAGATGTGTGATTTTAAAGCAAATATTACTTTGAAACAAAATAAACTAACACACACTGAAGAGAGACCATATAAATGTGAAATGTGTGATTATACAGCAGCACATGCGAGTTCTTTGAAACGACACATTTTAAAACACACAGGAGAAAGACCATATGAATGTGTAATGTGTGATTATAAAGCAACAACAGCACGTAATTTAAAACGACACATTTTAACACACACTGGAGTAAGACCATATGAATGTGTAATGTGTGATTATAAAGCAACGACAGCAAGTAATTTAAAACAACACATTTTAACACACACTGGAGAGAGACCATATGAATGTGATATATGTGGCTATAAAGCAGCATATGCAAATTCTTTGAAACTACACAAAAGAACACACACTGGAGTAAAACCATATGAATGTGATATGTGTGATTATAAAGCAACGAGAGCAAGTCGTTTAAGAGAACACAAAAGAACACACACTGGAGTAAAACCATATGAATGTGTAATGTGTGATTATAAAGCAACGACAGCAAGTAGTTTAAAACAACACAAAAAAATACACACTGGAGAAAGACCATATGAATGTGTAATGTGTGATTATAAAGCAACGACAGCAAGTAATTTAAAACAACACATTCTAACACACACTGGAGAGAGACCATATTATGAATGTGATATGTGTGATTATAAAGGAACGACAGCAAGACATTTAAGAGAACACAAATTAACACACACCGGAGAAAGACCATATGAATGTGATATGTGTGATTATAAAGCAGCGCAAGCAGGTAGTTTAAAACAACACAAAAAAATACACACTGGCGAAAGACCATATGAATGTGTAATGTGTGATTATAAAGCAACGACAGCAAGTAGTTTAAAACAACACAAAAAAATACACACTGGAGAAAGACCATATGAATGTGTAATGTGTGATTATAAAGCAACGACGGCAAGTAGTTTAAAACGACACATTTTAACACACACTGGAGAAAGACCATATGAATGTGTAATGTGTGATTATAAAGCAACGACAGCAAGTAATTTAAAACAACACATTTTAACACACACTGGAGAGAGACCATATGAATGTGATATGTGTGATTATAAAGCAACGACAGCAGGTAGTTTAAAAAAACACAAATTAACACACACCGGAGAAAGACCATATGAATGTGATATGTGTGATTATAAAGCAACGACAGCAGGTAGTTTAAAAAAACACAAATTAACACACACCGGAGAAAGACCATATGAATGTGTAATGTGTGATTATAAAGCAACGAGAGCAAATTCTTTAAAACAACACATTTTAACACACACTGGAGAGAGACCATATGAATGTGATATGTGTGATTATAAAGCAGCGAAAGCAGATAGTTTAAAAAAACACAAATTAACACACACCGGAGAAAGACCATATGAATGTGATATGTGTGATTATAAAGCAGTGCAAGCAGGTCATTTAAAAAAACACAAAAGAACACACACTGGAGAGAAACCACATAAATGTGATATGTGTGATTATAAAGCAACGACAGCAAATTCTTTAAAACAACACTTTTTAAACACACACTGGAGAATGACCATATGAATGTGATATATGTGGTTATAAAGCAGCATATGCAAATTCTTTAAAACGACACTTTTTAACACACACTGGAGAAAGACCATATGAATGTGATATGTGTGGTTAAAAAGCAGCATATGCAAATTCTTTGAAACTACACGATTTAACGCACACAAAAGAAATACCATAAAATATGAATGTGATATGTGTGATTATAGAGCAACACAAGCAAAGAATTTGAAACGTCACAACACAAACTAACACACACTGGAGAAAAACACTATGTCACTATAAATCTGCACATGCACCTAATTTAAAACAACACATATTAACTCACACTGGAGAAAAACTATTTAAATGTGTTATTTGTCATTATAAAACAGCATATCCAAGTTGTTTGAAACGTCACAAATTAGCACACACTAAAGAGTAACCATATCACAGTAATGTGTAATTATACAGTTACATATTATGCGGCTACTTATGGAACTCGTTGTCACCCGGCACACATGCCCGAGAGTCAAACTGGAAGGCGAGGTCGGTGGGACCATGCACCATTACTTGACATCTACACTCGGTGGAACTCTGTGGATTCAAGATTCAGAGAGTGCCAGCGATGGTGTGTTATTAAATGAAGGTAGCTCAGAAAGGCTTGATTATTTCATGGAGAGGGGTCGGTCAGCACACAACTCAAATGACTGGTGATGCAAACACTACAGAATGCTGGGCACCTGCTCGGGTCGGCACTATAAGTAGGTGCCTACTGCAACTGTTGCAAAAAGAAGCTTGGACCACTGGTAACCTGGAAGAGATCGCTCTTAACTACAAGGTCACCTCATGTGGCACTTGTTTGTGAATTGTTTCTGTTAATCTTTATTTTATGGTACTATAAAGAGTTCCCATCTTATTTGTAAGTTTTTTATTAACACAAGACCCATAAAAAAATAAGGACTTAAGTAGTACTGGCTAGTGATGTAAAATAAAAAAACAATTTGGTTTTTTTTCTAGCCTACGTTTTAGTTCAATTATATATTAAATTTGTATAAAAATCAACATATTACTCGTATTTATTCATAACTAGCGGCCCGTCCCGGCTTCGCACGGGTAGACTTTGGGATAAACGTAGAGTAAATTGAAATCGGTCCAGTCGTTCACGCGTGATGGCGTGACCAAAGGTGTTGAGAATAATTATAGGAACTCTTTGTTATAACCTCTATTCTCATGCTATTGCGTAACTATAGCAACCGTAGTTTGTTGATGCTAACTTGTCAATTTATAGTAAAAATTATCAGTATAAAACGCACACTGTTTTGATAGATATGATTGAATTTGAACTTTGTACAGAGGTAATAAAGTGCAAATTGACTCTTGGACGTTAGGAACATACCTACATTGCTTAAACAACAGTGAGTGCTTGCAATTCAATATGAACTTTATACAATAGTAATAAAGCTCGTTTTAGTTAGAAAACGTTTGTATGGGAAAAATAAAAGGGCTGTTTTTAGGGTTTTTCAATATTTCTGAGAGATTTTCTTAATATTTTTTTCTGTAAGAACCTTCTCCTAATAATAACAAATACAACAAAAAAGAATTAGTGAAATCGGTCCAGCCATTCACGCGTGAGGCCGTGACCAAGGAAAACGGGTTTCATTTTTATATATATATATTCACTACTTCCAACAATAAATTACCTACAACTCAATATTTTTTTTCTCAATTTATTCTTCATCTTCACTTTCTGTATCAGTTTCAGTGCCTGCATTGGTTTTGTCAGAGACTATAATCAACACAAAGTAAGAGACCGTTTTGACATTAGTCTTCGCGACGTAACTAGTGATGTTACCATACGACTCGGTATTCGATACTCACGATAAATCAATTCAAGTTTGTATGAGTATTTGATCGATATTGTATTGTTATATGATATTGTATTGTAAGTTCATTGCATTAAGGTTTTGATTAGAAAATGTAACTTTCATTTTGTAAGTACAGTAGAACTCCAATTATCCGAACTCCGACCATCCGAATCGCCGATTATCCGAATCACAAACGCGCGTGTGTGGCCTCGAGACTGCTTTGAAGTGGATGGAGCGTCAGCCCGAGTGTGACCACTTGCAACTGCTCACCGTCAAGCGAATGCGTGACCTGGCTGCCCGAAAACGGTTGAAGACCGCAAAACAGCTTACATTGACGGAGATGTTTAAAAAACAATGATTTTTATTTCTAAACTTGTACATAAGTACATTTTATTTATATTTAAAACATGTGAAAATTTCATGTTTCTTTCATTTAATTCAATAAAAAAATAGTGCAATATCAAAACGTAGCTTTTATTCTCTCCAATGGCAATTTTTTTTTAAAAAATCCGATTATCCGAATATTTGATTATCCGAATGGGTCCCGGTCCCCATTAATTCGGATAATTGGAGTTCTACTGTAAGTATTTTTAACCGACTTCAAAAAAGGAGGAGGTTATCAATTCGACTATATGTTTTTTTTTCATAGTTATAGTTTTATTTCAGTACCAAAAAAGCACATGTCAAATTACATTTACAATTCCAGAAAAAATAATACATTCAAAACAAAAATAAAATAAAATAATTAATTCGAACAATAAAATACGCTTATACTCTAGGCAGAAACTCATCTACTCTATAAAATGATTGCTCAACAAACCATTTTTTCAACCGTATCTGAAACGAGTTTCTTGACGGAGCGTCTTTAAGTTGGTCTGGAAGACGGTTGTAGACGCCCGTCGCCATCACGTGCACCTGCTTGGACTCCTTCTCCAGCCGGCACGCGACCGAGCGCAGCACGCGCTCGCGCCGCGGGGCCGGCTCGCGCTCGTCTCCCAAGCACGGGTACTCGTCCAGGTGGTCTCGCGCGTACAGAGCTGCCCGCATTATCACCAGGCATGGGACGGTGAGTATTCCCATGGACCGGAACAGAGGCAGAGCCGATGTCTCCTGCGGCACTCTCACTATGGCTCTTACTGCTCTTTTTTGCATTCTGAAGACGCGTTCCCATTCAGCCGAGCGAGCCCAAAACTCCACGCCATAGTCCAAAAGAGAGTGCACAGATGCAAAATAGCAACTCCGAACCATACTCTGCGGCAAAATCGCTGATAAGCGCCACAATGCAAAGCATGCACGCCCGACTTTTTGGCAAAGTCGATCAATATGTCTCCCCCATGTGAGGGAACTATCTATCTGGAAACCCAGGAATGTTGTTTCCCTCACCTGGTCCATATTGTCGCTTCCCAAACTGACGTCGAGTGGTTTTCTTCTGTGACCTGAGAGGTCAAATTGAACGAAGTGAGTTTTTGTTATGTTTAGGATCAAACCATTAATCTTAAACCAATGATTTAACTCACCCGCTACTCCGTTCAACCCTCTCTCTAGTTCTTCTACAGTAGGCGCGGCCACTACCACGGCGACGTCGTCAGCATACATCAACACGTGCCCGTCCGTCGTCCCAGTGCTTGTTTGGCCTATCGACCAAATTTACCGAAAATGAACTTTAAATGCAGTTTTGTTAAGACTTAAATTTCAATCCTGTTTGTTAAGAAAAACTTACAATTTTTTCATAAAGAACAACAAAAAAAATAATTTGAATTTTATTTATGACACGACACCGCAATGAAAATTTTGTGCTTGTTTGTTCTTTGTCCAGTATTTGTTTTATATCCTACTTCGTCAAAGAATTTAAGTGCTTGAGTGTTCTTTGTCCACGCAATTAACCAATCATAGTCCGTGACGCCATGTCCGCCATTTTTTTTGATTTATCATTGTGTCAGAAGTCATCACAGGGACCACTTCGTCGCTCTCGGAAAAAACAATAAAAAACATATAAATCTCTGTGTGTTTGTGCCTGAATTGTTCCAAACAAGTGATTAAATATGTCTACGACTGGCAGCAAAACTAAATACAAAAAGACGCAGCCGCAAACTGGGCAGTAAGTACTTTTTAATTTTCACTCGATTCCGTTATGAATTTGAAACAGGGTGTTGTTTTTAACACAATGTGTCGTCCTAGACGCAGAAGGATAGGATTGATTCCCGTTTGAATTTCTATGATCTGAAGGTATGGTGTTACTGTTCTAGTATTATAATCCCAATGCATTAGTTATTTCGGCCACTTACTGATTGTATAAATACAGGGTTATTCAGAAAGGGTATGCTAAGCCGGAGATATCTTAAAGTATCCATTGTAACCATTACATCCTGAAAGTTTCATTAAGATATAAGCATATTTAGATTTTCATACAAAGGTCAAAAATTGATTTTCTGTTTTAAAATTACACAACCCTTTGCGGGACGTGACACGACACGCACACAAGCAGGCGGAGTTTTACACACACTTATTTTATTTTATTAAATAAAATTTGTTTTATTTCAGTTAGTTACCTCGGGACTTCCCTGAAAATAATCAGAGGATATTTGTGATGGGAATGCCCTGCTCTTTACCTACTTTGTAATTATTATTCATAAAGCAATAGTAAACGTAGTTTAGTTATAGTAAATTGTCTTCTAGTGAGTTATAGTAAAAGTCAGTTCCTAACTTAAGCGAAGCGCAACGTACCTATATTTTTTTAGGAATAGCAAAAAAATGTATACATCCTGTATATACTTCTGGCATATCGAACAAATAAGCACGCAACAACAGAACAGTCATTTTGGTCTATCTCTAATGTGGTAATGTTCTTACTCCACATTCGTACCTAATTATATTTGTGCATGTTTGGCCTATCTCCAAATAAAAACTGTAAAATAAGGTATAATTAATTACCATCCATAGATGATAATTATAAAAATCAAAGGTAACCAATGTATTATGAAAGATTTTCAAATCTTATAATTATAGCTTCTTTTTTAAAATAGAGAAAGAAACTCGTCTACTGTAAAAAATAGCCAATGGTAGATAGACCAAACAAGCACTGAGACGACGCGTCGTGAATGCTCTCGGGTAAGTCATTAAGGAGTACAGAAAACATTATATTAGAGAGCGAGGATCCCTGCGCTACTCCAATGACGGTTGTAAGCGGCTGCGAAAAGTTATATGAAAACCACCGACATTTGTGGGTTCCAACTTCACCGCATCATTATGATAAGCAATTAAAAGAAGATTCTTGGAAAATAATAAGCAAGGAAATGAAACTAACCATTTCCGAAGTAAAAATCGTGGCTCGCGTTGAGGCTTGCCGCTCGATACGATATTATGTGTGCTCAAGTGGAGACGCATGTACTTTCCGCAGCCCGCGGCACGCTCTGGACGAGGCAGCTCGACTCGAGGCTGCGCAAGTGGATACCCAGCTATAAAGCACTAAGTACGTGCGCGACAAATAGATGAATAACTCAATAGTCGGTCTTTTGAAGTCGGTTTTTGTTTTTTGTTTTAATGTTCTTGTTATAAATCAGCTAAGCTGCAGTCTAACGACTAGCCTGACATTTATAGCAAATTTTCGTAATAAAACAACTTTATATAAAAACACATTTATTTTATTTAATAAACCTTGATTGAAAATAGTGTCGATTCTGGTTTACCAAACTAAACTAAACGGACAGGTCTAAAATTCTTTACATCCATTTCATTGTACACTAGCGGCCCGTCCCGGCTTCGCACGGGTAGACTTTGGAATAAACGTAGAGTAAATTGAAATCGGTCCAGTCGTTCACGCGTGATGGCGTGACCAAAGGTGTTGAGAATAATTATAGGAACTCTTTGTTATAACCTCTATTCTCATGCTATTGCGTAACTATAGCAACCGTAGTTTGTTGATGCTAACTTGTCAATTTATAGTAAAAATTATCAGTATAAAACGCACACTGTTTTGATAGATATGATTGAATTTGAACTTTGTACAGAGGTAATAAAGTGCAAATTGACTCTTGGACGTTAGGAACATACCTACATTGCATAGACAACAGTGAGTGCTTGCAATTCAATATGAACTTTATACAATAGCAATAAAGCTCGTTTTAGTTAGAAAACGTTTGTATGGGCAAAATAAAAGGGCTGTTTTTAGGGTTTTTCAATATTTCTGAGAGATTTTCTTAATATTTTTTTCCGTAAGAACCTTCTCCTAATAATAACAAATACAACAAAAAAAGAATTAGTGAAATCGGTCCAGCCATTCACGCGTGATGCCGTGACCAAGGAAAACGGGTTTCATTTTTATATATATAGATAATTCATATTAATTTTTTTATATTTCCTTTGCATACTTTTCTAAGCGAAGAATTGACTTCTACACTTTATATTTAAAAAAAAATCTGGAAATAAATTTGTTACTTTAGGATAATGTAGCATTCTAATGGTGAAAGATTTTTTTAAATCGGTCCAGTAGTTTTTCAGTTTATTCCACACAAACAAACAATAATACAAATCTTTCCTCTATAACATTCGTATAGATTAGCATTTTAGTATATGCATGACTGTGTGGCTCAAATCTTGCAACTGAATTTTAAAAACAAGCTTTTATTGCTGTCATCGGAGTTACACAGGTATGCCAAATTTCAGCTCAATCGGACATCGGGAAGTGGGGCAAAATTCAGTTACAAGATTTTCCCCACATACACGGCAAGTTAAATAAAAACTTGTAAAACAGAATTTTAGTACTGGCAGAATATTTAGTTATTTAGAATATTTGGTGGTAATAGGGCCAGCATTTTGGAAACAATTCCTGCAGGCAGCCTTTTAGATTAGTTTTTAATCTATACTTCTATACTAATATTATAAAGAAGTAAAGTTTGTGTGTTTGTATATTTGTTAAATTGTAAGGGGTAATCTCGGGATCTACTGAACCGATTTTAAAAATTCTTTCACCAATAGAAAGCCACATTATTGCTGAGTGTCATAGGCTATATTTATTACCTGAAAAAATTAGGGATCCATACTAAAACTTCAATAGTGTAACCAAAGGTGTAAAAAAATTATCCATAAAATGTCTTTCACCGCATACGCTGCGGAAACTATTGACGATAGACCTGAAAAATGTTCATTATAAATAGTAATTTAAAAAAATCTACTTATCACCCGCATAAAGACGCATTTAATCTACGTTTATCCCAAAATGTTTAAAAAATGAATGTCCACCCGAGCGAAGCCGGGATGGGCCGCTAGTTTAATTATATTTTTAATCTTCAAAAATATCCCTGGATATTATAATATTATATATACTAGCGGCCCGTCCCGGCTTCGCACGGGTAGACTTTGGGATAAACGTAGAGTAAATTGAAATCGGTCCAGTCGTTCACGCGTGATGGCGTGACCAAAGGTGTTGAGAATAATTATAGGAACTCTTTGTTATAACCTCTATTCTCATGCTATTGCGTAACTATAGCAACCGTAGTTTGTTGATGCTAACTTGTCAATTTATAGTAAAAATTATCAGTATAAAACGCACACTGTTTTGATAGATATGATTGAATTTGAACTTTGTACAGAGGTAATAAAGTGCAAATTGACTCTTGGACGTTAGGAACATACCTACATTGCTTAAACAACAGTGAGTGCTTGCAATTCAATATGAACTTTATACAATAGCAATAAAGCTCGTTTTAGTTAGAAAACGTTTGTATGGGCAAAATAAAAGGGCTGTTTTTAGGGTTTTTCAATATTTCTGAGAGATTTTCTTAATATTTTTTTCCGTAAGAACCTTCTCCTAATAATAACAAATACAACAAAAAAAGAATTAGTGAAATCGGTCCAGCCATTCACGCGTGATGCCGTGACCAAGGAAAACGGGTTTCATTTTTATATATATAGATTATAATAAAGGACTTAGGTACTAAAAACCAATGAATATTGTATTTTTCAATAACCCTTCAGTTCAGAATGTTAATAAAACCAGAATCCACATTATTGTCATTGGAGTATTAACAGATGTGTAAACTTTGCTCTTGAGTGCTTTATCTAGTTATGAGGAAAGGGTATACTAAGCCGATAAGGGCTCATAGTACTCATCATTATGAACACCTTTTACTAGGGCAACAGACAGAAATTCGCAAAAAATCAGCTGTTCCATAGAAAAATGTCAATGACACTAGAAAATGTATGGAACAGCTAATTTTTCGCGAATTCCGTGTTGCTCCCATAGTAAAAGTTGTTCATAATAATGAGTACTATGCTGCCGTCATAAACCAAAGAGTGGTATTAAAAAAATAATTTCTGTTTTTCACGCATCAGACAGATAGATAAACTCTTTATTGTTCACACCATAAATTACAAACAAAAAGATTATAACACCTAAAACTAGTGCAACAACTGGCGGCCTTATCGCTAAGAGCGATCTCTTCCAGGCAACCTTAGGATGACTATTAGGAGTAATTTCTCAAGCTATGCATGAAAAAACAGAGATTCCTCTCTTTGGCTTATGACGGCATACTAAGCTCCATAATGACGACATGCATAAGCCCTTTTCGGCTCATCATACCCTTTCCTTATAACCTTGTATCCATTATACAATGGTGACAGGAACAGGCCTATCGAAACGTTTTGCTGAAGAGGTTGTTATCTCTGGGGTCGTACAGCTCGGAGAGGAGCCTGTAGATATATGACGGGGAGCTGCCACCGCTGAAATGGAAAATAAAACTTTAACTTTAAGGGAGTTTTAATATAATTTCTTACAATAATAAATACAAAAATTGGCTGACGGAATGTAAAGGGAGTGAAATAAAAAAAATGTAGGTCTATTAAAACTTTTTGTTTTAAATTTTATTTATTTCTTTATTTGATTGTGATTTCTAATTCTTTCTAATTGTTTGTTTTAATTTGTATTCCGGGTTGGTCCCGTAGTAAAAGCTGTTCATTATTATGAGTACTGCGAGCCATTTCGGCTTGGCATACCCTTTCTTTATAGCCCTGTATTTCTGCTGTTTAACACTTTAACTGCTGAAAACACATACTTTGTTTTCTTTTGTGCAACGCGAATGCGGCTACACACGCCAGGCGCGTAAAAACGCATGTGATTATTAGCCGCAGTTAAAGTGTTAAGCACACCGAGCTTCTTCCTGCTAGTAGCCCTTTTGTAGTGGTAGGGCTCTTTTGCAGAGCCCGCCTGGGGAAGTACCACACCTTTGCCAGTTGTTCCACCGCCAAGCAGTAATGAGCAAACATTACTGTGTTCCGGTTGGAAGGACATTGTTTCCAGTGAAATTACAGGGCAAATGGGAGATTAAACAGCTTATATCTCAGGGTGACGAGCGCAGTGCTGTGCCGCGCAGGGGCTTGAATTATAAGAGTTCAACATTCTGGGTGACGCAGACCTGTTATGGGCAAACGTGACGTTTAACATCAGGCGAGCGATTTGCTCGTCTCGTCACTCAATTACATGTCACTCACAGGTTGGTGATGAACAGCGTGACGTGGTCGGGCGTGATGAAGTCGTGCAGCTGGAAGTAGACGTGGTTGTGCCGCGTGTCGCCGTGTCTGGAAGAAGGGCGGTAAGGCGGCTGAATTGCATGTGCAAGTGTGGAAGTTCATCGAAGACAAATTTATATTAGAATTTGGGAGAACAGCCGCTTCGCATTCTTGAGGTGGCGGGTTCAAACCCCGACTCGTACCAATGAGTTCTTTAGAACTTATGCACGAATTTACAGACCACTGGCTTTTTGGTGAAGGAAAACATCGTGAGGAAACCTGCATACGTCCGGAGAAGAAATTCAATGGCGTATGTGAATCCAACCCGCACTTGGCCAGCGTGGTGGAACACGGCCTCATCACCCTTCGAGGGTAGACCTGTACCAGCAGTGGGAGGATTAAAGGTTGAGAATAATAGTAATTTCGCGTTTGATTTGAAATCGAAATCGGGTAAAAAGTCCCTTTAGCCCCTTTGGGAAAACTGATAATTTCAATGAATGCAGTACATCTAGCTTATTTGTATCAGTTGAACAATAAATATATCTGAATCTAAATCTCATAATCGTTCGCATGTGTGACATACAACCTGCCCCGGCTTTCGCTCGGGTATGAAATATAGTCTATGTTACTCGCTTTATATTCTGAATATACTCGTATATTTTATACCATAAGGTTTGATGGTCATTTCTTATTTTTGAGATAAGTGTAATAATAAAATTTTAAATGGGTTGAAATGTAAGAAATTTAATGTCAATGTCCCTGTAATGGAAGCCAAATGTAATAATAAAAATTTAAAATAAATGTTAAATGTTAAGTCCCTGCGAAAGGCGACAATTGTAATAAAGAAAATTTAAAATTAAATGAATAATGCTAAGTTCGGTCACAAAATGTAGTAAAGAAATTTTAAGTAATGTCTAAGCAAAAGTGAGGTTAGTTATCAATACAAAAATGTAACAAAATAACAAATAACAAAATATTCGGGCGCCAGATAACTACCTAACTAAAAAAAATATTAATAAAATCTAATAAAACTACCAGGATAAATAGGTCAGTCGCATCATTGGACCTTTAATCTGAGGAGGGGGGAATTAAATGCAAACCAGATAGAAAATTTAGATTGAGAAGCTAATTTATTTGATAAAAGGTGAATTTAGTACATTCCGTGTAATCCTTGAGCCTTATTCTCTATAAAATTATAACTAAAGTTTATCTACCAAAGTATGCTTAATATTAAATTTAGAATTTACATTTACTGAAAAGTTCCTAATTTTGTTGTTAATGCATCGTTTGAATTTTGAACAATTAATAAAGAGTTTAATAAATACCTCTTGTTTGCTTATAACGAACCCATTAAATGTTTAAATAAACCATTTTCTGCAGTCGGGGCCTCGTCCCAGACGTCGTCAAACGGCCGTAGAATTAAGTTTGTAAAATTTCAAAATGCGGTTTGATAAGGTGTAAAAAGCCTTGTAAAACTCTTGTAAAAGGGTAAAAAAGAAAAAGAAAAACTACTTGTAAAAAAAAGAAAAAGCGCCGTTGGCTGTAACAATAAGAGAAAGATCATTAAGGCCTGCTCTTGTCAGAGGTTAAGTTCAAAGATGACCTTCTTAGGAATGTGATTATGCTTACCGCTTTTTCCAAAAAGAATCCAAACAAATAGTGCCAAGCCTGATAGAGTCTCACGCCTCCCTCATCTCAGTCACTAAAAAGAATCGAAAACGACATATTATAAACCACGTTTACGAACAAACAATCGAATTTTTCTTGCAAGTCAAAACTCACCAAATTTCTTGAATTACACCGCAAATATACCCCATTAGGGCTTTGGTAAGGGTGTTAATCCATTTTACAACAAAAACAAGAACCCTTTACTGGATTATTCCAGATTAATTTGGGGAACAAAAATCAATAACCAGACGTCGAACTTCACGCCCTTAACGTCCGTAGGAAAGTAAATCAAAAATGGCCAACGGAAGGGAGGTGCTTGAAGCAAAAAACCATAACCAATCGGAAATGCGTCACGCAAATTATACCATAAACATCTCGTTCTGGCAACAGATCACTATAAACCGGTAAAACCCAAAAAACCACAGACTCATCAGATTACTACGAAAAGAAAGCTGTCAACGGTTGACTGAATGTCAACGTCACAAATAAATGTCAAATATGACAGACCAAACAAAATCGCCAAAACTTTGAAACGAAACTCAAAAAGCTAAACAAAAATTTAAGAAGTTACAGTGGTAAATCTCAAAGCAAATTCTTTGTAGTAACGCAACGTAATAACGCGTTACATAAGACATTGTAATTCAGTCTACTAATAAAATTCTAATATTTATCGGTGAAAGAATTTACAAAATCGTTCTAGTAGTTTTTGAGTTTATTCGTTACAAACATCCAAAAACACAAATGTTTCCTCTTTATAATATTAGTTTAGATAAACTCAAAAACTACTGGACCGATTTTAGAAATTCTTTCACCAATATAAAGCTACATCATTAGCGAGTAACATAGACTGTATTTCAAACCCGTGCGAAGCCGGGGCAGGTCGCTAGTGTTATACTCACTCGTAGGTGTGTGTTCGCAGGGGGTCAGCTAGGGGGGTGTACTGGGGGTCCGCCGCGTGCAGGGGGGTCAGGCTGTGCAGCGGGGCCAGCGCCAGCACCTGGGGGCGCGGGGGTCCGGACCGACATTTATTGACAACATTCATTTGGAATAGATTAGATTAGGCTACCTAGGCCGTTAACTGCGGGCTGCGATGAATTTATTGAATGTACTTAGGATTAATTTATCATTATTGTTCTCATTGTTTTACTTTTTGACATTATTTACGTTTTCTTTTCTACATAATAAAAAAAACTTTCCACACCCATGGCTCCCCACTAGGACACCCTGTGTCGGATGCCATGGAACACAGAGACAAGGACAACTAACACCCAGACCCAGAGCAGACTAGACATTTTTGTAATTTCATTATGACATTAGTTTTATTTTTACTGCAACAGGTCAAATCAATTTGACATACTGATTGTAATTTACTTTAGGTAAATATTGTTTATTATAGTACGGCTCCTTAGCTCGAAAAAAACCGGGTTTCCGGTCCCATCTGGCAGAAAGCGCGAAACTTGGCATGCTGGTAGCTTTTGTGTGTGTATCCTGATGTAGAAACACCTCGGGAGACGATTGTTTTCCCCCCTTCCCCCCCTTTTTGTGTCCCAAAATTTGGTTTTTTGAGATTTTCTCGAAAACGGTTCAAGCTACGAGAAAGCTGTTCAAGACAGGTATGTTCTCTATAACATTTTCTACAATATTGCTCTTAGATGCATGTTGATAGCACCTATGGTTTTCAAGATATGCTGATATTAATTTCAGGCCAAACCAAAAAAATGACGATTTCTCTTATGAGGCCTCGGTCAGCAGTAGATGATATCATAAGTTTATAAATGAGTTTTCCCGAAGTCTTCAACATCGCTCAATCCGACAACTTCAAGAAACACTTTGAAAGATGACTCCTTGTGTCTCAAACCCGAAGAATGATGATGAGGGCTGACGAAAAATTGATCCTCTCGTATCTCAGAAACGGTGAGAGATAGAGGGGTACACCTAACTTTTGAAATGTAGATTAAGCATGGACCTTTCTGGAGAGATGATAAAAAAAGATGGCCGCCTTACAAAAAAGTTTGACAGTCATACAAATAAACACAAAAAAAAGAAATGCTCATAGCTGTGGAACCGCTGTAGATAGATGGAGTGTGCTTGAACAAATATCATAGAGAATCATAAGAACAATCGAGATTTGGCAACAAAAATCCAAGATGGCGGATTTCATATTTTCGTCAAATTTCATTGGATCTTCCAAATAT
This sequence comes from Alcis repandata, assembly GCA_949125135.1. Classification (NCBI taxonomy): domain Eukaryota; kingdom Metazoa; phylum Arthropoda; class Insecta; order Lepidoptera; family Geometridae; genus Alcis; species Alcis repandata. Next base: position 9,162,443 of record OX421244.1, on the reverse strand, counting down.
TTGAGTTACATTTATAAACTTATGATATCATCTACTGCTGACCGAGGCCTCTTAAGAGAAATCGTCATTTTTTTGGTTTGGCCTGAAATTAATATCAGCATATCTTGAAAACCATAGGTGCTATCAACATGCATCTAAGAGCAATATTGTAGAAAATGTTATAGAGAACATACCTGTCTTGAACAGCTTTCTCGTAGCTTGAACCGTTTTCGAGAAAATCTCAAAAAACCAAATTTTGGGACACAAAAAGGGGGGGAAGGGGGGGAAACAATCGTCTCCCGAGGTGTTTCTACATCGGGATCTAATTACACACACAAAAGCTACCAGCATGCCAAGTTTCGTGCTTTCTGCCGGATGGGACCGCACATTTTGCTAAGGAACTGGACTATTAGATTATTTATTGAAGTGAAAACTTCTTTAGCGGCGTTGTACACTTTTTTGGAATGGGTAAAAAATGTTAAACTCGCGACAGGGTCACGTGACCTGATCGAAAATTCGTAAGACGGATGGAGAGTAGACAGCTAGTATCCCCCTCTCTTTCTACGGCGCGGCGAAAATGTATGCCTGCGCCGGCTGTTTCGTTTAGGCGGCGCAGGGCGCTTGCGCGAATGTTCTAATTTGACAGTTATAGTGTTGTGACCTAGTGATTATAGTGGACACGATATCGATTCATTTTTCTATTAAAATAATTAAAGCAATTCGTGCAAAATTATTCCCTAACCATTCCAAAATATCCAAAACGCACAACGTTAATACTTAAGTTTTCACTTCTGCCGGCACTCCCGGAGTGCAACCCGTCGTTTTTATATTTTAATTTCTGTTGCGACCTGTAATGAAAATTATCAATAAATTAATTATGATCTGATTTAAAAATAAATCGTTAAAATGAAACTCACGGGCACGTTGTACAGTTTCGCGGCGGAGGCGAGCAGGGAGCACCCCGGGGCCGCTAGGACTGCGCCCCCGCCGATAGCCGCGCGGACATTTATCACCACCTACAGATTCAATACCATCTTATTGAGCAGTTCTACAGGGTTTGTCATAAAGAGTACGCTAAGCCGAGAAGGGCTCATAGTACTCATCATTATGAACAACTTTTACTATGGGACCAACCCGGAATTCGCGAAAAAAAAATCAGCTGTTCCATACATTTTGTCTAGTGTCATTGACATTTTTCTATGGAACAGCTGTCTTTTTTTTCGCGAATTTCGGGTTGGTCCCATAGTAAAAGTTGTTCATAATGATGAGTACTATGAGCCCTTCTCGGCTTTTCGACTTTTTACCCTTTATGAATAACCCTACATAATTATGACAATTTTCAATCATTCAATACGAAACTCAATTTTTTTTATTTATTACTAGCTGCACCCGACGGTTTCACCCGCTTTTTTTAAACCTTTTAAACCTTCCCTGAACTTTCAGTTCTCAAGTTATAGCCAGACAAATGAACAGCGATTCATTTTTATTTTTATATATAAGATTGAGTGACGAGACGAGCAAATCGCTCGCCTGATGTTAAACGTCACGTTTGCCCATAACAGGTCTGCGTCACCCAGAATGTTGAACTCGCAGAATTCAAGCCCCTGCGCGGCACATCACCCTGAGATATAAGATGTTTAATCTGTGTAACTCCGATGACAATGCAATAAAAGCTTGGTTTATTACCTTGTTGACTCGCGACATGACAGCAAAAATGGCGTCGTTGCTGATTACAGTGACGTTTGCACCCGCCGTGCTCAGCCGAGCCGCCAGCGTGTGGCTCTGAAAACGACAGAAAGAGGCATCGATTTAAAGAAGAAAACATAAATGTAAATAAATAAAATCAATTTATTTCAGGCACCCTTTACACATTGTGTTTAAAGACTCATACGCACCGCAACGCACAACAAAAACCCTCCTGCATCACTTTCGTACATTTTGTATGAACTTTCGCACACTACAGCGGGCCAAATAATATTGAAATGCCGCTGCGGCACGGTGCGGCCCGCCATGTGTGCGAACTTTAAGGCACCACTATTGCTAGTGTTCATATCTACCACTATTGCTACTGCCCGTTCTTTCTGCTTATCGCTGTTGCTGCTCATCGCTGTTGCTGATCACCATTGTTGCTGCTGACCGTTGTTGCTGTTCACCATTGTTGCTGTACACCGTTGTTCCTAACACAATCCTCACCTCTTTCCGACAGTGCCCCTCAGCCACAATCAGCGTGAGGCAGGTGGCTCGCGCGACGGCTCTCAGGAAGGCGTTATATTACTATTCACCACTTTTGCTGTCCACCGCTGTTGCTGCTGATTGTTATTGCTGTCCATCGCTGTAGCTGTTCACCATTGTTGCTGTCCACCGTTGTTACTAACACGCTACAACCGCTATTTACAACACTACCTAACTCACTGTTGCAGTCTACCGCGGCTATTCTTAGCTGTTGCTGCTCACCGCTGTTGCTGCTCACCGCTGTTGCTGTCCACTGTTGTTCTTTTCACTTTCTTACCTCTTTCCTACAGTGCCCCTCAGCCACAATGAGCGAGAGGCAGGTGGCTCGCGCGGCGGCCCGTAGGAAGGCCTCCATCAGGGCTCCGCCCCCGCACACAAGCACCACTTCGTTGGTGTCGATGTGGGACTTGGCTTGGCTGCTGATGCTCGTCTCCGTTGATTCTAGCTCGGCCCGGAGCTGATGGAAACAAATACATTAACGTTATTAACGTTTCACACGACTAACACCCAGACCTAGAACAGGTATTCAAATTCATCATTCAAACCTCTGCCTGGCCGGGAATCGACCACGGGACCTGTGGCTTATAAGGCTGATATACTACCGCTGAGCCAAACTGGTCGTCAAAATGTAATTGTGCCTTCAAATAGTTTTTTTTTCTAATAAATTTCTTATTTGTTTTTAAAGCCTAACATCTCAGAGTCCGCCTGTCAGCGTAGATAGTCGTCAGATAGTAATCTATCTGTAACAGTGTGCCTTGTTGTAAACCCCTTAACATCAGGCCTAAGGTTGCCTGGGAGAGATCGCTTTTAGCAATGGGGCCGCCAGTTGTCGCACTAGTTTTAGGTGTTATACTTTTGTTTGTAATTTATGGTGTGAACAATAAAGAGTTTTATCTATCTATCAGGCACACCAGTTGCTCGCTACCAGTCTCTCTCTTCATCTCTCGGTTATAACAGCTCACTGCTCTCACCTCGGCTATTTGATCTCTGATGGGCTCCCTGAGGTCCTGCTCCGCCGGCCCCACCGTGGCGCGGCGGCTCGGCGTGGCCAGCACCAGCCTCTGCAGCGACTCGCCGGGGACTTCGCCACTCTGCGGACAGAGGGAGTCAATGTTAGAACCATCATCATACTCAACCTTTAATCTACCCACTGCTGGGATACAGGTCGACCCTCGAAAAGTGATCAGGAAGTATTCCACCACGCTGACCAAGAACAGGTTGGATTCACATACACCATTGAATTTCTTGTCCGGACATATGCAGGTTTCCTCATAATGTTTTTTGTAGTGGTAGGGCTCTTTTGCAGAGCCCGCCTGGGGAAGTACCACACCTTTGCCAGTTATTCCACCGCCAAGCAGTAATGTGCAAACATTACTGTGTTCCGGTTGGAAGGGCATTGTTTCCAGTGAAATTACAGGGCAAATAGGAGATTAAACAACTTATATCTCAGGGTGACGAGCGCAGTGCTGTGCCGCGCAGGGGCTTGAATTATAAGAGTTCAAAATTCTGGGTAGCACAGACCTGTTATGGGCAAACGTGACGTTTAACATCAGGCGAGCGATTTGCTCGTCTCGTCACTCAATTACATAAAAAAAAAAAAATGTTCTCCTTCAACGAAAAGCCAGAGGTATCGTAAATAAGTTCCAAAGAACTCATTGGTGCGAGTCGGGGTTTGAACCCGCCACCTCAAGAATGCGAAGCGGTTGTTCTCGAGCTACCACGGCAAATTTTAGAATACAGGGCATTTTCTTTAGGTAAAGTAATACTAATAATCTGTGTCTTCAAGTCGCGAGTGCCTCGGTTCCTTCTAGGCGCGTGCTGCATCGTAGACCGCATCATTGCTTACCATCAGGCGAGATGGCGGTCAAATGTATCTATGTATTTATAATCTGTATAAAAAAAATATCTATTTATCTATACAGGGTGTTTCCTTTTGGTGTAGTAATACTGAAGTTGTTCACAATGATGTACCTAATGCAATATGCATTAGGTACATCATTGTGAACAACTTTTACTATGGCATGTTGCACCTGATTTTGCATGTAATGAAATGGGCAACCACAACAATTCCAGTTGTTAATAGAAATAGGTAGTTTCTGTATCAATTTGAAACAAATTCCACATCAAAGTCTTAACACTTTAACTGCTGAAAACACATACCTACCTTGTGTTTTCCTTTGTGCAACGCGAATGCACCACACGCCAGGCGCGTAACCAACGCGTGTGATTTTTAGCAGCAGTTAACACTTTGGCTGCAGCTAGTAGTCAAACGCGTTGTTTTACGCGCCTGGCGTGTACGGCCACACTCGCGTCGCGCAAAGGAAAACACAAGGTATATGCTTCCCGCAGCCACAGCTCAAGAGCCGTGGTAGCACAGTGGGAGAACCGACGCCTCGCATTCTTGAGGTGGCGGGTTCAAACCCCGACTCGTACCAATGAGTTCTTTAGGACTTATGTACGAATTTACATACCACTGGCTTTTCGGTGAAGGAAAACATCGTGAGGAAAAACCCGCATATGTCACGCAAAAAGGGCCGATTACCGGCCTAGTTGCGGAAAAAGAGCCCGCTCTTTACTTTTTTTTTTTTTCCCGCAGCCAAAGTGCTACTTTTTTCAGTACCTGGTTGGCCTGCGCCCTGCTCTCGTCCCGGACGGCCCGGAGCACCCGCCTCACCATGTTGGCTATAGCGATGTCGTTGGGCAACACCTGGCAGATGTAGTTCCCGACTGCATGCAACATCGTGTGCAGTTCACTGAAATAACATCTTATTGAATACTCAATACAAAACAATACAGTAACGTTATGCGCGGTTTCACTACAGGGTTACTCATTAAGGGTATGTTATCCGAAAAGGGCTCATAGTACTCATCATTATGAACAACTTTTACTACGGGGCCAAATCCAGAATTCGCGAAAAAAATCAGCTGTTCCATACATTTTGTCGAGTGTCATTGACATTTTTCTTTGGAACAGCTGATTTTTTTTTCGCGAATTTCGGGTTGGTCCCATAGTAAAAGTTGTTCAAAATGATGAGTACTATGAGCCCTTTTCGGCTTCGCATACCCCTTATGAATAACCCTATATATTGTAGCCTAAGGTCTGACTTGGCTAGTTCTCATATGCAAGTGTATAAAATAGAACAAGAATATCAAAAGGGTTTATAATATTCTTTCAGAAGACCTAATCACTCTTCGTGGGTAGACCTATATCCCAGCAGTGGGAGGATAAAGGTTGATGATGATGATGTATCCGAGATGCTTTTGGAGTCACGGGTGTCCGTAGGCGACTGTTGCTTACTATCAGGCCTATTTACTGCTTGCCACCTATGGCAACAATAGAAATTGGTAGTACAGTGGTGGCTTTATTGTACTGATTTCTTCCAGACAAATCTATTTCCCTCCATTATATGTGAAATGGGAGCAAATAATTCCTATTTTCTATGAAAACTTCCTTATTTATAATACTAGAGTAAATTTTATTTAGTAAAATACTAGGTAGGTACTGGAAAACCAACTAAGATGACAATTGTGTAAATAACTTACTATGCTGTGGCATTCTTTAATTCGCTGATGATTTGTTCCAAGATTGTGATCGTGGCCATGGCTATTTTCAACGAATCTTGCAGTTTTCTGTAAATTTAAACATCTGATGCAACAATACGTATGCATTTTTAAGTTACTTTTCGACAGCAAACTATACCTTTTTTCTAAGTAAAAACAGTTTAAAAAGCAAACAATTAGCAAGATAAATAAACTTAACGTGTAGTGGAATATTTTTAACGGGGTATTTAGTGAAAGTATCCTTTAATTTAAAATTTAAAAGGAAAAGAAGAAACATACCCATTGCGAATGTCTGCCACCAATTTTCCAAGTAATACGACATGTTTTTCCTCCAATTCTATTAAAGGCTGTTCTCCTGTAGTCATTTTTACAGATTTAAATGATTACAAGGACTCTATTAATTATTTTTTTACAATTTAATTGAGAAATAAAATAAGTTTGAAAACATAACCTATAAACGTTTTCAATTCAAACAAAGACTGTAACCGTAAGGGCAAAAGTAATTAATTGTCAATGCCATAAACTTTCATTGTCAAACGCTTTTTTTTCGCTAGATGCTTACTTCCGCATTTGTTCGTAGATGGCGCTGTAGTTAAAAACTCGATAAACTTCTATACGTATATTTTTGGCTTTTTGCTACTGCCTCTTTCATTTAGAAGAGGCAACTCTGCCTGAAACAATGTTGAAAGAGTGTAAAAGAAAGAGGCTAAATATGAAGAATACTGTCAAGAGATGGGTATGAAACGACGGAAGAACTAAAGACGGATGTTATTGGATGATTATAAGAAGCGTTCACTCTCTGCGTACCTAAACTACGCCCATTAGCATAATGCATAAATATGCATGTATTTGATAAATATACCTATAGTAATATATTATTAACTTATCAGAATGACCTATAGTTTTTTTTTTCAACCAAATGTGTCCTATACCTTTGTCCCAGAGTGACAGCCCACTCTTGGGGACAGGTCTTCCCCAACTCGTTCTAGATAAGAACTAGAAATATATTATAAACAAAAAACAATAAAGGACATTGTCCAAAGTCGGCTTGGCGTGAACAGGATGCTCATAAAAAAATGATTTTGTCGATAATTCTTTTATTTTTTTTAAATAATTATTCTCGTATGTTTTTGTATCAAGGTGAACAGAAAAAAAGTAGATTTAATTAGTATTTATACTGAGTAAACCCACAGAAGAAATAGTAGTTTAAAGTAGTAAACGGAACTGTAGGTTTAAAATCTTGTGTTGCCATTGAAAATTATTTTATTTTATATCGTTGATCTATTTTATATCGATTATTATTATTCGATATTTGGTACAGAATATTATGATGAATGATGTCGACCGCGTCGCATCCGATGATGGCGATCTTGGCAATCTGGCGTGTGCTCGTAAATGGTGAACTTCGTCTTGAACACCCGGTCCCAAGTCTTGTAACTTACTGGAATGTCTATCAGGCATTTTACGTTTCCGCACTTGTCTTATGCATATTGCACCGCTAACCGATTCAATTGGACAATTTTTAACTTGATGTTTTTATCACATGAACCGAGGATTACTCTCTAGGTTGTATTTATTTCATAATATCTATGAAAACACAGAAACGAAATCGAAATCGATTAGTTTATCGATTTTTTTTTTGTAGTATGGCAACTCCGCATCCGTCATGTCCTGTTACTAACGTCAAATTGTTTTCATCTGTCGTCTCTCTCGACTCTCGACGTTCTGGTCTGGATTGTTTGTGATTGTGTATTGTGGAAGTTCGTACTTGTTTTGGACAATGGATTCTGATAACGACCCTTGCTTCCCTATGGACTCCGACTTTACCTCCGCTCACAATGACCCTGGCCCGCCTATTGACACTGATGCCGCCGTTCACCATGACACTGGCACTCCTTTGGACTCCGATATCTTCCCTCATGTCAAACCTGGCTCGTTAATGTCAAATTATATGTACCAAAAAGATACATATTCCCTGCACAAGCATAGGAACCTAATAAAACCATTTGTAATTGATTGTACAGACTATTGGAACAGCTTAATTATTCTGTTCACACACCTGCATGCCGAGAGGAAGGTGAAACTCAGTTATCAACACTTGCAGCTAACCAGTCAAGAACTGTAACAATATAGGCTGCAAAACATTATTGCTGCAATTGCATTGTGGGCCGAAAGACTGTGGGTTGCTGCGCTCACATTATGACCGTCATTTGGTACTTAAGCTGGGCCAGGTACGAAGACAACATAAATCCACCTGCCCAGTTTCTGGATACTGTTTTAATTACATATGATTCTGATTAGAAATAAAAATAAGCTTGTTTTATTTCAAAAGCTCTCCGCTGACCATGATGTTTTACATGTAGGAAAGAGGTCTCTTACCAAACCTTTGCTACAAAGTTATTATAATATTTTGTTAGCCACTGACATAAGGTACTTGGCCTATGTAATAATTATACCAAAACTCACTGTTCACTCTAAGCCAAAATCCCCTTACAAGTGGACATTGTCCTTTTGTATAAATACGTGCATGCTCACATATTACATAGAGAGATAATATTTATAAATCAGATTAAACTCTCTATTGCATTGCAATCAGCCTCTGTCCCTTGCCAGCCGCTGGCTACAAATTATGTCACGAATTTCATGATTTTTGTACCCCCTCGCCCCTCCGTCTGTCAGTGACCAACCCAGACACCAGACCCTCGCTCCGATATTATATTGAACTGGGTTGGCTCAAGTGACAGCTCGCTAAGGGAAAACGTACAATTCAGATTGTGGAACGCCGCCTTCAGTGCAGGACCTATCGCCCCCATATCCAGTAAGAATAAGCTACGCTGTCTCGTAAGGATTTTATATCATTGAGACACATACTTCAGCTCTCCCACTGTGACGGCACTACTGGCAGCCCCGTGCCAGCACCACTCAGGTCCAAGACTGACCTGCAATTTTATTACTACAAGTATATCTCGGGCCAAACATTCTGACACCAGGTCTAGTTACTCGGCCTATACGATCTTACCTACTATAGTTATTACTATGTATTATATCTGTAATTATTGTCTTGTCTAGGTTTAGTAATTTTAGTATAATAAAAAACTTACAAATAAGATAGAAACTCTTTATAGTGCCATGAAATTAAGATTTACAAAAACAGAAACAATTTACAAACTAGTGCTACACTAGGCGACCTTGTAGTTAAGAGCGATCTCTTCCAGGTTACCAGTGGTCCAAGCATCTTTGTGCAACAGTTGCAGTAGGCACCTACTTATAGTGCCGACCCGAGCAGGTGCCCAGCATTCTGTAGTGTTTGCATCACCAGTCATTTGAGTTGTGTGCTGACCGACCCCTCTCCATGAAATAATCAAGCCTTTCTGAGCTACCTTCATTTAATAACACACCATCGCTGACACTCGCTGAATCTTGAATCCACAGAGTTCCACGCAGTGTTGATGTCAAGTAATGGTGCATGGTCCCACCGACCTCGCCTTCCAGTTTGACTCTCGGGCATGTGTGCCGGGTGACAACGAGTTCCATAAGTAGCCGCATAATATGTAACTGTATAATTACACATTACTGTGATATGGTTACTCTTAAGTGTGTGTTAATTTGTGACGTTTCAAACAACTTGGATATGCTGTTTTATAATGACAAATATCACATTCATATGGTCTTTCTCCAGTGTGTGTTAAAATGTGTCGTTTTAAATGACTTGCTGTCGTTACTTTGAAATCACACATTTTACATTCATATGGTTTTACTCCAGTGTGTGTTCTTTTGTGTATTCTTAAACAACTTGCTAACTTTGCTTTATAATCACACATTACACATTCATATGGTCTCTCTCCAGTGTGTGTTAATTTGTGTTTTTTTAAAGTACCTGCTTGCGCTGCTTTATAATCACACATATCACATTCATATGGTCTTTCTCCAGTGTGTATTTTTTTGTGTTGTTTTAAATGACCTGCTGTCGTTGCTTTGAAATCACACATTTTACATTCATATGGTTTTACTCCAGTGTGTGTTCTTTTGTGTATTCTTAAACAACTTGCTAACGTTGCTTTATAATCACACATTACACATTCATATGGTCTCTCTCCAGTGTGTGTTAATTTGTGTTGTTTTAAAGTACCTGCTTGCGCTGCTTTATAATCACACATATCACATTCATATGGTCTTTCTCCGGTGTGTGTTAATTTGTGTTTTTTTAAAGTACCTGCTTGCACTGCTTTATAATCACACATATCACATTCATATGGTTTTACTCCAGTGTGTGTTCTTTTGTGTTCTCTTAAATGACCTGCTTGCGCTGTTTTATATTCACACATATCACATTCATATGGTCTCTCTCCAGTGTGTGTTAAAATGTGTTGTTTTAAAGTACCTGCTTGCGCTGCTTTATAATCACACATATCACATTCATATGGTCTTTCTCCAGTGTGTATTTTTTTGTGTTGTTTTAAATGACCTGCTATCACTGCTTTATAATCACACACATCACATTCATATGGTCTTTCTCCTGTGTGTTTTAAAATGTGTCGTTTCAAAGAACTCGCATGTGCTGCTTTATAATTACACATTTCACATTTATATGGTCTCTCTTCAGTGTGTGTTAGTTTATTTTGTTTCAAAGTAATATTTGCTTTAAAATCACACATCTTGACCTCTATGTCTTCCAATGTGAGTGTTTTTTTTAATCAAAGTATTTGCATCAATCGAATTATAAATGGGAAATATTAAATAAACATCGGGCACGTATGTTCCTATGCCTTTTTACCACGCTTTTATTCGTTTCACCTGTTTATTTATGTAGCCGACCCTTCTGGACTCGATTTTGCCCTACTTTGAACGATCAGATTTAATTCAAACTTTGCACACCTTTCAAAGACCGATATATTAGTTAATTTTCATTATTTGGTCCAAAAATCACTATAGTACTGACAACATGAGCTCATTTACAAAATAATTGGCGTTGCACAGTTTGCAATCTATCTCAGCACTCTATCATGGCAGACATGACAGTATTGCCAGGTCTGATTTTTCGAATTTGCCCGGCCGTCATGGCTGCCAGGTCAAATTTTATTTTTTTGCCAGTTCGGATATATTTTCTCAGAAATGACACTGTTTTCTATTAAAAAACGTTTGAGACAAAAAGCAACTTAAAAACAGAAGATTAATACTGATTTTTATTATTTTTCTCGAGCGGTAGCCAGCCGTTTTAGTTAGGTGGTATTGACAAGATTTCATTTTTCATAGGGCAATGAAATTCGAAAACGCTTTAAAGATATTGCGATGCTGCTCATTATTCTTAGATTCAAAGATAATAATTAATAACTACCGACCAAGATGAGTTCATAAAAGGAATAATGATAAAATCGCACTTGCCTGTTATGAGAAAAAAAGACAATTGACACTGATTATCGTTCCGCTTGGTAAGTGTCAAGGATGCGGCGTCAAAAATGAGTTCCAATATTGCACAGCCCGATTATGTTTACTGTGTGCGATTACGAATTCTTCGAGTAGGTTTATAGACTTGCGAGATATCTTACTTAACCAGAAAAAATCAGGTCAGATTTCAGGGCAGAAATAAAAAAAAGCCTAATAACCTTCAATTACATGCGGCTTTTCATGAATTGAAATAAAAAAATACCTAATAACCTACTGACTGTTACCATTTCATGGCTGAAATATAAGAAAAAGATCGATTATTTCTCTACTAGCCTGCAACAAACGAGGCATAGCAATTGCAATTTGATTCTCTATGTTAGTCTCTGGTCTTCTTTGTTTGGCTTCTTAAAACTGGCTGTACAAAACGGGCTGTGGAATAATTATTGTGGTCGTATATTATCGTCTCCGGTCTCGCGTTGTTAATGCCAATGACAGTGACAGTTACACGACAGTCTTTACTTTGGCTTTACTTTTATTTGTATTACACTTTATATTTCACAATTATATTCGCAGTAACATTAATACATCGACGTCTATTCGGAACTAAAGCTCAAATCGAATTGCCTTTCACTTTTCAGCATTCTGCCCCACCAAATGTTATCCTCTCCCACTTACAATCGTTCTTTTACTTGGCGTTGGCGGGAAACCACGTTTCTGGTGACTATTTGTTTTAATTGTATGTGTATTTATTTTTGACATTTTGATTCTTTTATTTTTTGTACCTATATTTTTTTTTTGTATTATTATTTGACATTTTATTTTTATTGTTTAATTTAATTTCAATTTTATTTTATTTGATTACAATGTTTAGTGTGTGTGTGGCTGTAATTGCCTGAATAAATGAATGATTCTATTATATTATATTTTAATCAAAAGGCTGTTTTATCAAATTAATTACTAAATCATATAAAATCGAGTAAATCACATCAAGGTGATTATGTTTAGACTACATATTTATGATTAAAAATTATGTCTTAATCATCATGATTTTTAGGTTATAATTTCGAATACAAATGTCAAAATGACATTTAGTCATTTGGGTAGTTTTTGAGTCACTAAGTGCGAAAAATATAAGTACACGGGCAATAAGATAGTTTTTGGCTTCACTTGGAACTAAGGCGGGACTCTAATTTATGTCTTTCTACTTGATCTGAGAGCTCAAATAAAAAAAAAACTAACTATGTACCTACTACATCCAATTTTGCACAACCCGATTTTTGAAGCCATGTTCTCGAAAAACGGGCTGTACGTGAGTATTCCCGTGTTTAATTATAATAAAAACGGGCTGTACAAAACTGGCCAATACTGGCCATACAAAGTGGGCTGTGTAATGATCGTGGTTGTACATTATCGTCTCCCTTAAAAATAATTTTAGATCTCAGATTAGTCAGATTCTATATTTATAATAACTATTCTATGTTTTAGATCCTAACATACAATGTGATGTGAATGTGACAGCAGAAGTAGTATGTGTTATGTGTAGGTATGTTATTTCAGCCACCCTATGAAAATATGGAACTAATAATTATACCAAATTTGTATGCCATTGTAGTGTTATCTAGATAAGTTTTCTGAAGCTACCTCCAAGAAAGCTATTAAAGTAGTTTTTTTTACATTAATGTGAAAGTTAACTTGGAGGTAAAATTTATGTTAATTTTCACTTCATGAGCTCTGAATTAGTTATTTAGCGCTGATTTGTATCTAACTCTGCCTCGTAGAGCTTGAAGATCTATTACGGACCAAACTCAAATATAAGTATCCGGTACGGTATTTTCTAAAAGTTATGCTGGTTAAAGTATAAAATTTTGGTGAAAACCGAGAAAATTACAAAATATCTGAAAAAAGAGGATAAAGTTTATGAGTAAAGGTTTATTTTTATTGTTCTTGGGTGCATGTTGATAGGACTTATGGTTTTCATTTTAGACCAGGCCAAAAAATGACAAATTTCTATGAAGCCTCGGTCAGCAGTAGATCATATCAAAAGTTCGTAAATGTGAATTCCCGTTTTCAACATCGTTAAATCCGACTATCTCAAGAAACGCTTTGGAAGATGACTCCTTGTGGCTCACATCAGCTAAATGATGATGATGGCTGACGAAAAATTGAACCTCTCGGATCTCGGAAACGGTAAGAGATAGAGGGGCACACCCAGCTTTTGAAATGTAGATCAAGTAAGTATGGATCTTTCTGGGAAAACGATAAAAAAGACAGCCACCATTCAGAAAAATTTGACAGTCGTACAAATAAACACAAAAAAAGGAAATGCTCATAGTTGTGTAACCGCTGTACATAGATGGAGAGTGCTTGAACAAATATTATAGAGGTCCATAAGGACAATCGAGATTCAGCAACAAAAAACCAAGCCCATTTATGTTTTTATACCTTTCATTAAATAAAAGATGTGTTCTATATCAAGGTTAATTTTATTGTTCTAAGATGTACAACTTATAGAAATAGCTAAGAAATGATGTAGGTATTAGTAGTAAAAAGGTTTAACACTTTGACTGCGGGAAACACATACCTTGTGTTTTCCTTTGCGCGACGCGAGTGCGGCTGCACGCGCCAGGCGCGTAAAACAACGCATTTGACTATGAGCCGCACTTAAGGCAAGCGCATGTGATTATTAGTCGCAGTCAAAGTGTTAACTTCAACAAGATATATTACAAAGATGTATATCACAACTAAACGACTGGACTGATCTTGATGATATGTGTGAATGAGATAGATTTATCATCAAAACCAAATTACAGTACAATAGTTTGACGAAATATAAATCAATGATTTTTAGGGTGATTTTCTTTATCAGTCCAAATAGGTGCCGCAGTGGACTGCAGGATGCTCCACAGGGCGTCGCTGTCGCCCTCGGGCGCCTCGAACGGCTGGAGCAGCTTCCGCGAGTCGGACTTTATATCTGTGCTTGCTGTTCAGGATTTTACAAAAACAACCATACCACTAGGCCTAGTATCCTTGCCAATTGAGCAGATGTGCCAGCGGCCCAGAGCCTCGCTCCGTTAGTTTAGGAGCTGGGTTGGCTCGGGTTCACCCTTATCAGCTGTGGAAGAGTGCGAAAGCGTGCCCATAGCCCCGGTGGATAGCGTCGAGGGCGAACACCCCAGGATTTTTAGTGGGTAGGCCGCCACTAGGGCGGAGACTCCCGCATAACTACCGTGCTCCGGGGCCGGTGGTATCCATAAAGGATTATCCCTGGGACAAAAAAAAAAGTTCACCCTTATCAGCAATCACTCGAGCTAACCCTGCACAATGCACCCTTTGCGGGACGCCAGTGGGGGCGTTATAGCCCCCATTCCGAATAAGAACAACAGGCCTAATAAAATAATAGCGAGTATTTGATAGACAGAATGTATGAAAAAATCTAGTTTAAAAAACTAAATAACATGCATTGCCATCGGTCTTTGCCAGGTGTGCAAAGTTTGAATTAAATCTGATTGTTCAAAGTAGGGCGAAATCGAGTCCAAAAGGGTCGGTTACATACATACAGGTGAAACTAATAAAAGCGTGTTAAATGGGACAGCGCCAAATGGAAACTGCATGTGTTCATACATTTTTGCATTGAATACTCGCTACATAATATGTTACTTCGGAATTTATGCTCATATTTCATTTAGGCATGCCAAACGACTCATTTCTCAAACTGAGATTTCTTGAATAATAATAATTATAGCTCGGGCCCTGCCCCGCTGCCAGTGGCAGCCTAGTTTTTAAGTTTTTATATTCTGTATTGTAAAAAATTTAAAAATTTAGAAAATAAATAAATATGTAGATAATAATAATAACGGTGCACACTAGCTCCCCACTAGGACAACCTGTGTTGGAGATGCCATGGAACACAAAGACAAGGACAACAAATTGACATTCTAATTATTATTTTGTATTTGACATTCATAAGTGTTCATTGATGTGCCCATATTTGAATAAATTGAATTTTGGATTGATTTTTTTAATTTAAATATAGCGTGCTAGTGGGTGGGATTCTGTTCTGTGTGTTCCGGCGTTACTGGGAGACGGTACGAGGAACAAAGTCCCAGAAGAATTAGTTTTATTGTTTTATTTATATGTATGTTAGTTTGTAAGGTATTTATTTTCTGTGGGCCTCTGTAACTTGCATTGTTTGCAAGTTATATTGCCTGAAATTAACGCATTGTTATTATTATTAACACAGAATCCCAACCACAATTTTTTTTTATGTAATTGAGTGACGAGACGAGCAAATCGGTCGCCTGATGTTAAACGTCACGTTTGCCCATAACAGGTCTGCGCCACCCAGAATTTTGAACTCTTATAATTCAAGCCCCTGCGCGGCACAGCACTGCGCTCGTCACCCTGAGATATAAGCTGTTTAATCTCCTATTTGCCCTGTAATTTCACTGGAAACAATGCCCTTCCAACTGGAACTCTTCCAACTTGGCGGTGGAACAACTGGCAAAAGTGTGGTACTTCCCCAGGCGGGCTCTGCAAAAGAGCCCTACCACTACAAAATACGCCAGCGCTGGTTTAAAAAGGATACATCCTTTGGCAACGTTGGGTGGTGCGGTGAAGTCGAAACGGATGCCCGTCAGCTCCTTGCCTATCTGGTACATCTCCCTGAAACAGAAGCAGTGGTTTTGTTAGATACAAATTAAAAATCTCAAAGTTGTTACAAAGCATTTTTGTTGGTTCGCACCTAGATCGATGGGAACAGCTGATAATTTCGTGAATCCCGGTTGGGTCCCAAACTAAAAGTTGTTCATAATGATGAGTACTATAATTCTCTCATAAGCCAAAGAGCAGTATGTTACAAAAAAAACTGTATTTTCATGCATCTGATAACTTGAAAAATTACGCATCACTGTAGCGTGAAACAACAGATTTTTTTTTTTTTTTGAGATTCCTCTCTTTGGCTTATGACGGCATACATAAGCTCCATAATGACGACATGCATAAGCCCTTTTCGGCTCATCATACCCTTTCCTTATAACCTTGTATCCATTATACAATGGTGACAGGAACAGGCCTATCGAAACGTTTTGCTGAAGAGGTTGTTATCTCTGGGGTCGTACAGCTCGGAGAGGAGCCTGTAGATATATGACGGGGAGCTGCCACCGCTGAAATGGGAAAATAAAACTTTAATGTATTAATATAATTTCTTACAATAATAAACACAAAAATTGGCGGACGGAAGGTAAAGGGAGTGAAATAAAAAAATGTAGGTCTATTAAAACTTTTTGTTTTAAATTTTATTTATTTCTTTATTTGATTGTGATTTCTAATTCTTTTTAATTGTATGTTTTAATTTGTATTCCGGGTTGGTCCCGTAGTAAAAGCTGTTCATTATTATGAGTACTACGAGCCATTTCGGCTTGGCATACCCTTTCTTTATAACCCTGTATTTCTGCTGTATAATACTTTAACTGCTGAAAACACATACTTTGTTTTCTTTTGTGCAACGCGAATGCGGCTACACACGCAAGGCGCGTAAAAACGCATGTGATTATTAGCCGCAGTTAAAGTGTTAAGCACACCGAGCTTCTTCCTGCTAGCAGCCCTTTTGTAGTGGTAAGGCTCTTTTGCAGAGCCCGCCTGAGAAAGTACCACACTTTTGCCAGTTGTTCCACCGCCAAGTTGGAAGAGTTCCGGTTGGAAGGGCATTGTTTCCAGTGAAATTACAGGGCAAATTGGGAGATTAAACAACTTATATCTCAGGGTGACGAGCGCAGTGCTGTGCCGCGCAGGGTCGCGAATTCTGCGAGTTCAAAATTCTGGGTGACGCAGACCTGTTATGGGCAAACGTGACGTTTAACATCAGGCGAGCGATTTGCTCGTCTCGTCACTCAATTACATGTCACTCACAGGTTGGTGATGAACAGCGTGACGTGGTCGGGCGTGATGAAGTCGTGCAGTTGGAAGTAGACGTGTTTAGCCGCGTGTCGCCGTGTCTGGAAGAAGGGCGGTAAGGCAGCTGAATTTCATGTGCATGTGAGGAAGTTCATCGAAGACAAATTGACAATAGAACTAACTAACTTAACTATCTTAAGCGCTTACTTTAAAAAAAAACATGAGACTTTGAAGTTTACATATTTTTACTAAAAAAAGTAAAGCGATAATGTATATTTTTTACTATTTAGATTTAATAATAGACTCAATTTGCACTTTGTCACAAAATAAGAATACATTACTCACCTTAAAAGTATTTAATATCAGGCATTTAAAAACCAGCGAAAAAAATTTATTGCGCGATTTTTTTTGTTCCCACTTCACAACACTTGTTTACATCTTGTCGTTAATTGTTATTTCACAAAAACAACTGCACACAACTGTTCTAGGATGATCGTTTGACTATATTTTAAATAGATCATAACATCTAACACAGTAAATAATATAAAAATTGAGAAATAAAAAACACGGCCGTCGATGATGATGACGCAATGAGGCCTTGGAAGAATGACCAATTTCGAACCACTAAAACACTGTTGTACCTTAAAATATATTGTAATCAGCCTTATTACCAAGTTTTTAAAGCTTATTATCCAAGAACACCAGCCTAGTATCGTTTTAATTACGTAAAAACCGTCAATTCACCAGTCAAAGTCAAAGTCAACACAAAACTGACTTTGACTCACGGAATATTATTTTTTTTCCACTTGAATGTCCACCGAGTTTAAAATGTTTCTGCTACCGCATAATGGCACATTCAACCGGAATGAGATGGCTCTTTTAATTCTGCCCTGAAATCTGCCCTGATTTTTTCTGGTTAAGTCAGATATCTCGCAAATCTATAAACTCGATTGTAAGAATTCGTAATCGCAAGAATATCAACAAGTAAACTTAATCGGGCTGTGCAATATTGGCCTTACAATATAGGGACTCATTTTTGACGCCGCATCCTTGACACTAACCAAACGGAACGATAAATCAGTGTCAATTGTCTTTTTTCTCTTATCAGGCAAGTGCGATTTTATCATTATTCCGAACTCGGCTTGGTCGGTAGTTTTTAATTAATATTTTTGTAGTTGCTGGACTGACAAATTTTGGAAAAATAAAAGAAGATTGAGCAGCATAGCCATATCTCGAAAAGGTTTTCGAATTTCATAGTCTAATGAAAAATGAAATCTTGTCAATTGACCACCTAACTAAAATGGCTGGCGAATCTTCCGTTTTCATGTAGCTTTTTGTCTACGTTTTTGGGTGTTTTTTCTTATATACAGTGTTTTTTTTTAGAAAAAAAATTAGTTGTCTGTAAAGTTGGTTTACGGACGATAGTTTAACGTGACAACGTCTTAGCAAAGCATTGATGAAATTATTGCATATTTTTGTCGCTCTGATCGTGACGTCACAATGAGCGTAAAGGGACACTTTTTCGTGCGTGCACCCGGCGTTCATCGATTTATTAGACGTTGTCACGTCAAAAATATCAGAAATGTAAAAATCTGACCTGGCAGGCTGGCAGCCGCTTAGAGAATGCTCTAAGGGCAGCCGTGACGGGCGGGCCGGCGGGCAAATATGAAAAATCAGACCTTTTGTTTATTCAGTAATAGTGAGTTTTTGACCAAATCGATAAACTTCTTGGAATAAAAAGTAAATACCAGGTATATTTTTGGCTTTTTGCTACTGCCTCTTTCATTTAGAAGAGGCAACTCTGCCTGAAACAATGTTGAAAGAGTGTAAAAGAAAGAGGCCAAATATGAAGAATATTGTCAAGAGATGGGTATGAAACGACGGAAGAACTAAAGACGGATGTTATTGGATGATTATAAGAAGCGTTCACTCTCTGCGTACCTAAACTACGCCCATTAGCATAATGCATAAAAACTTAAAACAGAATGACCTATAGTTTTATTTTTCAACCAAATGTGTCCTATAACTTTGTCCCAGAGTGACAACCCACTCTTGGGGACAGGTCTTCCCCATCTCGTTCTAGATATCAGAACTAGAAATATATTATAAACAAAAAACAAAAATTTTTGTATAAATACGTGCATGCTTACATATTACATAGAGAGATAATATTTATAAATCAGATTAAACTCTCTATTGCATTGCAATCAGCCTCCGTCCCTTGCCAGCCGCTGGCTACAAATTATGTCACGAATTTCATGATTTTTGTACCCCCTCGCCCCTCCGTCTGTCAGTGACCAACCCAGACACCAGACCCTCGCTCCGATATTATATTGAACTGGGTTGGCTCAAGTGACAGCTCGCTAAGGGAAAACTTACAATTCAGATTGTGGAACGCCGCCTTCAGTGCAGGACCTATCGCCCCCATATCCAGTAAGAATAAGCTACGCTGTCTCGTAAGGATTTTATATCATTGAGACACATACTTCAGCTCTCCCACTGTGACGGCACTACTGGCAGCCCCGTGCCAGCACCACTCAGGTCCAAGACTGACCTGCAATTTTATTACTACGAGTATATCTCGGGCCAATCATTCTGACACCAGGTCTAGTTACTCGGCCTATACGATCTTACCTATTATAGTTATTACTATGTATTATATCTGTAATTATTGTCTTGTCTAGGTTTAGTATAATAAAAAACTTACAAATAAGATAGAAACTCTTTATAGTGCCATGAAATTAAGATTTACAAAAACAGAAACAATTTACTAGTGCTACACTAGGCGACCTTGTAGTTAAGAGCGATCTCTTCCAGGTTACCAGTGGTCCAAGCTTCTTTGTGCAACAGTTGCAGTAGGCACCTACTTATAGTGCCGACCCGAGCAGGTGCCCAGCATTCTGTAGTGTTTGCATCACTAGTCATTTGAGTTGTGCGCTGACCGACCCCTCTCCATGAAATAATCAAGCCTTTCTGAGCTACCTTCATTTAATAATACACCATCGCTGACACTCTCTGAATCTTGAATCCACAGAGTTCCACGGAGTGTTCATGTCAAGTAATGAATGGTGCATGGTCCCACCGACCTCGCCTTCCAGTTTGACTCTCGGGCATGTGTGCCGGGTGACAACGAGTTCCATAAGTAGCCGCATAATATGTAACTGTATAATTACACATTACTGTGATATGGTTACTCTTTAGTGTGTGCTAATTTGTGACGTTTCAAACAACTTGGATATGCTGTTTCATAATGACAAATAACACATTTCAATGGTTTTTCTCCAGTGTGAATTTTTTTGTGTTGTTTTAAATTACCTGCTTGCACTGCTTTATAATCACACATATCACATTCATATGGTTTTACTCCAGTGTGTGTTAAAATGTGTCGTTTTAAATGACCTGCTGTTGTTGCTTTGAAATCACACATTTTACATTCATATGGTTTTACTCCAGTGTGTGTTCTTTTGTGTATTCTTAAACGACTTGAACACTTTGCTTTATAATCACACATATCACATTCATATGGTCTTTCTCCAGTGTGTGTCCTTTTGTGTCGTTTTAATTTACTTGCTGTCGCAGCTTTATAGTCACACATATCACATACATATGGTCTTTCGCCAGAGTGTGTTAAAATGTGTTGTTTTAAATGACTTGCTTTCACTGCTTTATAATCACACATATCACATTTATGTGGTCTTTCTCCGGTGTGTGTAAATTTGTGTTGTTTCAAAGAATTTGCATGTGCTGCTTTATAATCACACATTTTACATTCATATGGTCTTTCGCCAGTGTGAATTTTTTTGTGTCGTTTTAAATCCCTTGCTGTCTTTGTTTTATAATCACACATATCACATTCATATGGTCTATCTCCAGTGTGTGTTAAAATGTGTTGTTTTAAATGACTTGCTTGCGCTGCTTTGTAGTCACACATTTCACATTCAAATGGTCTCTTTTCAGTGTGTGTTAGTTCATTTTGTTTCAAAGTATTTGCATGTGCTCCTTTAAAATCACACATCTCGACCATATGATTCTTCCAATGTGAGTGTTTTTTTTAATCAAAGTATTTGCATCAATCGAAATAAAAAATGGGAAATTTATACAAATATCGGGCACGTCTGTTCATAAGCCTTTTTACCACGCTTTTATTCGTTTCACCTGTTTATTTATGTAGCCGACCCTTCTGGACTCGATTTTGCCCTACTTTGAACGATCAGATTTAATTCAAACTTTGCACACCTTTCAAAGACCGATACATTAGTTAATTTTCATTATTTGGTCCAAAAATCACTATAATACTGATTTAAACAACATGAGCTCATTTACAGAATAATTGGCGTTGCACAGTTTGCACTCTTTCATGGCAGACATGACAGTATTGCCAGGTCTGATTTTTCGAATTTGCCCGGCCGTCATGGCTGCCAGGTCAAATTTTATTTTTTTGCCATTTCGGATATATTTTCTCAGAAATGACACTGTTTTCGATGATAAAACGTTTGAGACAAAAAGCAACTTATAAACAGAAGATTAATACTGATTTTTATTATTTTTCTCGAGCGGTAGCCAGCCGTTTTATTTAGGTGGTATTGACAAGATTTCATTTTTCATAGGGCAATGAAATTCGAAAACGCTATAGATATTGCGATGCTGCTCATTATTCTTAGATTCAAAGATAATAATTAATAACTACCGACCAAGATGAGTTCATAAAAGAAAAAATGATAAAATCGCACTTGCTTGATAGGAGAAAAAAAGACAATTGACACTGATTATCGTTCCGCTTGTGTCAAGGATGCGGCGTCAAAAATGAGTTCCAATATTGCACAGCCCGATTATGTTTACTGTGTGCGATTACGAATTCTTCGAGTAGGTATATAGACTTGCGAGATATCTTACTTAAAAAGTACCTATCTCAAACAAAACACCTTTAGTTGTTTAGATATCTATGCAAAAAACTCACTATTTTAACACTCCCCTATTTGGGTTTTTGTGTTTCGAGGTCATTAATTATGCAATAGGCACATAAATGTAAGTATTTTTGGAATAAGCATAACAAGATTTGATAATGTCGCTGGAAACATAAAAGTCTAAGCATTAGGTACTTACAATATTTTTTTACACCAACAGTAAAATAATAATTAAGTAGCGCAAAAACGTAAAAATAACTAAAATAGCTAACCGCTAGAGCCTGGTAACACAAAGACAGCAGAACTGAGATTTTAGCCGTTTCAAGAAAATGAATTTAATTGTTGTCGCACAGAGTGGCAACGTCGCGTTCAAGCCGTGATATAGAGCGGTCCTACTCTCGCAGAAATATTACTCTTCTAGCACGCACAATCTGACAACGTAGCTCACACGCACTGTCAAGATGTAAAGTACAATAAAAATGTAGCTATATGTTTAAAATTGAACCACACAATCGTAAAATTAAACGATTTGGCGATGCTAAAACAAGAAGATAACACGCTGATGTTTAACTATATCATTGATTTGCGCAATTATGGGTACAAATAAGGGCTATGTTAAGTCATGATAAGTATAAATTCACTCCAGAGAACTCAAAACTACGTAGTTTAATTTGTATGGAAAACGTTTAACCTTAACCAGAAAAAATCAGGTCAGATTTCAGGGCAGAAATAAAAAAAAGCCTAATAACCTTCAATTACATGCGGCTTTTCATGAATTGAAATAAAAAAATACCTAATAACCTACTGACTGTTACCATTTCATGGCTGAAATATGAAAGAGATAGATTATTTCTACTAGCCTGCAACAAACGAGGCATAGCAATTGCAATTTGATTCTATAAGTTAGTCTCTGGTCTTCTTTGTGACAGTGACAGTTACACGACAGTCTTTACTTTGACTTTACTTTTACAGTGCCACAAGTTTAAGTTGGCGGTGGCGATTTGAGGAACTAAATCGGCAATCTTGAAAATTCACTTTGACACTTCCGAGTTCATAGTAGACATCATCGTTGCGAATATTTTTGCTACTATTATATTTGCTACTGTGCTATCATCATGCCTAAAGTGATAAAAAGTGGTACAAGAGAAGCAGTTATAAAAGTACACAGTGGCGCACAGCCGCGCCAAGTTATACTTGCCGGACTGTATTTGTATTACACTTTATATTTCACAATTATATTCGCAGTAACATTATTACATCGACGTCTATTCGGAACTAAAGCTCAAATCGAATTGCCTTTCACTTTTCAGCATTCTGCCCCACCAAATGTTATCCTCTCCCACTTACAATCGTTCTTTTACTTGGCGTTGGCGGGAAACCACGTTTCTGGTGACTATTTGTTTTAATTGTACTTATGTGTATTTATTTTTGACATTTTGATTCTTTTATTTTTTGTACCTATATATTTTTTTTTGTATTATTATTTGACATTTTATTTTTATTGTTTAATTTAATTTCAATTTTATTTTATTTGATTACAATGTTTAGTGTGTGTGTGGCTGTAATTGCCTGAATAAATGAATGATTCTATTATATTATATTGTTATCGGACACGACTATTTCTTAATAAAAAAAACACAGTATTGCTAGTGCAAAAATGCATAATTATTCAAATTACTTCTAAATTGATAATTCTACGTTTTAACAGTAAGGTAGGAGTGATGTTGACGGTTCAGCGGTCGATCGCAGAAAGAGAGCGACGTTGGTGCCGTGTCGCCTTTTATCGGTTTTCGAGTGGTGGGGCGAGGTAGCACGACAAAACGGCGTCTCTCCTAACACGGCCTCTCCTGACATGTGGTCGTCCCGGCCACATCTTCACCGATGCTGCTTCTCGAGGAGGTTGCGGACCCTTTTCTGTCTTCGGCCAACCAAAGGGGAGCTGCAGGTGCCTGGTTGCTGGCAGATGAGTTTTCATGGGCCTCGTCTGCAGCTGGAAATGTAGAAAGACAAAGCATTAGTTCTACCGCTCTAACGATTGGATACAAAATATAGCTCGTACAGACACTACGGAAATACTGGCGAGGCTTAAAAGCTCAACGCATCATACATAACGGACATAGGCACACGAGTTCGCATATCCAAGTGGAGCACAGGCTCAACACATGTGGAGCAAAGGCTCAACACAACACACATAACGGACATAGGCACACGAGTTCGCATATCCAAGTGGAGCACAGGCTCAACACAACACACATAACGGACATAGGCACACGAGTTCGCATATCCAAGTGGAGCACAGGCTCAACACAACACACATAACGGACATAGGCACACGAGTTCGCATATCCAAGTGGAGCACAGGCTCAACACATGTGGAGCACAGGCTCAACACAACACACATAACGGACATAGGCACACGAGTTCGCATATCCAAGTGGAGCACAGGCCCAACACAACACACACAAGTACACGGTTCGCATAGCCAAGTAGAGCAACGGCTCAACACAGGTGGAGCAAAGACTCAATACAACTGACACAAGTACACAGATCGCATAGCCAAGTAGAGCAACGGCTCAACACAGGTGGAGCAAAGGCTCAATACAACTGACACAGGTACACAGTTCGCACAGCCAAATGAACAATAAAATTAGCACAACACATCATACACAAAAGATATAGGCACACAGTTAATTTGTCCAAATGAAGGACCGACACTTCCCACATAGCCTGCAGTGGGGGCGTTCATACGAGTACACCAAGTGGTGCAGTGGTCGACAAATAACGCACATGTCAATTATAGGATAAGTGGAAAAACCTGTGTGCATTAACTTCGGTGGTCTATTAACAGGCAAAGCTACTTACTTTTAAAACAAAAAAAAAACACGGTGCTTAACTCGGATGTCCACTCCTCTCGCTAAGCAACCATCAGCGGCAGCCTGTGTGGTCTTGCCAGACGACCCGATAAGTAGCTGTACTGACCATATGGCAGGACTTGTGCCACGCGGCTCACGCGGCAGTTCTGGCATGCTCGACTTGCGTTTATCTGAAACATGACATGAGCATCTTTTAAAACAAAAACATTACGAAAGCCTTATCACTTATTCAAAAGGATCGAATAACCTCTCGATTTATGTTGACAAATGCTTCTAATAAATTCATTCAATTTAAACGAAGTTGCGTCTATTTTTTATCTAAGATCTCGGTTTTTTTTTTAAAGCTTTGTGATTAGGTCACGTAATCACGTTTCATCTATGATAATGTCGTTAAGCAGGGTCATCGGTAGCATCACCGAATGACTGCGGTGTCATCGCTTTGACACCGGTTAATAACTGCAGCGGCAACGTCCGAGTAGTTCTTGGTAAAGTCGAAAACAAGTTGCATTCGTCATAATCATAAAACCACTAACCTTTTATGTTCACGGAAAGCTTGTGTTAATTCATGTACTACGAACGACTATGAACTAATTCAAACTAGTAAACGAGACAAAAAGACGTACTTGTAGTGAACACTAGGACTGCAATAGACAAAATGGAAAAATATAAAGGAACAGGAACATCACCAAAGTAACCAAGACCAAGCTCGTACGGTCTCTTATTTTACCCTTATTTCTGAACTGCTCTAGAGATGTGGTGCAGGAAAAGAATGCATGGGATGTCGTGGACAAAGTTTCAACAAATGCCTGGATACTCCAAGAAATCGAGCAGCGTCCATCTGCTGTCGATGCTGTCGTACAATCCCACATACTCGCGTTCTTTGGACACGTTTTGTGACGAGGCAGCCTGTCCAGGCATAGAGCGTCTTGCCGTCCAGTCGACAGCGGGGAGGTTGCCCATGCGGTGCACTCGAATGACCTAAAAAATAGAAAGATGGTGAGATATCGTGAAGCACATTGTGTCTGGCGCTGCCAATGACACTGCATGACGACCACGACCGCTCTGTCAAGAGCGCTAGAAGAAGAAGAAGAGCGAAGAAGCTAGAAGGAGAAGAAGAGCGAGAAGCGACTATTCCCCGAGCACTTTCTTACTGGATCAATTGAACTACTTATTTAAAAAGTTACTATGTGTCCTCACGCATTAAAGTCCAATTTCGTAAGAGGACACGATGTTTCACTGTGATCAAAGCACTAAAACGAACATCGCATACTGACTGAACGAAGTATGTGCTGAAAGGAGACGAACTTTTTATGATAACAAGTCAATGCATAGCTCCGAGCTATTAGCACCAATAGAACTAAAATAATGATCTAGTTCATTTCTTAACCTGTACTACCTAGTACGAAACGCATTGACTAGTGAACGATTAAAAACAATCTTAGTTTGCGATCTTGATACGCAATTCCTTCAAAACATTCAAACATATTCGTGCAATTGAATTAACCAAATGTTGCACCGCCTCGGTCTAACCTGATTCCCAGAAACAACGAGATACAAACACAAAACTCTGTAGGTAACCTATATGGTAATATTTGACAGGCTTGACACGCGTCGATTCAACATTCAACATTAGGATGAATTTAAGTTCAATTTGCAGTTCAATACGTCCAGTTCTCAAATCACTAGTACTCCTAAAAACTATGAAAAATCTAAGTCGAGTGCGATATCGGACAAATCTATCATCAGCTCAACATAATTAAAGCACTCGATATTCGAATCGTCAATTTCAATGAAGCATTTAAAAAGTGGGTAGGTTGTTGTAAACATCGGAAATTCGATATTAACTTGCAAATTAATGAGACGCTTGCGCGTGTATGTTACTTACTACCCGCTCTGTGAACTTACTGCGATGTACATACGAGTATGTGTTATGGGTAGTTTTAGACACGACCGCGCAACAACCACGACAAAATCACATGACAAACACTTTTACTTCACCGACAGTTTCATCATTGCTATGAACGTCTCTTTAGAAATTATTAGCATTACTTCTGAAGTTATCAGACGGTTTGACGTTAAGATTAAATTAATCGACAAGAATTGAATGAAATGTTTAGTTAAGAGGTTAACGCCGGTTCCGGTGGCGTAGATACTCGTACATATGACGTGAATCAGTTGTTCCACGTAAAACATTAGCTTGTCGTTCACCCATTGCACAATATTTAGTCGCAGCATAGAAAATACAATTCATTTGACATATAGGTACGTGAATTAGCAATTTAAATTAGCGCACTTAAATAACGTTTCACACTCATAGTTCACCAGGAAAACCCGTGTCGAGAATGTTAAGGAACTCACAAAGACAACTAACACCCAGACCAGATGTTCAAATTCGTCATTCAAACATCTGCTCAGCCGGGAATTGAACCCGGGATCTCTTACTCATTAGGCCAACGTTGAGCGAAATAGAAACTTGGAAACGATGTTATGCAATTAGCTCGAAATAAAATAGTGGGTAGATCATACCTTCGTAAACACGTGTGAGGCTTAACCTGTCGATTACGTCGGTACCTGCCACGAACTCCAGCTGCACGGACGACAAAGGCGTAGACTGCCCCAACTCGCTGCTCGTCGATGTGGCGGGTATGGTGACGTCAGTCAATTGCACACAGACGTTGAAACGAGCAAGAATAGCATAAAGCTGTTCTTGTAGTCTTCCTGCGTCTATAATAGTAGGACAACACTGATTCCGACCTCTATTACGAGAGGCGGAACGACTTAGCACGTTCACATCACTCCTATTCTATAAGAACCAACTGTACGGCCAGAGCTAGAATAGGCTATGGAGCCTATCTCACTTCTGATGTTAGCGGACACGACTATTTCTTAATAAAAAAAACACAGTATTGCTAGTGCAAAAATGCATAATTATTCAAATTACTTCTAAATTGTTAATTCTACGTTTTAACAGTAAGGTAGGAGTGATGTTGACGGTTCAGCGGTCGATCGCAGAAAGAGAGCGACGTTGGTTGGTGCCGTGTCGCCTTTTATCGGTTTTCGAGTGGTGGGGCGAGGTAGCACGACAAAACGGCGTCTCTCCTAACAATATTTTAATCAAAAGGCTGTTTTATCAAATTAATTACTAAATCATATAAAATCGAGTAAATCACATCAAGGTGATTATGTTTAGACTACATATTTATGATTAAAAATTATGTCTTAATCATCATGATTTTTAGGTTATAATTTCGAATACAAATGTCAAAATGACATTTAGTGTTTAGTCATTTGGGTAGTTTTTGGCTTCACTTGGAACTAAGGCGGGACTCTAATTATGTCTTTCTACTTGATCTGAGAGCTCAAATAAAAAAAAAACTAACTATGTACCTACTACATCCAATTTTGCACAACCCGATTTTTGAAGCCATGTTCTCGAAAAACGGGCTGTACGTGAGTATTCCCGTGTTTAATTATAATAAAAACGGGCTGTACAAAACTGGCCAATACTGGCCATACAAAGTGGGCTGTGTAATGATCGTGGTTGTACATTATCGTCTCCCTTAAAAATAATTTTAGATCTCAGATTAGTCAGATTCTATATTTATAATAACTATTCTATGTTTTAGATCCTAACATACAATGTGATGTGAATGTGACAGCAGAAGTAGTATGTGTTATGTGTAGGTATGTTATTTCAGCCACCCTATGAAAATATGGAACTAATAATTATACCAAATTTGTATGCCATTGTAGTGTTATCTAGATAAGTTTTCTGAAGCATATTACCTCCAAGAAAGCTATTATAGTAGTTTTTTTTACATTAATGTGAAAGTTGAACTTGGAGGTAAAATTTATGTTAATTTTCACTTCATGAGCTCTGAATTAGTTATTTAGCCCTGATTTGTATCTAACTCTGCCTCGTAGAGCTTGAAGATCTATTACGGACCAAACTCAAATATAAGTATCCGGTACGGTATTTTCTAAAAGTTATGCTGGTTAAAGTATAAAATTTTGGTGAAAACCGAGAAAATTACAAAATATCTGAAAAAAGAGGATAAAGTTTATGAGTAAAGGGTTTATTTTTATTGTTCTTGGGTGCATGTTGATAGGACTTATGGTTTTCATTTTAGACCAGGCCAAAAAATGACAAATTTCTATGAAGCCTCGGTCAGCAGTAGATCATATCAAAAGTTCGTAAATGTGAATTCCCGTTTTCAACATCGTTAAACCCGACTATCTCAAGAAACGCTTTGGAAGATGACTCCTTGTGGCTCACATCAGTTAAATGATGATGATGGCTGACGAAAAATTGAACCTCTCGGATCTCAGAAACGGTAAGAGATAGAGGGGCACACCCAGCTTTTGAAATGTAGATCAAGTAAGTATGGATCTTTCTGGGAAAACGATAAAAAAGACAGCCACCATTCAGAAAAATTTGACAGTCGTACAAATAAACACAAAAAAAGGAAATGCTCATAGTTGTGTAACCGCTGTACATAGATGGAGAGTGCTTGAACAAATATTATAGACGTCCATAAGGACAATCGAGATTCAGCAACAAAAAACCAAGCCCATTTATGTTTTTATACCTTTCATTAAATAAAAGATGTGTTCTATATCAAGGTTAATTTTATTGTTCTAAGATGTACAACTTATATAAATAGCTAAGAAATGATGTAGGTATAATCCGTGCCACCAAAGTTGAGACTTGGCGAGCTCACGTGGAGGGGAGCTTGCGCAGGTACAGTCATGTACAAAACAGTTACCCACACATTGTTATTTTTATTCACCTAGAATTAATATAACGATACGATTTAAAACTTATTTCGAGAATCGATATATCGGTAAATTCCTATATGACGTTATTTAAAGAAATGAAATTTAAATATCGAATTTCAACAATATTTAATAATAATTGCAAAATAATAACCTAAAGATTCTAACATTTTAATCACTGTCACTGCTAATAAATGATATACCAGCGGGGAGATTGCCTCTGCAAAATGTGCCACTTGGCCCAGGAGTTGGCTGATTATCATCATGTTCGTCAGATGATGATGACGAACTATCTGAATCCCCTGAGTCACTGTCGGACGAATTTCCTACATTTATAATCATCTCCATATCAGTCAAATTATCAATTATGTGATCACTTTCAATGTAGATTTCTTCATTTTTTTTTGTTTTGTTACATAAAGCTTTCCATTCCTCTGGTCCCATTTGGTTTACCTTTTCTTTTACTAATTCTATAACTAGTTTAAGGTTCCATTGCACGTTTTTGCTGCTTACATATCCTTTTATCGCAGCCCAAGCCATTTCGATTGGATTCAAATCAGGGTGGTATGGGGGTAATCGGAGGACGTCGTGGCCGTGTTCGGAAAGTATTTTGTCAATGCTGAACGATTTGAATTTTTCTTTGTGTATTTTGATTAATTGGTACAGTTGCGGTTTGAGCATGTCTTGAGTGAAGGGAATATTTTTTTGAGTTAGCCATGATTGCATGTCGACTTTTTTGCTGTTTGAGCTCGGTGCATGATCATATTCCTTGTTATGATATGAAGCATTATCTACTACCACGACGGCATTTGGTGGAAGATTGGGTATCAGCTGAGTTTGAAGCCATTTCTGATAATTTTCGTAGTTCATGTCGTCGTGGTAGTCACCCGTTTTTGACCCAGATTTAAAAGTCAGTAGCGCGTTAGGTATAAAACCATTTTCTGAGCCAGCATGTACAATTACTACACGCTGACCTTTAGATATTGGCTTTTTTAGCCCTTTATCTGAATTATCAGACCAAGATTTGGAGCTTGTGTGCGTCGAATGTACGTAAGATTCATCAGTGTATACTATAGGGCGGTCTTCTTGTCGGTATTTTTTGAGTTTTTTCAAATATTCAATCCTTTTAAATCTAATATTGGATTTTTCAATCAATATTTTTCTATTATTTTCAACTTTCCTCCATCGAAAACCAATGGCTTTTAAAATGCGTCGTAAACTTGTTTTCGAACCTTTATAGTCAATCCTATCGCGCAACTCGACTAAAATTTTATTTAGAGTCGGCAGTTCCTTGTTTGTGACATGAAAGTTGTGGATACACCTTTTTATCACTCCTTGGTCAAATTCATCTATGTTAGTTATAAGTTTGGGCCTGGACCTTTTTTTTCCGGGAGTTCGGAAAATTGTAAGGAACTCGGAGCTATTTCCTTCTTTTACAATTCTTTTTACGGTACTAAGCGATGTTTTAGTTGCATTTGCTGTACGCATTTGAACTTGATTCAAATTCTGTACACCTTCCTTTGCTTCGTTTGACATATAACTGTACACGTCGAAAACCATCTTTCTGCTTTGTCTTCTTAAAGTGTTTCCTCGAGGCATCTTCACTATTTGATCAATTCTCCGCCAGTCATATACATTAATACAATGTTGGTGCACTTGATCACAATTTCACAATACACAAAGTTGCGCTCGTCTGTACTCCGGAGTCAAGCGGTGCGCGCGCGACGTGAGGGGGACGGGACGCAACTGACGCGCATGCGCGGCACCGAAGCTCGCCTCCCGCGCGCTTCCCGCCACTCCGGTGTCGCCCGGCCCGCTCCCCTCGCGCCCTTCATACCACCAAAGAAACCTATAAATCGTCTTCTGCGCATGTCGAGTCACGTGGTTTGTCAAGTCTCATCTTTGGTGGCACGGATTATATTAGTAGTAAAAAGGTTTAACACTTTGACTGCGGGAAACACATACCTTATGTTTTCCTTTGCGCGACGCGAGTGCGGCTGCACGCGCCAGGCGCGTAAAACAACGCATTTGACTATGAGCCGCACTTAAGGCAAGAACATGTGATTATTAGCCGCAGTCATAGTGTTAACTTCAACAAGATAATTATATTACAAAGATGTAACCTTTTCACAACTATACGACTGGACTGATCTTGATATGTGTGAATGAGATAGATTTATCATCAAAACCAAATTACAGTACAATAGTTTGACGAAATATAAATCAATGATTTTTAGGGTGATTTTCTTTATCAGTCCAAATAGGTGCCGCAGTGGACTGCAGGATGCTCCACAGGGCGTCGCTGTCGCCCTCGGGCGCCTCGAACGGCTGGAGCAGCTTCCGCGAGTCGGACTTTATATCTGTGCTTGCTGTTCAGGATTTTACAAAAACAACCATACCACTACGCCTAGTATCCTTGCCAATTGAGCAGATGTGCCAGCGGCCCAGAGCCTCGCTCCGTTAGTTTAGGAGCTGGGTTGGCTCGGGTTCACCCTTATCAGCCGTGGAAGAGTGCGAAAGCGTGCCCATAGCCCCGGTGGATAGCGTCGAGGGCGAACACCCCAGGATTTTTAGTGGGTAGGCCGCCACTAGGGCGGAGACTCCCGCATAACTACCGTGCTCCGGGGCCGGTGGTATCCATAAAGGATTATCCCTGGGACAAAAAAAAAAGTTCACCCTTATCAGCAATCACTCGAGCTAACCCTGCACAATGCACCCTTTGCGGGACGCCAGTGGGGGCGTTATAGCCCCCATTCCGAATAAGAACAACAGGCCTAATAAAATAATAGCGAGTATTTGATAGACAGAATGTATGAAAAAATCTAGTTTAAAAAACTAAATAACATGCATTGCCATCGGTCTTTGCCAGGTGTGCAAAGTTTGAATTAAATCTGATTGTTCAAAGTAGGGCGAAATCGAGTCCAAAAGGGTCGGTTACATACATACAGGTGAAACTAATAAAAGCGTGTTAAATGGGACAGCGCCAAATGGAAACTGCATGTGTTCATACATTTTTGCATTGAATACTCGCTACATAATATGTTACTTCGGAATTTATGCTCATATTTCATTTAGGCATGCCAAACGACTCATTTCTCAAACTGAGATTTCTTGAATAATAATAATTATAGCTCGGGCCCTGCCCCGCTGCCAGCGGCAGCCTAGTTTTTAAGTTTTTATATTCTATATTGTAAAAAATTTAAAAATTAAGAAAATAAATAAATATGTAGATACTATTAATAACGGTGCACACTAGCTCCCCACTAGGACAACCTGTGTTGGAGATGCCATGGAACACAAAGACAAGGACAACAAATTGACATTCTAATTACTATTTTGTATTTGACATTCATAAGTGTTCATTGATGTGCCCATATTTGAATAAATTGAATTTTGGATTGATTTTTTTAATTTAAATATAGCGTGCTAGTGGGTGGGATTCTGTTCTGTGTGTTCCGGCGTTACTGGGAGACGGTACGAGGAACAAAGTCCCAGAAGAGTTAGTAAATTTTATTGTTTTATTTATATGTATGTTAGTTTGTAAGGTATTTATTTTCTGTGGGCCTCTGTAACTTGCATTGTTTGCAGGTTATATTGCCTGAAATTAACGCATTGTTATTATTATTAACACAGAATCCCAACCACAATTTTTTTTTATGTAATTGAGTGACGAGACGAGCAAATCGCTCGCCTGATGTTAAACGTCACGTTTGCCCATAACAGGTCTGCGCCACCCAGAATTTTGAACTCTTATAATTCAAGCCCCTGCGCGGCACAGCACTGCGCTCGTCACCCTGAGATATAAGTTGTTTAATCTCCTATTTGCCCTGTAATTTCACTGGAAACAATGCCCTTCCAACTGGAACTCTTCCAACTTGGCGGTGGAACAACTGGCAAAAGTGTGGTACTTCCCCAGGCGGGCTCTGCAAAAGAGCCCTACCACTATAGTAGGGGAGCCCACGATGCTAAATGGGGATATCATCGAGCGTCATAGAGACCTATTGGGTTGCAAAGCTTAGATGATAAGAAGAAAAAATGTTAAGTGATATATACCTTTTCATCGCTGGGGGAAGCGGCTATAGATTTTTAAATATGTAAAAAAACCTGTTGCATGGGCATCTTCGAGCGCGTCAGATATTGATAGCATCAATGCCTTACGTATTTTTAATAATGTACGTATGTTAATCTGATCGTTTGCATGATGCGGGTGGTTGTATGTAAGGGTTGAAAATGAAAAAAAAAAAAAATTAATCGAGCGCGTCAGATTTTCTAAGGGAGTGTTAAGTGCACCAAAAAATAGCTCTCATTCACTAATCTGACGATTTCGATGGGACGCAAACTCGCGGCCATTTTCATAATGTGCAAAAAAAAATCGCCATTTTGAAATACTCAAGCGCGTCAGATTAAGATATATAATGGTTCATCTTTATGTTCTAAACGTACTGTTTCATAATCTGACGATTATCTAGAGGAATTCGCCTGAACTGACAAAAAAAAATTAGAAAATCGGTTCACCCTAAAGGCCATCCCTGCAACTTCCCGCTAATTCCATTCTTGGGCGCTTAAAATTGTACTTTTTGAGCTCAAATTGCTCAAAATATATTTTATGTGATATTTTGAGCTCGCTGAGTTCAAAGAAATAATATTTCTATGCATTAGCTCTTCCAGCTCAATAGTCTGATAGAAGTTTCATAGAACACTATTTTTGGAATTTTCAAACCGCAATAACTTTTGAATGGATCAAGCAATTTTCACGCAGTTAGCGGCATTCGATGAAGTTTTAATTGATCGAACCAAAAATTTAGGAGTAATCCCGAAAAAACACTTTTTCGGGTTTCTTTCGTTCACGATATCTCTCGAACGAATCAACCGATTTTGACCAGCTTGATGGCGATCGACGTGATTTTTTAAGCTCAAGAGCGGATTAGTTTTTGAAGTTGATCGATAAAGCCGTTTAAAAGTTATTCCAAAAAACCACTTTCAAAAAAAAAAAATTTTTTTGAAATTTTCCAAAATTTCTCAAAATCTATCGGTCCGAATCGGTTCAAATTCACAGGAAATCTAATTTTGAGGAAACTCTTCAGAACGCCGTTTAGTAGATTCCTATCGGTTTAGTCGTTCAAAAGTTATAAGCGAGTCACATAGTCACACACACACACACACACACATACATACAGACATCGCGGAAACATCGAAACAGGAGCATGTGTTTCGGAGCTATTTCCCGAAACTTCCGGTGCATTGTCATGTTCCACTACACTTTGCTCTTGTAAATACTGAAAGTCTCGTGGTATTTTAATTGCAGTAAATAATTTATAGCACTGTGCGTGATATAAATCATTTAATGATGATTCCATCGACAATTTCGAGGTTATCAAAATATGTTCCTCGAGATTTTCGGAAAACCGGCTTGCTACGACGATATTCCAAAATATTTACACATCTTTTTAATGTTTCTACTGTAAATTTAATTGTTTTTTGTAAGGTACTTTCACCACAAAATACACATTTTAAATTAATATCACTCATATTAAATATTTACAAACTTTAATTCACATAATATATACTCGTAATATTACAATATTTAGCAAAAAGAGCCGAAACGTTGGAAACACGTTGTAAACAGTATGCCACGAACGAGTCTTTATGATCAGCTGTGATGGCGTCATATCATGGCAGCAGAAACCAGAGTGGGGACGGAGTGAGAGAGTAATAGATAGAGAAAGAGTGAGAGAGGAATAGAAACGCGGAGAAGGAAATGTAGGCATCACGCAGCTCCACGCATTTAACTTTATCGACGAATTTTTGTTATTTCGGCTTGCGGAAATCATCAGATTATATATATTATTCGTTATTCTTGAATTATTTCCTTTAAAACAAAAAAAAATTAGCTACGCTCGAGAATGTCGAGATGACGTTTTTTTTTTACAACTTAGCTGCCCTCCCCTTTCTTTACGTCACTCTCAAATTGTCAGATTAGTGAAATATACACTTTTAGGATGTAATTAACTCCACCCTACCTTAATCTGACGCGCTCGAGAATTTCTGATGGTCAATTTTTTTTACTAATCTGATCCTGCATCCTTCACGGGCGGCCTTATATTTAGGCCTCATGTTTGGTGGAGGTACTTAACCGGGTACAAGGTATCCCCCTGTATATCAATCTGCCGCGCTTTAGCACAACACGAAATCCCCGCTTGGGCTCCCCTACTACTACAAAATACGCCAGCGCTGGTTTAAAAAGGATACATCCTTTGGCAACGTTGGGTGGTGCGGTGAAGTCGAAACGGATGCCCGTCAGCTCCTTGCCTATCTGGTACATCTCCCTGAAACAGAAGCAGTGGTTTTGTTAGGCACAAATTAAATAAATCTCAAAGTTGTTACAAAGCATTTTTGTTGGTTCGCACACATTAGTAGTGTGTCAACCGGCAGCTTTATTGCTAAGAGCGATCTCTTCCAGGCATGTTGGCTACACACTAGTTTCTAGGGCAGGAATGGTGAACCATTAGCATGCATGCCGTTGATGGCACGCCACCACCCTATTATCACCAGGCAAAATTATTTAACGGCACGTCTACAGCCTCATTAAACATTTCTTTAGAAAAATTGACTCTTGGATTCATAAAGGTTCAATCACCTATAAAAACGGCAAAAAAATCACGTTTGTTGTATGGGAGCCTCCTAAATATTTATTTTATTCTGTTTTAGTATTTGTTGTTATAGCTGCAACAGAAATACATAATCTGTGACCATTTCAATTGTTTTACTATCACGGTTCATGAGATACAGCCTGCTGACAGACTGACAAAAAAGACAGATGGATGGACAGCGGAGTTAGCAATAGGGTTGTTTTACTTTTGGGTACGGAACATGTTAGCAACTCTTGTTTTAGACAGTAAAGATACAGAAGAGCATACTTAGCATTATCCAGTCTTTTCTGATCATTCTCCGAGATGGTTTGTGGCATTGAGCACAGTCTATCCAGCTCGGTGCTCCGTCGGGTCAGCTCGGAGAGCTGCTCTGTCAATTCGGCCTGGAATTACCAGTCAATCAGTAAAAACGGATCATGTTCAGATTTTATATCAGATGATTATGCGATTATTTTGTAGAAAATAAAGCTTGTTTTGTCGATTAAACGTTGTTGAGGGATGAGATTAGCAAAGGACAGGGAAAAGGCACGAGAGGAGGCCTATATCCAGCAGTGGGTCAATACAGACTGACGATGCTGTTTGAAAACTGTTAAAATGAAAACTTACGTTGATTTTCCGTTCCATAGCTAACTTTGACGCTAGCTCGGTTTTCTTCTTGCAAGCTTCAAGTTGCTCCTTTTCTTTACTTATTTTCTCTGTAAATATAGGATAAATAGTTATTAGCACGGAAGTGACTATTTGTACGGGTACTGGACGAATAAATTATATTTATTCATACGGGTACTGGATGCGTAGCTTGTTTTTACGGAAGTGACTATTTGTACGGGTAATTTTTTTTTTAAATTAAGAATGAATTGGATGATTAGCTAATATAATTATGGTAACAAGCTAATAATAGGAATCCAAGTATGCAGCGCGACGCGAATTAAACGAATAAAATAATATAAAAATTCAATTTGAAATTTAGAAGACAAGGTTCATTTTCTACGGAAGCAAACGATCAATAGGTTAGGTTATGTTAGAACATGAAAAACAACGCACGAGCCGAGCGAGCGTAGCGAGCGTGCCGCGGCAGCGGCCGGCGAAGTGCTAGAAAGCCAATCGCTTTTTAGGACAAAGGCGTTAGGTTAATTTCTACGGAAGCGAAAAAAGTTAGGTTATTGGTGCGTTTCTAAAGTCGTACCGACGCTACTATTTTTCAAAGTTTGCAAAAATTTTGAAGAAAATTGATGTTATTTCCAAAAAATTGTACTAATCGTGTCCGGTTAGGTTGTGAGGTTTTTTTTTTTTTTTTTTAAATATGATAACCGTATTAATAATCATAATTGGTCGTACAGTACCCGTATTAATAGACTCAGCCATAGGAAGTGACTATTTGTCCAGTACCCGTATTAATAATTATAAATTGTTCGTACAGTACCCGTATTAATAATCATAAATTATTCGTACAGTACCCGTACGAATAGACTCAGCCTATTAGCACGGCAAGAGAAGAAAATACGGTGTTCGAGGCATTGGTATGAAAATTATTCTCACCTTCAAGACATTTGCTAAAATCATCAAACACTTCCAATACAGGGATATACCACGATGGGTGTTCGGATTTTTCGGACTTTACACTCATTTTTGTCACTTTTTAACAGGTATTTCAGTATTTTAATCACGAAAAGTTCAAAAAAATGAAACGGCTGGAAGTTGAAAATTCAAAACGTAAACAAACAACAACCTCAACAACGTCAATCGTCATTCTGAATGACCATTGGCATTGACCAATCAGAACCGAGCACAGACTAAAATAAGCTCAATAAACGACTAAAATAATTTTAATACCCCATTTACATTCGCGTACGAGTCGCGAGGCGAGGGACGAAGCGCGGGGCGAGGTGCGAGTGTGAACAGACGCTCGTAGCTCGCCTCGTCCTTCGCCTCGTCACTCGCGGCGCTCGCGTCCGGAGCGGTTTTTGGGGCACGAGTCAAAGGACCTCGCGTCGCACGCGAGTGGATATTTACATTTGCCCTCCCGCTTCATTCTGGCTTCTACATCGTGCCGCGCAGGTTGTGTTTAGTTTTAACAAATACGCAAAAATTTAACACTTTGACAGCCGAAGGTTTTAAAACGCGCCTTCCCTGGTTCGCCGGCGATTTTCGCCGATATTGCAACATGTATAAAATGAGAACTATCAATGATGGATCTATAATTCTATTTTTATTTACACTATTGATTTGTTTATTTTTAGGATAAAATAAAAAACATATGTAAATTGGTTTTTTTTATTTAAAAATGTAATACAAAAAAGGGGGTTTACGAAAAAAATAAAAAGTCGAACATGAGCTCTCGAGATAGCGGTGCACTGGCGGAGCGCGCCACTCGATCGCTTGTTCCACTCACACCTAGCGCCCCGTCTCGGTAAATCATACATGTGTGCGTAACTAAAGCATCATACTGCTATACCAATACACGCTAAACACGCACCACGGACGTCGTTTTCAATAAACCCTAGGAAAGTCAATGCCGTACTGAGTACGTGATCAGCGTCCTGAGGCAATCAACCTGACACGTACTCGGTACGTGACCGGCAAAAAGAACGAATAATTTGGGACCCTAAACATAAATGCCACAAGAATTAATAATATTTAAATTCATTATTAATTAATTATTATTAATTAATATTTAATATTTAAATTAGTGACGTAGCAGTATAAACCCAGTACGCACAAACTTGTTGCTGCTAAGACTTCGACGTCCTCCATTGTTGCTAGCTCAAAGACGACTGAACTCGGCACGCGAGTGTAAACAGGCAACTCATTTACCATCGATCAACACGAGCCTCGCACGAATGACGCGGCGAGCCACGAGGCGAGGGACGAAGCGTGAGTGTAAGTGGGGTATAATTATTAATCCGATTAAAAAGAGCGTGTCAAGTGCGTATCCGAACACAGAATCAAAACAAAAGCGACAGTAGCGCCACGCTCCGGCCACAAATAAAACTAAAATTAATCGCCATTTTTGTGATGGCGGCCGATATTTATAGATTGTAGGGGTGTTGTTTTTCAATAAATAAATGCATTAGAAATGGAGGAAACTAAAGTTATTTACTACATAGACGATGAGGAGACGCCATATTTAGTGAAAATCCCCATATCCCCCGAAAAAGTGACGTTATTGGACTTTAAAAATCAGCTGAACAGGCCAAACTACAAGTTTTTCTTCAAATCTATGGACGATGACTTTGGTGTTGTGAAGGAAGAGATAGTCGACGATAACGCGCATTTGCCGTGTTTTAACGGCCGTGTGGTGTCATGGTTAGTGTCTGCTGAGGGCTCGAATCCTTCCGACGGCGCCTCACAATGCACGGACAGCAACCCTGGAAAAGCCAAGCAGGCGCCCGCTGGGGCTCCACCGGCGCCTCTAACCCGCGACACATGCACCGACACAGACAGCACTATATCCTCCCGACCGGGTCATAGAGCCTCCTGCGACAAATACAAGTACAGAGGCCTCAGAATCAATGGCCACTCTAAATACGGGAACCACGGTCTCGAATACGAGACCGCCTCGGTCCTGAGCTCAGATTTGGACTCGACTAGCCTCTTCGACAGCCAATCTGAGATTACCACGACCACCGGGAGACATACAAACGCCTCGGTAGACCGAGCTTTGACAGAATGCAGCAGTGTTTCCCACTTACAAGTTAGCAATCGCAAAAGACCTCAGAGGCGGCGTAAAAGACCACAAGTTATGTCTCGGACGTCCTCCTACTCCTCAATTACGGACTCTACAATGTCAATGCATATAATTACGGTGACTTTGAACATGGACACGGTGAATTTTCTTGGTATTTCGATAGTGGGGCAGTCTAATAAGGGTGGAGACGGGGGTATTTACGTTGGGAGCATAATGAAAGGTGGGGCGGTGGCGTTGGACGGGAGGATAGAGCCTGGAGACATGATTTTACAGGTAATAATAATAAATAAACGTTTCTCACTCATAACTCCTCACTAGGATAAATCCTGTGCCGGAGATGACATGGAACACAAAGTCAAGGACAACTAACACCCAGACCCAGAACAGATATTTAAATTCATCATTCAAACATCTGCCTGGCCGGGAATCAAACCCGGGGCCTCTGGCTTGTAAGGCGGATTTACTGCGGCTCAGGTATAGCTTTAGCAGTTGTGTAGTTTTCTCACATTATCTGTGATAAGAAGTTTTTATTATTATTTTATTTATTTAATGATAGGCAAACGGCATAAGCTGATGTACCTGAATATCTAGCAGTGTCATAATTTATTCATGATATCAAGTCACAATTTTCTCTTTTATCACGCTCAGTGCCAAGCTATTTGAGCAAAAACTACAAGTCCTATCCCAACCCCAAAACTAGCAGGATACCAGCCTGGGCCAGGGCTTTATTTTTACCTAATAAAATGTACGGAAACTGTGTGCGTTAATGATACACTGTGTTATAACCAAAATTGGAGGTGTGTATCCAAAAAGATACACAAACGTTAGAACTACTCAACAGAACAGGTGGGAGTAAACGGTTTTACGATACACATGGCGCTGAGGGTGTAAAATCCAAGGTTAGACCCTTGGATTTATTTTTAAAAGTGTTTAAGTCTTGACTGATTTTGCATCTTCTAGCAAACTATTCCAGTTGTGGACCATTTAGCGCGGGATGTGATGCGCAGCGTCGGTCTGGGATAGTGCGGGCCATAGTAAAGTTATACAGGGTTATTCATAAAGGGTATGCTAAGCCGAAAAGGGATCATAGTACTCATCATTATGAATAGCTTTTTCTAAGGAAATAACC
The DNA here is from genome assembly GCA_949125135.1 of Alcis repandata. NCBI lineage: Eukaryota > Metazoa > Arthropoda > Insecta > Lepidoptera > Geometridae > Alcis > Alcis repandata. The sequence continues at coordinate 9,121,377 of OX421244.1, read as the reverse complement.
CAGAATTCGCGAAAAAAAATCAGCTGTACTATACATTTTATCGAGTGTCATTAACATTTTTCTATGGAACAGCTGATTTTTTTTCGGGTTGGTCCCACAGTGAAAGTTGTTCATAATGATGAGTACTATGAGCCTTTTTCGGCTTAGCATACCCTTTATGAATGACCCTGTATTGTGTCTACTGTCTTTTACATCCTTGAGTATGAATATGTTCCATGAATATGGGTCCGACCCCACATAGTCGGGATAAGGGTAGGAAGACGATGAAGTGTGGATATGTATTGGATATTCGGTAAATTATAGTACTTATTCAGCAGATCTTCACTATCAGTACCATTTTTATTGTTGACGACCTGTTTGGCTCAGCAGCAATATATCCGCCTTATAAGCCTGAGGTTCCAGGTTCGATTGCCGGCCGGGCAGATGTTTGAATGATGAATTTAAATATCTGCTCCGGGTCTGGGTGTCAGTTGTCCTTGTCTTTGTGTTCCATGGCATCCCTGACACAGGTTATCCTAGTGGGGAGCTGTGAGTGTGAAACGTTATTTATTTATTCTTATTCGACTGGGAGAGACAGGTCGCACACTGGATTGTGCGTTTCCCCTTTGCCAGCAATTGCCCAATCCAACCCAGTTATTTATACCATAATTTAAAGCACCAATACCATAATTTAACTCTAAAAAAAATGTTTCACACGGAGCTCCCCACTAGGATGCCCTGTGTCGGATGCCATGGAACACAAAGACAAGGACAACTAACACCCAGACCCAGAGCTGAATAAATTCAATATCTAAACGCCTGCCCAGCTAGGAATCGAACCTGGGACCTCTGGCTTTTAAGGGTTACTAGCGCTGAGGCAAACAAGTAGTTAAATAATAGAAAAAGTAGAATAGGTACTTGCTTCCAAATTGGTTTAGTTGGTAAATTTGACAAAAGGACGGCTGTGACACAATTTATTCTGTCACCATCAATCATATTCAATAAGTACTGATTATATCTACATTTCTACAATAATCTACATCCACACTAATACGGGGCTGTACAAAAAGGGTAAGCCGAGAAGGGCTCATAGTACTCATCATTATGAACAACTTTTACTATAGGACCAGCCGAAATCGCAAAAAAAATCAGCTTTTCCATACATTTTGTTGAGTATCATTGACATTTTTCTATGGAACAGCTGATTTGTTTTTGTGAATTCCGGGTTGGTCCCATAGTAAAAGTTGTTCATAATGATGAGTACTATGAGCCCTTTTCGGCTTAGCACACCCTTTCTGTATAACCCTGTATTATAGAGGTAAAGTGTGTATATCAGGTCAGATTGTACAAGCTTTTATTTAACTTGCAATGTATGTTTGACTTGTAATTTTGCCCCACTTCCCGATGTCCGATTGAGCTGAAATTTGGTATACCTGTGTAACTCCGACAAGAATGCAAGAAAAGCTCGTTTTTCAAAAACATTTTTAAAGTTAACCTATTTCAACTTCAGGTGAACGATGTAAACTTTGAAGACATGACCAATGATGAAGCAGTGAGGGTGCTCCGAGAGGTGGTGCAGAAGCCGGGGCCAATCAAGCTGGTGGTGGCCAAGTGCTGGGACCCTAATCCTAAGGGATACTTTACCATACCACGTACGGAACCCGTGAGACCGATCGATCCTGGTGAGAAATAATTTTCACTTCGTCGGCTTACTTAGAAGTCATTAGCTGTAAAATCAGTGCCAGGCTGGACGCGATTTCAAGCGCGTCACGCTTGTAATTACTCCTCGAAAAAGATCACTGAATGTGATCGAAACTTGTTGGAATATCAGACTAAATGAAATGTGAGCATTGATTGTAATTTTGTGTTAATTATAAACAAAAAGTTTTTTAATTACGTTAGTTTTCATAGTAAACAGTTACTGAGTTCTTATTCATATTCAATGGTTCCAAAACGGGTGCATTGTGCGTTTTCCCTTGCCAGCGGTCATTCGAGACAACCCAGCTTTTTATTTTATTCAGTAATAGGCTTGCATTTGAACGCCATCTTGCCTGAAGGTAAGAAACGATACGGTTAGATGCAGCACGCGCCTAGAAGAAACCGATTCACTCGCGACTTGAAGACACCCAGATTATATCTATCGGGAAACACCCACTCAGGCAAAGCGTTCCACACCCTAGCGGTTCATACAATAAAGGTGGAATCAGAGGTTGTAATATTGGTCACCGCTCTGAGCCACTGGCACATGATCCAATGTTGTATATGATCCATGATACATATGTTATATGATGATGACTATGATCAAATCATATATACAGGGTTATTCATAAAGGGTAGTGGTGGGTAGTGGTAGGGTAGTTGTAGTGGTAGGGCTCTTTTGCAGAGCCCGCCTGGGGAAGTACCACACCTTTGCTAGTTATTTCACCGCCAAGCAGTAATGTGCAAACATTACTGTATTCCGGTTGGAAGGGCATTGTTTCCAGTGAAATTACAGGGCAAGTGGGAGATTAAACAACTTATATCTCAGGGTGACGAGCGCAGTGCTGTGCCGCGCAGGGTCTTGAATTCTGCGAGTTCAAAATTCTGGGTGGCGCAGACCTGTTATGGGCAAACGTGATGTTTAACATCAGGCGAGCGATTTGCTCGTCTCGTCACTCAATTACATAAAAAAAAAAAAAAAAAAAAAAAAAAAGGGGTTTGCTAAGCCGAAAAAGACTCACAGTACTCATCATTATGAACAACTTTTACTATGGGACCAACCCGGAATTCGCGAAAAAAAATCAGCTGTTCCATAGAAAAATGTCAATGATACTCGACAAAATGTATGGAACAGCTGTTTCCTTTTTCGCGAACTCGTGGTTGGTCCCATAGTAAAATTTGTTCATAATGATGAGTACTACGAGCCCTTTTCGGCTTAGCATACCCTTTATGAATAACACTGTATAAGTGAGCAAATCGTTCATTCATTGCTCAAAAATCAGTCATTGCTGCCCATCAGGAAGATGGTGGTCAATCGTCAAAATAAGTCGTCAAAGTAGGTCATACAAGCGCGAAAGACAAGAGAAGCAGTGCTGTGTCGGGCAGGGCTTTGAATAGTATGAGTTTAACTACGTTACCTGTACCTGACCTGTACCCGTAGCCTAAGTTTTGATAGTTTTCGAAACGAACAAACGTTTCGTAAGGCTCCATACCATACATTACGGTAAAGTGCGGCTTAAAGAAACACTTTGACTGCGGCTAATAATCACATGCGCTTGCCCCAGGCGCGGCTAATAGTCAAACGCGTTGGGTTTTACGCGCCTGGCGTGTGCAGCCGCACTCGCGTCGCGCAAAGGAAAACAAGGAATGTGTTTCCCAAAGTATCATAAAGCGAGCGATTTGCTCGTCTCGTCACTAAATAGCATAAAAAAGTAAGTTACTAGCATGGTATCTATGCCTTGTTTCCTCCCTAGGTGCGTGGGTGGCGCACACGCAGGCGCTCCGCGAAGCCTACCCGCCGCCCCCGCCCTCGCTGTCGGCGCTCCCGGCGCCCGCGTCGGAGCGCAGCGAGCCGAGCACGCTGGCGGCGGGCGAGGCCCCTCTCTCCGTGCACATGGACATGGCTCTCGTGTGCCGCCGCATGCTGCGACCAGACTCGGGTCAGTACACACTCACTACAGACATGGCGCTCGTGGGAAGGAAGATTGATTGATTGTGAAACATCCGAGAGTGGACAAGTAGAGCCAGCGTCGAACAGCTTTTCCACTTGGCTTGGCCGCAGGAAGGACAAGTTTTGTAAGCAAAGCTGACATTCACCATTTTAAATACTTTGTTCCATTATTATATAACAATCAATAGTGTAGGTACAATGCTTAATTACTCAATTGTTGAATAAATAATACAAACAAAAGTATGTCTGACTGTCTGTTCCATCCCCCAGGTCTGGAGATCCGCGACCGCATGTGGCTAAAAATTACGATTCCGTGCGCCTTCATCGGCGCCGACGTGGTGGACTGGATCCTGCAGCACGTCGCCGGGATCGCGGACCGGCGCGACGCCAGGAAGTACGCGGCACACATGCTCAAGGTAGGGCCAAGTTTGAGGCACACCATGTTCAAGGCAGGGCCAAGTTCGAGGCACACATGCCACATGTCTTAGAAGATACCGATTCACTACGACCTTGAAAAGCCCAGAATTATATCTCAGGAAACGAGGAAGCGGGCAGTCTGTTCCATTCCCTGGCCGTACGAATCAGAAACGTAGATTCAAAACGTTTTGTACGTATCCAGGGCAATCGACAGTAAAAGGGTGGTGGTAGTTCGTTTTTCTACTTGACCTGTAGTTGAATGGGGATGGTAAAATAAGGTTGTCCAGCTATGAAACGCATTCAACACAGGACGGGCCGGCGCAAAAGATAGATAAAGTATAAAAACCATAGCTTATTTTTAAATACCCCCCGTTTTTTATCCTTATTCTTATTCGGAATGGGGGCGATAAGTCCCGCACCGGCGTCCCTTAAAGAGTGCATTATGCGTTTCCCCCTTGCCAGAATCAACCCAGCTCCCTAAAATAACAGAGCGAGGTTCTGGGCCGCTGGCACACCTGCTCAAATGGCAAAGATAGTAAGAATGGTGATGAGCCACAGTCGAGCTGTTGTGATGATGATGTTTATGCTAGAGCCTCTTCATGCAACTCCATGGTGACTCTGGTCTCCTCTGTGGCCTCACAATGCCACAGCACAAGCTCTACAGTTTCATTCTTCGGCACAGCGGACTGTACTCCACGATAGTCGGGTATCTTGTGAAGATTTCTCCCAAGAAAAAAGGCGTTATGTTAATTTAAGTAAAATGTGTTTCCAGGCGGGCTTCATCCGGCACACGGTGAACAAGATAACGTTCTCGGAGCAGTGCTACTACGTGGCGGGCGAGCTGTGCGCCGAGCTGGCCGCGCTCCGCCTGCGCGCCGCCGACGGGGACAGCCTCGCCAGCGAGCTGCCGCAGCTGCCCAACCCCAAGTAGGCGCCTGACACCGCGGACCATGCTACACCCCCGCAAAGCAATCACATACTCTCACAAACCACGCTACACTCCCCACAAACAATGCTATACAACAGCAACAATGCCACACAATAGCAACAATGCCACACAACAGCAACGTTGCTACACTCCCACAAACAAGGCCACACTCACAAACTATGCTACGCTCTCACAAACAAAACCACACTCTCACAAACCGTTCTACACCCCCACAAAAAATGATATACTCTCACAAACAATGTGGGAGTGTAATATTGTTTGTGGTAGACAAACAATGCTACACTCCCACAAACAATGCTGCACTTCCCTAAACAATACTACACTCCCACGAACAATGCTGCACTTCCCCAAACAATACTACACTCCCACGAACAATGCTGCACTTCCCCAAACAATACTACACTCCCACGAACAATGCTGCACTTCCCTAAACAATACTACACTCCCACGAACAATGCTGCACTTCCCCAAACAATACTACACTCCCACGAACAATGCTGCACTTCCCTAAACAATACTACACTCCCACGAACAATGCTGCACTTCCCTAAACAATACTACACTCCCACGAACAATGCTGCACTTCCCTAAACAATACTACACTCCCACGAACAATGCTGCACTTCCCTAAACAATACTACACTCCCACGAACAATGCTGCACTTCCCCAAACAATACTACACTCCCACGAACAATGCTGCACTTCCCCAAACAATACTACACTCCCACGAACAATGCTGCACTTCCCTAAACAATACTACACTCCCACGAACAATGCTGCACTTCCCCAAACAATACTACACTCCCACGAACAATGCTGCACTTCCCCAAACAATACTACACTCCCACGAACAATGCTGCACTTCCCTAAACAATACTACACTCCCACGAACAATGCTGCACTTCCCTAAACAATACTACACTCCCACAAACAATGCTGCACTTCCCCAAACAATACTACACTTCCAAAAACAATGCAACAAATTGAAATATCTGTTTTTAAATAAATTTTTTGTGCTTTTATAAGCTTTTATTTAGCTAGCCATGTTTGTTGTTTTGACTTTTATGTCAAATCTTGCAATGGAATCATAAACCACTTCCCGTTGTCCGATGGAGCTAAAATTTGATGCATCTGTGTAACCTAATTTATAATTAACTTTTGATTTACTTGATATTGTAAAAGCATGTTTCTTTTAGTTATCTTGTGGTTGACTTGGTATATTGTGTTGTTCCAGCCTCATGGGCCCGAATTACATGCCGTACGCCGGCTCGTACGGCTACCAGCCCATCCCCTTCAAGTATGCCTCGTGCGTTAACAGCGAACACACAGTCTACGGGTCAGTACTCTACTTAATAAAAAAATAATACATAATACCCTGTGTCGGGGATGCCATGGAACACACTAAGACAAGGACAACTAGCCAGAGGTCCCGGGTTCGATTCCCGGCCGGGCAGATGTTTGAATATGAATTTAAATGTCTGCTCTGGGTCTGGGTCTTAGTTGTCCTTGTCTTTGTGTGTTCCATGGCATCCGACACAGGATAATCTAGTGGGGAGCTATGAGTGTGAAACGTTTATTTATAACTAACACCCAGAGCAGATATTTAAATTCATCATTCAAGCATCTGCTCAGCCGGCAATCGAACCCAGGACCTCTTGCTTAAAAGGCGAATATATAACCACTTAGCCAAACAGGTCGTTATTGTTACTTGCAACCATTTTAAAAGTTTTTATTTAACTTGCAATCTATGTAACTATGTTTGTTCGGGTGGAATCTTGCAACTCAATTTTGAACCACTTCCCGATGTCCGATTCTTGCTCTCTTCTTGGTCGCTCACTCTTGGCAGAGTGGTCGTAGTTGTAATGTTACACGGAGGCCTCGTCGCCGTCGACGCCCCCTTCCATTGCTGCATTCTTATTCTTGCTCAAGACACGAATATTTTCATCAACTTTGCCCCACCCCCAGCTACAATGACCTATTTCTGTGTATTCTTGTTCAAGAAACGAATATTTTCATCAAGTTTGCCCCACCCCCAGCTACAATGACCTATTTCTGTATATTCTTGTTCAAGAAACGAATATTTTGATCAAGTCTCGTTCCCCCCAGCTACAACCGCGAAGAGTCGGTGGTCTCCGGCAGCGGGTCGAGCGGCGGCTCGGAGCGCGGCAAGGAGCCGGCGGCGGAGCGCAAGTCCACCAGCTCGGGCTCCGGCTCGGCCGAGCGCGCGCCCAGCCACGCCAGCGCCGGGCCCGGGCCCGGGGGCAAGCCGCGCCCCGTGCTGTTCCTATAGTGCAGGTGCGTGCGCCGTGCGCCGTGCGGCGAGAAAGAAACTCTATTTTTTAGTTAATTGACTATGGCATGCGTCAAAAAGGTCAAGGTGAAATGATACAGACAAGATGTTTTTTTTTTGTTGTTTTTTATTAATTTAAAATAATAGCATACGTCAAATTGTCAAGGTGAAATAGTATAGATTTTGTTCTAATTCACTCTAAAGCCTGCGTGAAAAATGTCAAGGCGAAATAATGAATAAATAGTTTTTTTTTTAATTCACACTTTTAGCATACGTCAAAAATGTCAAGGTAAAGTAGTGACGAGACGAGCAAATCGTTTGCCTGATGTTAAACCTCACGTTTACCCATAACAGGTCTGCTCCACCCGGAATAGGCTATTTGACACTATTAAAAATATGCTACGAAATGTTGTCATTCTATTAGGTAATAACATAAAAAAACATATTTATCTCTGTTTTATCCAAAAATATTTATAGATTATTCAAAATAAACAAAATAAATTCAAATTATTTTTTAAAATTCTTCAGCCACAAGAACGCTCTGTGATTGGCTACGCCTCGCGTGACGTCACACGCAGGTAAACATTGTTTAATGCTAAGACACTTTGTGTGATTTTATAATGTACACTTTGGTACAAGTTTGACGTTTGTCAAAGAATAAAGTTTGCTTACTTGCCTGTGACGTCACGCAAATCACATGTCGTCCGCCATTACCGAAACAGCGTTTTTAGCGCGAATATTGTAATTTAAATTTTAACACAGTATTTTACGAAAAATACTGCAAATTTCGCAGAAATATACATGTGGTGTATTAATCATATGCCAACGAATAATTTAAAACAGTTTTTCAAAATCAGTCAAATAGCCTATTGGCCTTCACAGTATTGCGCTTGGCACCCTGAGATATAAGAGGTCTAATCTCCTATTTGCTCTGAAATTTCACTGGAAACAATATCGGACTCGTACTTAGCCGGTTTTTTGTTTAATTTAATTTTAACAATGCGTCTAAGATAATATGTTAACATTATATTCATTTTTCTTTCCAGGACCGAGCTGTAAGGCTCATCGCCCCGGAGGACGTTTCATAAACTACTGCCAAATATAGGACTTTAACGAGTTTAGTGTCATTTATATGATTATATACATAATTAATAATAACTGTACAATACAGTACATGTGTACAAAGTTTTATAAACCAGTGTCATAAGGTAAATATTTACGAAATAACAGCGTTTATCCACACGCTCATATCTTTGTCGCGCTGTATCTGTCTATGGCAGCTATAAATAAATCAATCTTAAAACAGTCCAATTACAAATAAATGGTTCACTTCTTTCATGATCGAGGCAATTGAATTGAATTATTCAATTAATTTTGATCTCATGATTGTAACAATTGAAACCTCATGATTAAAACAATTGAATTCACTTGGTTAAAACAATTTAATTCACGTGATTAAAACAATTGAACCCTCATGCTTGAAGCAATTGAATCCTCATGATTCAAACGATTGTATCCTCATGATTAAAGCAATTGAATGCACATTATTGTAAAAATTGAACCGTTAAAGAATAAGGCAGCGATCTCGTCGAGTCTTTTTGACTGATTTATTTACCATTTCATTATTTTTCATGGGCTGTAAAACGCAACGATTAAACACTTAATTATTATTTATTTATGAACAAATTATGTTAAGATTACAAACACAAACTTAAATATAAAACGAATGGTGTCGATTTCGTAGAACCGTTTTCGAAATTAATTTTGACTGATTCAAAATGAGCCTATATCTTTTTTAAAACCTCACGTTTGGTTTCTTCAAATTTGACAGATATTATTTCTAAATTGTTTGCCGTCTAGTTAAGGTAAATAAAACTGAAATTAGTGACATATGCTTTTAAAAATGAAAACGACTCATTGCTTCCGTCCTTTTCTAACATATTGGAATGGAAAAAGAGCTACTTTAAGTTCGAGACTACTTACAATGAACGAAGTGACACTACAGCTGTCTTATTTTCTCTTTCGTGTTAAAGAGAGACGGACATAGAATCAGCGAATCACCCTTTTTAACAACATTTATTATAACCCGTGTCGGACTGTAGAGTTGTATTTTTTTTTTTAGAAAATGGTTCAACAAAATTTACATATTTTTTTTTTTAAACAATGAAACTTGAAAAAATTTTTTTTTTATTCTTGAGTAATTTCCAAAAATATTGGAGTATTACAGGTTGTGTAAATATTGTAGTGTAGAAATTAGTATTACATAATATACGCATATATTATAATAATAAAATAATAATCCAGTGTAAAATCTTAAAATAACATAAGCAATAATAATTCGGTATGTTAAAACGGGTTAGTCAGAAAGGACTGGGCTGTAAGGGTGTCATTTTATTAATTTGTTATCTGCAAATTTTTACAATGTGACATGAATATTGGAAAATCAGCTGTTGCGTACGTTCAGTTCAATGTCAATGGGGCATATTACACTGTCAATAATATCATGATCACAATATCACAATATCGCAAGTATTGAAATTGGGCTATTACATTGTCAATATTATGAACATCAGTACGCAGTGGAATTTACTAGAGTGAAGTGGTCTTTCAAAATTATGGATAATAGAAAAAAGGCAGCTATAGCAATAATACTTGCGTTTGCGTTGAAAACTGGACGTAAAAAGAAAAAGCGTTGGGTGAAGTATTGGATAGCGAAACGAAATCAATACACACATTTAAATATGACTCAAGAAATGATCTTGGGTGACGATTTGGACGATTACAGCAATTATTTTAGAATGAGCGAGGACCATTTCGAAATTCTTTTAACTTTGGTATCACCATATATTACTAAACAAGACACACAAATGAGACTGGCTATAACGCCGAGAGAAAAACTTGCCGTAACCTTACGGTATTTAGCAACTGGAAGAAGCTTCAAGTGCTTAAAAACATCTTGTTTTCTCTCTGATGCTGTCATTAGTGAAGCCGTTATTTCCACATGCAGAGCAATTATATATGTTCTCAAAGATTACATAAAGGTAAGAAAAATTCAAATTCAATTTTAAGTCTTTATTGAATCATACATTCCTTATAATTATTTCTTGAATTTGGTGATGTACACAGTCTTAAAAATTTCATAAAATTAAGTAGGTTTAAATGTTGCAAAAAGTGATCCCACTGAATACTCATCTGAGGTTCTGGTCTCAGGATTAAGCTTTACAATTATTTGAGAAGGCGGTCCGGTTTGTACATTTGTAGTGTTTTGCATTGGTACTCTTGTATTTGTAGATAGTCTCTTTTTAGGTTTTCCATGTATATATGTAGATCCTGTCGGATAAACAAAAGTTGTATCATTTGATTCTGGTATATGTAAGACAGGTGGGTAGGCTCTACATGTGCCTGGTGATGTATATGTTTCGCAATTATCAGGAATCAAGTTTCCTTGTTCATGAGAGACTGATGGGTAACTTGTGGACGTGCCTGGTGACGTATATGTTTCACAGTTATCAGGAATCAAGTTTTCTAGTACATGTGAGACTGGTGAAGGTGTGTATGGATAAGGCGTGGATGAGGCTGGTGATGAATTTGATGCGACTGCATTGTTGATCTGAACTGAATGTCGATGTAAATTATTCAGTTGGGCTTCAAATAGTATATCATTTATGGCCTTTTCTGCATATAATTTCTGGGTTGGATTTAGACTTTTCAATTTATCAGACCATACTAGAGCAAGCGGATTAGTATCTTGTTGTGGAGATACACTAGGCTGAGACAATAATGAGCAGGCTCTATTTATTAACTCATTTTGTTTTGCTAGAGTTCCGGAAGTCTTGCTTTTTTTCGTCGGTGGCTTTTCATTTGTAATGGATGACATGACCAATGAATTTTCCTCTTCACATATGACTTCAGATGAATCATTATCCTGAAAATTATAAAACAAAATTTGTGTTATTTTCCAGATGCCGACAAGTAATGAAGATTGGATCGAAGTCGCAAACGAATTCGAAAGGCTTTACAATTTCCCTAAATGCATTGGATGCTTAGATGGAAAACATATTGAAATAACTAAACCTGAAGATTCGGGTCCTTCATATTACAATTATAAAGGATATTACAGTATAGTGCTTATGGCTTTAGTAAATGCAAGAAAAGAGTTCATCATGGTTGATGTAGGAATTAACGGAAAAATATCCGATGGCGGGGTTTTGTTTTATACAAAATTTTGGGAATTATATGAAAAACGTAAATTGAAATTGCCTGAACCGTGTCAGTTGCCCGATTCTTCTGCAATTGTGCCTTATGTATTTTTGGGCGATGAAGCTTTTGCTCTGGGTATAAATCTCATGAAACCGTATTCACAAAAAACAAGCACTGCCGATGAGCAAATCTTTAATAAGCGCTTATCGTCCGCTCGACAGGTAGTTGAATGTGCGTTTGGTTTAATGGCTACGAAATTTCGTGTACTACATACACCAATACACTTGGAACCCCAAAAAGCCACATATGTGACAACTGCTATTTGTTACTTACACAATTTTTTACTTAAAAATAGAGATAGAAAATACATTCACTCAAAAGATGATAATGCTACATTGTGTAACCTTTCATCATCTTCGAAGAGAAATGCTAGCTCAAACGCAAAAACAATCAGAGATACATTTCGGCAGTACTTCGTCAACATGGTACGTCTTGACAGAACTCTAGTTTGAAACTTATATTAAGTACACAATTTATTTTATGTAATTAAATGTCTTTGAGAAAACTACTATTATTGAATATACTGTACTTTATGAAAATTTGAAGTTGTTTAATTTGCGTTTTTCCTATAATAATTAAAAAAATATTTATTTAATCTATTTCACATCAAATGTATAGGTAGGTACATAAGTAGGTAGATATCTTCCTAAGTAGATCGCTTTTATTCCTTGCGACTTAAACAGTTTTTGTCCTTGATGTGCTATATTGACTAAACCGTTGTTCAATCAGCTCAAGTATTTACCTTTTTAAGCTTTGGCTTTTCAATATTTGCTAAAAATTTCAATAGATGAAATGTGGAGGATGTTGGTAAATACACTTCGTCTGCTCCGCACCCCGACCTTTTTGAATTTTCAATTTTCTTTAACTCTTTCCTGTAACATAAACACAAATAAATTAATTGATCACTCGGCAAAAATATCAGGGTGTTACTTCAGGCCATAATTCAATTTATTATAATTTAATTATGGCGAGACAACGTTTCGTATTACGCTCATTTTTTCTTCAAAAACAAAATCAATCAAGTATTTTTTATATTCAAATTAAAAAAAAAAAATGTGTTCATGATTCTATCATTTTATATTTTGTTAGAAATTAATTAGTTTCTTCTGGTGGCTCTCTAAAGACGTCGGTAAAGAAGGTAATTTTTTTGTGATTTTGAAGGGTCATATTTTGCCTGATAATTAATTTATCAAGAAAAAGAAAAAACAGGGTAGTCTAAACAGTCAAATTTAATTTTATAGCAAAAAATTGTAACTAAGAGCATTTTCCAGGAAGAAAACAGCGTAATAAGTTTGTATGAAAAATTACAGACCGCCGGGGCTCTTAAGTAAGTAGTCTAAAAAAACTAAGTAGGCACCTAGCTAACCTACCTGTAGTTGCTACGTAGACTATTAATTTTCTTCCTCACGTCATCTTTTGTTGCATTTGGCTTCATATTTTTATAAATTTGCAATAACTTGCGGAGGTCTTCATTTTTTTTCACTGTATTCAAATAATGTTTATCTTTTGGATTCCACAAAGACGAGCATGTTTCATATAGAAGGATAAACTCCTTCAAGTTAGTTTTTTCCTCGTTACCGTCTACGACAGAATCTTCATCATTAAAAGCAGATGGGAAGTCCTTGAATTCGTCGTCATCACTACTCAGACGTTGTTCCGCCATGGCTGCGTTCGAATACTGACATAAAAAAATATCATGAAGCGCTTACATTTCAATAATATTGAAACCACGCCCCCTGAGTATCGCGGATTTCAAAATTTCCGAATAATTTGTGATATTATCGTGATACTGCGATACAGGATATTATACCATCAATATTATCACGGTATTGCGATATTATTGACAGTGTAATATGCCCCAATGACCCTTTTCTATGGAACAGCTGATTTTTTCTATGTTATACTTGTTCATAGTAAAATTTGTTTGTAAGGATAATTACTCAGATATGTAATTCCCTTTCGGTATATCACACCCTTTCCGACTACCCCTGCCATTTATTATTGCAAATGTTAATATTGTATAAATTTATTGAAACATTTAGATTTTTGTGCCATTTATTTTAATATTTGATGATCAAAAATATACATAATATTCATAATTTATCATGTAATTTTTTTACAATTAATATTTTATTATTTTTATATCATCTTTTTATTAAATGTACAATAAATTATAACGCCAACTAGTTAAGTTATAATAATTCCGCCATATTATATAAAAATGAGTCTTTGTATATTTTTTCATATCTAAGTGTAAATAAATATTTTGTGATGATATTTTGAAATTTGACATTTAATATTTTTCGGTCTCAAATATATTTAAATCTCAAGTTTTTTAAAGGGGTTGTAAATTTGTTGTATGGAAGCTGGTATAAACTTGGTGTACGTAATTTTTTTTTAATTGTCACTGGAAAACATATTCTTTATGTTTTACAGACCGTTTTTAAAATTTATTAATAACAACTAATATCAACAATACATTTGTAGTCCAAAATCAATTAGAGGGTAGTTTTTAAATAATGAACAAAAATATCAGTTTGGAAAAAACATAAATTACGCTTTAACGTTTTTGTTAAATTAAAAACAAAATAATATTCCTCATAAAACATAAAAATGTTTTTATACACTCAAAAACATACCAGCAGGTAAAATCTACTAAATGAAAATTAAATACCAGCAGGTTTATTGTAAAAAAATCTACTAAATGTCGATTCACACATATCAGTGAAGCCACAGTTCCAACACAGTACCGGCACAGTGCGAAATATTCTTTCATGCATTCTCTATGAACATATCCCCACTTGTCAGTGACGACACAGTGCTCTCAATGCGTTCATAGAGAATGTATGAAAGAATATTTCGTACTGTGCCGAAACTGGTTTCACTGATATGTATGAATCGACCTTTAGGCTACGAAAAATATTTTGTTATTATTTTAAAAAACAAAAAAGTTGCCATTTTCAAAATATCACCACAATTCCTAGATTTAATCGCTAAGTAGATACCGCTAATTTATACGAACATACCCACTTAAATTATAAATATTAAAAAATTCAGTAAAAAAACTGAAATAACGTTAAATGACGAAGTCATTGTTGTGGCGAAAAACATTGCAATGTTTGCTATACGAGACAAGGAACGGGTATGAAGTCGAAAGGGGATCATTGTACTTTTTGAAGAAAAAGTTTTTAACCGACTTCAAAAAAGGAGGAGGTTATCAATTCGTCTGTATGTTTTTTTTTATGTTTGTTACCTCATAACTTTTGACTGGGTGAATCGATTTTGATGATTCTTTTTTTATTAGAAAGCTGACGCTTCCAATTTGGTCCTATTTCAATTTAGTCCAGTTCTGATAATGGTATCCATGAGAAAACCATATACCTAAGTCTTAAATTTGCATTAAGTACGTGCGCGACAAATAGATGAATAACTCAATAGTCGGTCTTTTGAAGTCGGTTTTTGTTTTGTAAAAATAATGTTCTTGTTGAAGAAAAAGTTTTTGATTTACACAAAATATATTAACTTTTTTACAATTTATATTAAGTTCAGGTTACAATGTTTTTTCGCCACCTCATTTTGTAGCGTCTTGCCCTTAAATGTGAGGATGAAGCTGAAATTGCGTTGTTTTTTTTTAATATACTCTTTATTGATAAAACTTTAAAATGTCTGATAGCTGCATTTCTTATTATACAGGGTTATAACGAAAGGGTATGCTAAACCGAAAAGGGCTAGTACTCATTATAAGCAACTTTTACTATGAGACCAAACCGGAAATCGCCAAAAAAATTACAGCTGTTCCATACATTTTGTCGAGTGTCATTGACATTTTTCTATGGAACAGCTGATTTTTTTTCGCGAATTCCGGGTTGGTCCCATCGTAAAAGTTGTTCATAATGATGAATACTATTATCCTTTTCGGCTTAGCATACCCTTTATGAATAACCCTATATAGTATATGGTATTGATTTTTGCCATATAAAAAAAACCTGGCCATCTGACAGCTCAAATTTTTTATCTGCATCTCTTTCTATATCAATATGTCCAAAAAGGGAGGCAACCATTTCATCTCGCCAAATCGAAAATGATACAATAAAATCACAGTTGAACCAATACATAAAACTAAACTTTATCAGATATTTTAAAGTTTTTCGAATAAGAATTTTTTGGCCATTGTATTTGGGTTGTCGGCCAAAAAGCAAGAAAGGTTAGACGGAACCGGTACGCTAGGATGAAAGGGTTGTTGTACTCATCATTGTTACATGAGGATTGCTCCATAATTCGTAAAAATGTTTTTTTAATCGTCATTTTTTAAATGAATGGTGGATGTTTTAGATTGGTCAGAAACAAATAAATTATAATAATAAGTACAACCCCCTTTCAGCTTAGCATAGCAGTTCCGCCTAACCCAACCTCGTAGGGCACATTAAAAAATGTATACGTAGAAGTCTATTAATTGAGAATTAATTTATAAAATGAGGGTATATCATATGAATTGATCAAGTATTAATGTGTATTGTATGTAGTTGGAAATATAAATATCACGTAAAAATGTGTTTTAATACATTTTTTTTTTTGGAAATGCGTAAATATTTTTCTTCTTATGTATAAAAATAACTCGAGAATGGTTGGAGCGATTTCGCTAATTTTGATCTTGAAATATTTGTGGAAGTTCAGGGAAGGTTTAAAAGTATAATAAAAAACGGGTGAAACATTTCATATAAAATTGAATTAAGAAATATCAAAATCATTCAAATATAATAATTAAATAAAAATGTCAAAATTAACCTTTAATAATTTGGATAAAAAATAAAATTGAACCCACTGAGAAATTGGAAGAAAAAAGTTAGTTCGGGTCAAATCTTGCAGCTGAATTTTGCCCCACTTCCCGATGTCCGATTGAGCTGAAATTTGGTATACCTGTGTAACTCCGATGACAATGCAATAAAAGCTTGTTTTTTTTTAAATATCTTGTTGACACTTGGAGCGAAGTTTTCAAATTCAGTTCAATTTCTTTTTCAAACATAAAAGTCAGTTAAACAAAAAAGTTACGCAGGTCCCGACTCGAGAAGCATCTTACTGTGCCGCTCTGGGCCGTGGTAAGTTGAATAACCAGAGTTTGTATGAAGATTCTATATTTTCTTTCGCGGATTTAGCAAACTTGTATCACAAAAGTTGTTCACTTTGACGTGTAGAAGAACACCCTTAAATATTATACCTTTGCGTTACACCTTATATTTAGAAGTGAACGAAAAGTATTCAAGAAATGTTGTTTTCTTGTATATTATTAACAAATTATGGAATTATTTACATATCATACGCTTGAATGTGATGTTTTGCTGAATGTTGTATGTAATCGCAGAAAGACGCATTTCTGAAATGACTAATCGAACTGATTGGTAAACAGATTTTGAAGTCTAATAAATCGATGACCGCCGGCTGCACGCACGAAAGTGTCCCGTTACGCTCGTTGTGACGTCACGATCGGAGCGAGATCAGTATGCAATCAAATGCTTTGATAAGACGTTGTCACGTTAAACTATCCGTAAACCGACTTTACAGACTATCTATTTTTTTGACACTTGAAGTAATTGTACTGATTCCACCTTTACCTATTGTGCGAACCGTTTGTGTGGAACGCCCTGAGCGGGTGTTTCCTGATAGATATAATCTGGGTGTCTTCAAGTCGCGAGTGAGTCGGTTTCTTCTAGGCGCGTGCTGCATCGTAGACCGCATCGTTGCTTACCATCAGACATGATGGCGGGCAAAAGCAAGACTAAAATCTAAATAAAAAAATCGGTTGTCTGTAAAGTCGGTTTACTGACGATAGTTGAACGTGACAACGTAATAAGAAAATACTGATAGAATGGTTTCATTTTTCAAAAGAATTTTTTAATTTAATTTTATTAATATTAAGTACCTTAATTATAATTAAGTAAGGTACAAAAGTAATTGACAAATAGGAAAATATACCTAATAGAATACTTATAGGAAATCACAATTTCACTCAGAGCGAGGTAACGCCTCATCTAACGGCACATACGTCATCTTTTTTCGTACTTGCACCCGGCTCCATCGAATTTTAAGACGTTATCACGTCAAAAATTGTCAAAACAAAATTGATTCCAATTTCCATTAAGCCAATAACGGCTTGAATACACCTAATCCGTAATCGGCCGAATCATGCTCTGGCGTCGTCGGCCGGCCGAATCATATGTTAGAATTCGATCGGCCGACGAAGCCAAAGGATAAAGTAAAGGATACGTTAGTTTCCATAGTAAAAGGTATGGAGCCTTATGAAACATTTTATATATTTCGATAACTATCAAAACTCATCTAATGGGTTGATTACACGTGTGGCGAGTCAGTGTCCTCAGCCGAGTACTCGGTTTGTATAAACAGTTTGACGAGGCGAGACAGTCGCTAGAACGATGATTTGTTTGCTCGGCCGAGAGTGCCATTTACTGTCTCGCCACTGTACTGGTTGCGTGTAATCAACCTAAACCCTAGTGTTAGTAAGGTCATTGCGCACTTCACAGCCGTCATTGACTTATAATCGTTTTATGATTGTTATTAATATTGTAATAAATTATTTAAAATGATAAATACTCAATGTTTAATCTTTAATCGTCATGAGAAGCATTTATTTTTAATTTTTGTGTTTAAAATGTTTAGTGTTTCATGAAAGTTTTATTTAGTGTATGAAAATTATTACACTAATGGAAAGCTCACTGATCAATATAGTTTTAAAAAGCTTTTATTGAACTTGCAATGTATGTAACTATGTTTGTTCGGATGGAATCTTGCAACTGAATTTTGAACCACTTCCCGATGTCCGATTGAGCTGAAATTTGGTATACCTGTGTCCTGTGTAACTCCGATGACAATGCAATATAAGATTTCTTAAAAAAATATTTTTTTAAACTTTTTGTTGGCAGTGTTTTAAAACCCTAAACATTTTAAAACACAAATACATTGTGATAGGCAGCTTGGAATGTGTAAAAGTTATGTATTTAGTTTGTTGTACATTGTATTGTAATTTAGTTAGTATATAGTTATATTTTATTGCGCTGAGCCATGTTTAAAATGAGTAATTTTTAATAAACATAGCATTTTGTATGTTTGTTGTTTTTATTGCTTACGAAATCAGTTTAATGGTGGAGAGACCTACTTTAGGTCGCTGTAGAGTACTAAGGACTCAAAAAGATAGACTAGGTTCAATGGTGTTGGAGGCTGAGACACATTTTGGGTCGTAGCACCAACACACACATTTTTTTTTCGCGCCATTTTAGTGACCTGTTTGGCTTATCAGTAGTATATCCGCCTTACAAGCCAGATTACAGCGTCTCGGGTTCGTTTCCCGGCCGGGCAGATGTTTGAATGATGAATTTAAATATCTGTTCCGGGTCTGGGTGTTAGTTGTCCTTGTCTTTGTGTTCCATGGCATCCGACACAGGGTACCCTAGTGGGGAGCTATGACTGTGAAACGTTATTTCTTTACTTCGGTATCTTTCCGGAATACAAAAATACGGTAGGTATAGGTCAGTTATTTCCGCCATTTTTATCTAATCTATTCAGCCGTAACATACACGCAAACTTGGCAACAAAAAATTAAAAGGCAAAGATAGGATAAAATATAGTTTATTTCCTTTAAAAATAGCACTGAAATAATGTATGAAAATACAGTAAAACCGGTTATAACGACGGCAAGGGACAAACTACTTTATTTGCCGAATTCTAAGCCGAAAAGGGCTCTTAGTACTCATCATTATGAACAACTTTTACTATGGGACCAACCTTGAAATCGCGAAAATAAAATCAGCTGTTGCATAGAAAAATGTCAATGACACTTGACAAAATGTATGGAAAAGCATTTTTCATGCGATTTTTTTTATGTAATTAAGTGACGAGACGAGCAAATCGCTCGCCTGATGAACGTCACGTTTGCTCATAACAGGTCTGCGCCACCCAGAATTGTGAACTCGCAGAATTCGCGACCCTGCGCGGCACAGCACTGCGCTCGTCACCCTGAGATATAAGATGTTTAATTTCCTATTTGTTGTGGAATTTCACTGGAAACAATGCCCTTCCAACCGGAACATAGTGATTTCAAGGTTGTTCATGATAAATAAACTTTTGTCGTAAGCAGTTAGTTGGTCAGTATAACCGGACTACTAAACAAATCCTTATTTATTACAATCTCTGATAATCTTGGATACATTTTAAAAATAAAGGGACAACACAAACATGATTATGACTGATAAAAGGGTTATGCGGAACGGTGTACTAGCCCGATAGGGGGTTATTAAGGGTTAAACCAGTTGATCGCAGTACATGGAATGCTGATTGAATATGCGATTTCAAGGGTAAAAGTTTTTCTTGGTGGTATTTACAATAAGTCCCTTTCAGCTAAGAACCACCGTTCCGTGTAATCCTGTGCGTACAATTCCACGACAATCTCACTGATCATTGACCGCAATATAATTACACTTCATTTCAATCGTAGACTAAAAATATGTAAAAAAGCGTCTTTACACTACACAAAAATCGAAATATAAAAAATTTTAATACTTAATTTCTTTCTTTTTTTTTGTTATAATATTAGAATTTTACTTGGAATTACCTGTACTTGCGATCATGTCAAATAAATATCTTTCTTTCTTTTTAGGGTACCGTTTTAGTAAAAAATAATAAACCATTTTGGTTAGGTTCCCACTTCCCACCCAAGGCACGAGTATCCGGTATCCATCAACTCTCAAAGATCTGTTCTCATCATTTTCAAATTACAAATTAGACATTTTTTCTTCACCTAAAATCAGAATGAAGCAAATAAACTTGCGGAATCGATAAAGGTAAATAAAAATAAACACTTTCTCATATAACTAAGGAAACTTAACATAATTAATAATACTTTAAGCATCTTTATAATAATTCCAAAATAATACACTCTGTAGGATAAATTTTCATTAAAAAAGTAAATGCGTATTTAACTAAATATAAAATAGCCTTAAAATAGAACACAAGATTAAAAAAGGGTCGACCAATTTTTAGCACACGAGAAAATAAGTATTTCTTGACAAGAAATAATTGCAAATATTAATAAACCACAGCTCTATTTTGTTTGCAAGAAACATACCAAAGCATATTTATTTACCACAACCGTAACAAATATATAATTTATTGCATTTAACCACCGAACAAACTTAAACTTCACTGAAGTTGTCAGGCATTAAAGCAAATTGCCTACAAAACATTTTTATGCGAGTCAAACGACCCTGTTTACTACTTTTTTACCCCCTACACAAACAGAGAATGTGTTATAAGTGTTTTTAATTCAATTCAATTATTACATGACGATAATTTCTGTCGTTGATCATAATATTGTCTTTGCAGCAATTTTACGGTCCCGCGTTCGTTAAAAATACTACGCAACCCTCGACAAAGCGAGTTTACACTAAGTGTGAAGTCAAGTCCAATCTGCCAAGTCTTGGCAGTTCAAAAATACTGCAGAACCCTCGACAAAGCGAGTCCACACTTGGCAGTTTAATTTATTTGTTTAGACAGTGTTTTATTTTTCGTTTTGTTATGCTTCGGCTACATTAGCGGGCGAAGATTCGTATCGTGTTGGCGCGACAAAAACATCGTGTTCGGACATAGGCGATGTTCTTGTCTACATTAAGGCGGGCGAAGATTCGTGTCGAGTTGACGCGATGCATCGTGCCGGATTGTGTTGTGAATTGACACTGAATTGACGTAGGTGTAGCCACCCAAGCGAATATTGTCGCGACAAATCCCTTTGATCCGTGCCAGTTTACCGACAGCTCCCCGAACTACATCGTCTTCGCCCGAACACTACGCGATGACACGATGTACCCGGCCACATTCATCGCGTTAACACGAATATTCGCTGTAGCCCGCTAATGTAGCCCCAGCATTATTCCAATCAGGCATACAGATGAGTAATTGTAAATGGATTTTGCTTTCGTTTTCAGTGACGCAATCTTCGCTCGTTTGTGCTAAGAACCGGTCAAATAGTGTTCAAGAATAGTTTACAATAACGCATACACCATTACTTTGTGTTTTAGTTAAGAGGAGGGAACTGATTTTCGATGTTTTTTGTCTCTCGTGAAAACACATGTTTTTTAGTATTTATCAGTATTTTTTTTCAGTTTTTTGTTTTGGGTAGTCTCTACCTCGAACGCGCGTTTAACTTTTTTTTTTAATGTATAAATTTATGTTACTTGGACTTGGAAGTGACTTTTATTCGGCAGTGGATGAAAAGTGGTTGATAATGATAAAATTACTGGCGGTTTTCGTAACATTTTCTTCATTATGACATTCTAAATGTCTCGAGTGTTTTCATTTAAATTAACACTATTATAATAACTGAATAAAAGAAACATATTATTAATTGAAATTAATAATAACTTGTTTTTATTATCTATACTAATATTATAAAGAAGTAAAGTTTGTGTGTTTGTATATTTGTTAAATTGTAAGGGGTAATCTCGGGATCTACTGAACCGATTTTAAAAATTCTTTCACCAATAGAAAGCCACATTATTGCTGAGTGTCATAGGTTATATAAAAAACCGAAAAATAAAAATGCTTTTACGTGGTAGTCCGTTTTGCAAAGTGAATCGGAGAAAAAACGGTCCGGACGGCGCGCGAAGGCTTCGGGTTTAATTAACATTACGCCCAACGAAGTGGGCAAGGGTCAGCTAGTAATATAATATAATAACAGACATTTTAGTAAAAAACGAAACGGAAAAAGGTGTGGCAACTCATTTTTCAATTTTGGAGTTAATGAACTCCAATTTCAGTTTTCAATTATTTTTTCGTTTAACTCAACCTTTAATCATCTCACTGCTGTAATACAAGGTCTACCCTCGAAGGGGGATTTCATTTGTCACTACTTAAATTATCATTATCATTATTATTATGACAAGAACATTATTTTTACAAAACAAAAAACAAAAACCGACTTCAAAAGACCGACTATTGAGTTATTCATCTATTTGTCGCGCACATACTTAATGCAAATTTAAGACTTATATGGTTTTCTCATGGATACCATTATCAGAACTGGACTAAATTGAAATGGGACCAAATGGGAAGCGTCAGCTTTCTAATAAAAAAAGAATCATCAAAATCGATTCACCCAGTCAAAAGTTATGAGGTAACAAACATTAAAAAAAAACATACAGACGAATTGATAACCTCCTCCTTTTTTGAAGTCGGTTAAAAATGTATATCGTTAAAAGCATTGAACACGCGAACTAAAGAATTTGTCAAGACTTTAATTATTATTTGTTTACTATGGAAACTAACGTGGTTTTCACACATTTTTGTTATAATTAAACACGAGAAACGAACGAGACGCAACCGCGAGCGAGCGCGTCACGTTTGTAAACTCGCCTGATGAAGGTCACCGAATGTGAGCGAAACTAGTCGTAGTAGACGACTTAATTTTTACGTGAGTATTCCCGTGTTTAATTATAACAAAAATATTATTTGTCTAATTATTAAATTTATTTACGTTAAAACATTAAAAACACGCGAACTAAAGAACGTAAATCAGTTCCTCGCTCTTAACGCCATAACAAAACGCAATTTACATACAGCTTTGTTCTTCACCATTATTGCAATGTTTGCCAATTTTTCTTGTTACTTTTTTAGTTTCATTTTAACGCAATGTAAACAAAAGAGACAAAAAAGCATAAAAAGTTATATCTTAGAACAGTAAATAGGTCTTAGAGCCTTGCTTATAAACCCTGCCTAAAGTTAGTCACTTAAAACGCTCTAACAACTTCTCGTGCGAAAACAAGACGAAACACTTTAAGCAATGATTAAATTTAAGCAAGGTTTATCTTTCGCGCAATCTTAAATTTTTGAAGATATAATCATTGATTTGGAAGTAAATTTATCAACAGATAAAATTACTAGTTTATTGTAAATACAGGGTTATTCATAAACGGTATGCTAATCCGAAAAGGGCTCATAGTACTCATCATTATGAACTTTACTACGGGACCAACCCGAAATTCGTGAAGAAAATATCAGCTGTTCCATAGAAAAATGTCAATGACACTCGACAAAATGTATGGAACAGCTGATTTTTTTTCGCGAACTGCGAGTTGGTCCCATAGTAAAACTTCATAATGATGAGTACTATGAGCCCTTTTCGAATTAGCATACCCTTTACAATTTTCATTTTGACATCTATTTTCGAGAAAAAACTAAACACAGTTTTTTTAAATTAACTGTAGCTTTCTTTCTATTGAGAAAGGACGACGCCGCAACTGGTTATATCTATATTACCTCTTATCTCAGATCAAGTAGAAAGTCAGTCCCGCCTTAGATACAGGTGAAGCTAAAAACTACCCTACTAACCGTGTACGTATACTTTAAATACATAATATTATACGCATAAAAACTTTTATTACTACTTATTTTTCTTGTACACGTTCTCTGAGCAACTGACGTAAGAATTGACGATTGATTCGGGTAGTTTTTATGCGTTAAATATGTGCTTGAAGTATACACGGGCAGTAGGGTAGTTTTCGGCTTCACCTGGATCTAAGGCGGGATATCTGCCTTTCTAATTGATCTAAGACTTTTACTTTTAATAAGGTTTTTTGTATTTTTTTTCTTAATATAAATCGAGCGACTTCGAGACACGTTGATCGTTGTAATCTGAAACAAAAGAAAAAGTAATTTAGTAAATAAACTTGAAACTGTAATTTAGCATTACAGGGTTATAAGTAAAGGGTATGCTAAGCCGAAAAAGCTTTTAGTACTCATCATTATGAACAACTTTTACTATGGGACCAACCTGGAAATCACAAAAAAAATCAGCTGTTCCATCATTTTGTAGAGTGTGATATTTTTCTATGGAACGGCTGATTTTTTACGCGATTTCCGATTTGATCCCATAGTAAAACTCATTCACAATGATGAGTACTTTTCCCTTTTCGGCCAGCATACCTTTTCTTCACAACCCTGTATTTTAAGAACACCACTTGTATGCCATCTGTATTCCCATTTACCCGTGGCCAATTGGCCAAGCCTTCTCAAAACGAATTAATTACGAGGACATCGGCCAGGCGTTGACCGCTTTACGGCGGACCTGAGTCCGACAAAAAAAAAATGTAAAACAAGTTTTTAGGCATAAGACTGGTACTATTATCTCTTCTGTGGCAAAAGGTATGACGCACACTACGACAGCTCGGCGATTAGAACGTAGCTTTAAAAGCTTTTATTTAACTTGCAATGTATGTGTTATTCCACCGCCAAGCAGTAATGTGCAACATTACTGTGTTCCGGTTGGAAGGGCATTGTTTCAGTGAAATTACAGGGCAAATGGGAGATTAAACAACTTATATCTCAGGGTGACGAGCGCAGTGCTGTGCCGCGCAGGGTCGCGAATTATAAGAGTTCAAAATTCTGGGTGACGCAGACCTGTTATGGGCAAACGTGACGTTTAACATCAGGCGAGCGATTTGCTCGTCTCGTCACTGCCCCTGCGCGGCACAGCACTGCACTCGTCATCCTGAGATATACCTTTTTTATCAGTGTACGTATTTCACGTTACAATTTATGCTAGGCCTACTCTACTAGCACAATTCTGACACGACACATTATTATCACCCAACAGGAAGTAAGTAGTACTGTGATATTATCACCGACACACCGACACAAAATACCTACCACCCGATTATGCAGGGCTATTCATAAAGGGTATGCTAAGCCGAAAAGGGCTCATAGTACTTATAATACGAGTCAGCAGTTCCATACATTTTATCGAGTGTCATTAAATAAATAAATAAACGTTTCACACTCATAGCTCCCCACTAGGAATAAATCCTGTGTCGGGGATGCCATGGAACACACACAGAGGACAAGGACAACTAACACCCAGTCTCTGAACAGATATTTAAACATTGACATTTTTTTATGGAACAGCTGATTTCTTTTTCGCGAATTTCGGGTTGGTCCCGTAGTAAAAGTTGTTCATAATGATGAGCCCTTTTCGGCTTAGCATACCCTTTATGAATAACCCTGTACAAGGTGTAACGGAAAGGTGTAGTAACACTTAAGGGTGTTCTTCTACACGACAAAGTGAACCACTTTAGTGACATAAGTTTGCAAAGTTCGAGAAAACAAACATACAAGTGAAGCTATAAATAAAATAAAAACAAAAAAAAAATATGTATATAATTTTTTTTTAATTTTCATGTGCTTTTTTGGTACTAAAATAAAATAAAACTAAACTAACTAAAACTAAAAAGCGTGTAAAAACAAGATATCAAATCTCCATACAAAATATTTAATCACGTGATTCAACTTTCCATGGATTCGATATTTTCTTTCTCGAATTTAGCAAACTTGTGTCACAAAAGTTATTCACTTTGACATGTAAAAGAACACCCTTAAGCATTACTACACCTTTCCGTTACACCTTGTTGATAACACAAACGAACGCTTACCACCGCTATCGGCCTGCTAATTGAATTATTGTATTAATTCGAAACATGATAACCTATCGCGATTCGCCGAAAGTGATTAAAATACCTAAATACTAAAATAATAACAAGTACTATTAATAAATACAAGTTAAATAAAAGCTTCTAATAAAATCGCAAAAAATACAAGTTGACATTTTCTAGGTTATCATAGACCTCATCATTACGAACAACTTTTACTACGGGACCAACCCAAAATTCGCGGAATAAAACCAGCTGTTCCATAGAAAAATGTCAATGACACTCGACAAAATGTATGGAACAGCTGATATTTTTTTCGCGAATTCCGGGTTGGTCCCATAGTAAAAGTTGTTCATAATGATGAGTACTATGATGACCCAGAATATGTCAATTGTAACCAGTCAACCGAACAGTGGACACTTTTCGTCCTAATAGGCGTGACGAAAGATTTTATAATCCTCTTCCATAATGTGAGTACACATTTACTATTTACAAAAAAGCCTTTATTTCGGTAATAAACTTAAGTTTAACGAAGTTTGAAGCCATTTTTCACATATTTTTTCAACAGTGCCCGAAAACAGCTTGCTTGTGTCATGGCGTCGATTTGACGTCACGGCTAGTAAACATGTCATTGTGTCTATGCGTGATGAGCGGCGGATGACCTGAGTTCACTGAGGCGTGACGTCATACGCTGTGATTGTTGTTTCTGACAAGATGGCCGATTGCTGTATTTTAATGTTTTAATTTATTGAAAATCTTAATAATCTGTTTTTTTAAAAATAAATCTAAACATGTGTTTTAAATTTTTTTAATCTGGCTAGTCCCCTGAAAGCATTGAATCGGCGATTTTTTGATACTGTCGTCATGCCTATTATAAACCTTGCCTAAAGTTAACTTCGATCAAATTCTCCGTCTCGTTTTCGCACGTCACATTTGCTTTATTTTTAATTGACTTCAAAAAGGAGACGCTGAGCCGAATAACTTTTAATGGACCATAGAACAAGAACATTATTTTTACAAAACAAAAAACAAAAACCGACTTCAAAGGACCGACTATTGAGTTATTCATCTATTTGTCGCGCACGTACTTAATGCAAATTTAAGACTTATATGATTTTCTCATGGATACCATTATCAGAACTGGACTAAATTAAAATGGGACCAAATGGGAAGCGTCAGCTTTCTAATAAAAAAAGAATCATCAAAATCGATTCACCCAGTCAAAAGTTATGAGGTAACAAACATAAAAAAAAAAAAAAAAAAAACAAAACATACAGACGAATTGATAGCCTCCTCCTTTTTTTAAGTCGATTAAAAATGTCAATAATACTCAACAAAATGTATGGAACAGCTGATTTTTGCGATTTCCGGGTTGGTCCCATAGTAAAAGTTGTTCATGATGATTTACTATAAGCTTTTTTCAGTTTCATACCCTTTTCTTCTAACTCTGTATATTACAATGTATGACCACAGCTTCGGTCCTGCAAGCAAGAGGTATACCCAACTATCCATAGGTATACCCAGCATTATTTTTACACGAATAATTTCGATGTTTGACCACCAACTCGCCTGTTGGTAAGCGACGATGTGGCCGAAGATGAAGCACGCAGACTAGAAGATACCTATTCACTCTTTTTTTATTGTAGAGAGTGAGGAGACGAGCAAATCGCTCGCCTGATGTTAAACGTCACGTTTGCCCATAACAGGTCTGCGCCACCCACTCTGACCGTAAAAAGCCTGATATTGAATCACAAGGAAGCCGGCAGTCTGTTCCATTCCCTACGAATCAGAAACGTAGATTCAAAATTATGGGACAAATAATGCTGTGGATGATAATGATGATGTCTACAGACCAGTGTGCCTAGCATAGAGTTACCATATCTCAGGATTTGTCCTGAGATTTCAGGATTTTTTCGAATTTATCAGGATTGCGGCCGGATTTTGCAAATCTCAGGATTTTCCATAAAACACAGGTTACATTTTAAGATACATATATCTTTAATTGCGTGCGTAGCGACGGGCGGTGCGGCTGCCACCGGGCGCCGCTTTGAGTGCGATGTGCAAGTTGCAACGCGTGAGCTAGATCCGCAGTGTATAAAACGATAACACATAATACGTTTTTGAAAGAAAATTCTCAAACTGTATAAAATCTTAGGACTTTTCCATGGAAATCAGGCCTTTTCTCCGGTCTTTTGATTTTTTCATCTGGTAACCCTAGCCTAGCACCACTTTGACGTAAAATTACGAAGCGAGTATTCGAAAGAAAAGTACGCCATTTACTGTCAGGGGCGTATTTTTCTATCGAATACTAGCGGCCCGTCCCGGCTTCGCACGGGTAGACTTTGGGATAAACGTAGAGTAAATTGAAATCGGTCCAGTCGTTCACGCGTGATGGCGTGACCAAAGGTGTTGAGAATAATTATAGGAACTCTTTGTTATAACCTCTATTCTCATGCTATTGCGTAACTATAGCAACCGTAGTTTGTTGATGCTAACTTGTCAATTTATAGTAAAAATTATCAGTATAAAACGCACACTGTTTTGATAGATATGATTGAATTTGAACTTTGTACAGAGGTAATAAAGTGCAAATTGACTCTTGGACGTTAGGAACATACCTACATTGCTTAAACAACAGTGAGTGCTTGCAATTCAATATGAACTTTATACAATAGCAATAAAGCTCGTTTTAGTTAGAAAACGTTTGTATGGGAAAAAGAAAAGGGCTGTTTTTAGAGTTTTTCAATATTTCTGAGAGATTTTCTTAATATTTTTTTTCGTAAGAACCTTCTCCTAATAATAACAAATACAACAAAAAAAGAATTAGTGAAATCGGTCCAGCCATTCACGCGTGATGCCGTGACCAAGGAAAACGGGTTTCATTTTTATATATATAGATAGATAGATAGACTAGCTATGTATGTTTCAATGGCGCAGGAAAACAAACTCGAAGGTCGGCCATTGATTCGTGAGGACCTTGTGGGCTGTACGTGAGGAGAGCCACGTTGATGTAACCTTACCTTATAACCTTTCAAATGTGATGTGAGACGCCTCGACTAGAATATGCTCTTGCTCATCCTACTAATATTGTATTTAAAAATATTTTCTAATATTATAATTAAAACAAGCTTTTTTTTGCATTGTCATCGGAGTTGCACAGGTATACCAAACAGCTCAATCGGACATCGGGGTGGGGCAAAATTGAGTTGCAAGATTCCACCCGAACAAACATAGTTGCACTACATTCTGACACTCCAGTACCAATAAAAATAGTAGATTGTACAACGAGGGCATAAAACAAGCCATTTTAGGTATTATGAGACGTTTAGCTAGCCCGAGCCGAAGGCGAGGGCGGATATAAAGTCGAGGATAAAATGGGTTTTATGCCCGAGTTTTACACTCGACTTTTCACATCGATTGCGAGGAAATAAATTAAAATATAATAAAAAATATATTTACAAAAATAATAAATTAATTAATTAAATAATAATAAATATAAATTAAAAAAAAAACACTTGACCAATTAATTGAAAAAAAAATAAAAAAAAACATTAATATTTTTTAAATTATTAAAAAAAATTTTTTTAATTAAAATTCACATTATTTTTTTTCATATTAATATGAATATTTTTTTAAAATATATATTTTTTTAATTTTAATCAAATTTACTATTTAATCAATTAATAAAAAAAATGTATTTAAAATAAATTATTTTTAATTATATTAAAAAAATAATTAAATACAAAGAAATAGATTTAACAAATTATTTTTTATTTAATAAAAATAACATACTACACATCAATAGAATAGAAAATCAAATTTAACAACAAGAACCTTTTTTCAACCCCTCTGAATAAAAAAAAATACTATCTACGATCTAAATCTTCTACAGGTTTTATATTTTAAAAAACACGAGGAAACTTCTTACACGAAAGAAGAATAAAAAAATAGAACCTCTTTTTTTCAACCTCTCAAATCTCTTCTCTTTTCAAATTTTTTGCGTAAAAGTCCACTTTTACGCACAAGGGCAAAAAAGTAATCTGTTTTTATTCAGAGAGGTTCCTTTTAAGCACAAGAGCCTAAAACATCGCTTTAGTCCGCCTACACAGGGCGTAAAGTAGGACTTTACGAGCAGGAGAAGTGAAAAAATATTTCGCCAATGAAAAACTGCACTGTCCTTAAGTAATCTACACTAATATTTGTATGTTTGTAGTGAATAAACTTAAAAACTACTACAGTATTTAAAAGTTAATTCACCAATATAAAGCTACATTAATACCGAGTAATATAATATATCCTACTAATATTATAAACGCGAAAGTTTGTAGGAATGTTTGTTTCGCTTTCACGCAAAAATGGCTGAACGGATTTACATGAGGAATGAAGGTTGTTCATGGTCCGGATTAACAAAAACGCGGGTAAAACCGCAGGGCGCAGCTAGTAGACTATATTTCATACCCGTGCGAAGCCGGAGCAGGTCACTAGTAGGCCATAAATTAGAAAATCCGTCAGTGTCACAAAGAATCAACCAAATACAACCGTTAAACATTTAAATCAATTCAACATTATTTCAATAACCAATTGATCCAATCAACACACGCCTACATTTACCAATTATTCAATAACCAATTGATTCAATTGACATACGCTAGCATGCATTGACATACAACCGTGTCAAGGGTGTCGTTTGATAAAAATATGTGCTAATTGGCGATGCTGCGCAACCTCCGTAAAACAATTGACAAGGTACATAAAACAATTGTTAGCTAAATAGCAAACTTTATTACCCCTAGTATAAATTCAAATAATTGTACAGAGTGGTGGAGACGAGCAAACCGCTCGCCTGATGTTAAACGTCACGTTTGCCCTTAACAGGTCTGCGTCACCCAGAATTTTGAACTCGCAGAATTCAAGACCCTGCGCGGCACAGCACTGCGCTCGTCACCCTGAGATATAAGATGTTTAATTTCCTATTTGTTGTGGAATTTCACTGGAAACAATGCCCTTCCAACCAGAAGACAGTAATGTTTGCACATGTTTGCTTTATTTGTCTGCTCTGGGTCTGGGTGTTAGTTGGCCTTGTCTTTGTGTTCCATGGCATCCGACACAGGCTATCCTAGTGGGGAGCTGTGAGTGTAAAACGTTTTTTCTTTTTGTTTTTTATTTTATAAGGAAAGTGTATAAGCCGAAAAGGGCTCATAGTACTCATCATTATGAACAACTTTTACTATGGGACCAACCCTGAAATCGCAAAAAACTGCTATTATGTACATAGAAAAATGTCAATGACATTAGACAAAATGTATGAAAAAGTTGATTTTTTTTTGCGAATTCCGGGTTGGTCTCATAGTAAAAGTTGTTCATAATGATGAGTACTATGAACCCTTTTCGGCTTAGCATACCCTTTACTTATAACCCTGTAGTACAGCACAAATAACCGGGACCTATAAAATTTTAGTACTAATAAAGTAGTTCCGGTGATTACACTCCACAAACATACTTAAACGCTGCTCAAATTTAACCACTGTTTAAAATTCTCCGTCTTGTTTCCGCACGCGACATATCACGTCTACGAGAAGTCATAAGACCATTTTAAGCAATGTTTAAGTTTAAGCCACGGTTAAAAGTAAAAACAACAAACTTTACCTGAAATAACCAAAATAGTTTAAAAAACTAAAAACACGCATTGTCATTGGTCTTTGACAGGTGTGCAAAGTTTGAATTAAATCTGATCGTTCAAAGTAGGGCAAAATCGAGCTCAAAGGAGTCGGTTACATACATACATACAGGTAAAACTAATAAAAGCGTGTTAAAAACAGAAATAACACCTAAAAATGTTAAGAAAAATCTAATAAAGCCACAACAAAGAAGCGAGAACCTCCTTTTCTCTTGTAAAGTAGGTCAAACGTTATATAACCAATTTGCATATTACATAAACTACACAATACCTGTTCTCAATGCATATTTACGAAAGTCTGTCTGTTTTATTATACGATTTAACGGCTGAACGGATTTGCATAAAACTTTGTATAAAGATAGAATTTACCCTGGATTTTAACAGGGTCTTTGCCACTGTGGATACATGATCCTGTATACAGGGTTATATGGAAAGGATATGCTAAGCCGAAAGGGGCTCATAGTACTCATTATTATGAACAACTTTTACTATGGGACCAAACCGGAAATCGCGAAAAGAATATCAGCTGTTCCATACAAAAATTTCAAGGGCACTCGACAAAATGTATGGAACAGCTGATTTTTTTCGCGAATTCTGAGTTGGTCCCATAGTAAAAGTTGTTCATAATGATGAGTACTATGAGCCCCTTTCGACTTAGCATATTAAGCATATCCTTTCCTTATAACGCTGTACCTCGTAAATCGCGTAACGCCGCAGGCAACAGCCAGTACAAATAAGACGTTCAAACAGAACTCATGTTTATATCTTTGTCTTCTTTCATTTAGAAAGGGAAATCCACGTATTGTGTTATCGACAGTTCGCAGAAAACGGGTTACCGAGGCAGTTCGACGAAATCAATATTTTGCTAAACAATATCACCGACCAGTGAAGGTTGTCCATTAATCAATTCCTCACCAGACCAGCACCGCTTCGCCTTACAATATGAAACGACGTTTTATCACGTGGCATAAAGTACATTTCAGACTTTTTATTATACATTTTTATTCAGCCCGGCCATCTTGGAAAAGGGGGTAGAAGTGGTTTTTATGGTATATCTGAAACTATAGGTCTCACAAAAAAATATCAAAACATCTTTTGTAGCAAATAAAATTATCTACAACTTTGGTCAAGTATCGATGAAAATATAAATATTTTTTTTGGACAAACGTAACAAAAACAGTTTTTTTTCTGAGAGGTGAACTCCAACTCCAACGACATCTAATAAGAACTTGTTTTGATAACAGTTTTTTTTTGTATATGTATCTTGTTTCTAATTTTAAGTTATTCAATATTAATCTATTTTTCTTGTCTATAAAACCCCGTTACTTCGTTCATTCATACTTTTGGATGATATTAATATAACTGGTTACTTGTCATATCAAATTTCACACCTTGAAGAACCGGTTTCTTATCTTTTGATTAATTTCTTTGAAAAAAGAGTAGGTATTTCAAAGATCTTTGGATGGATCTAATGATTAATTGATTAACGTTTTAAACCGACTGATAAAAAAGAGGAAGTTTCCACTTCCCGATGTCCGATTGAGCTGAAATTTGGTATACCTGTGTAATTCCGATGACAACGCAATAAAATCTTTTATACTCAATATTTTTTTCAATAGCTTGTTTTAGATATTTTTATTCTTTTTATTTTTTGGCGTAGGTATGTTGAATCCACCAGCCCGCACTTGGCAGCGTGGTGGAATACGGCCTAATCACCCTTCGAGGGTAGACCTGTATCCCAGCAGTGGGAGGATTAAAGGTTGAATATGTTGATGATATTTTTGTTATGAGCAAACGTGACGTTTAACATCAGGCGAGCGATTTGCCCGTCACATCACTCGATTACAAAAAAAGCAGTCAAGCAACTGGCCAAAGGATATTCAACCTTACCAAAGCCCGCCACTTCCTGGATTCCGTTATAATTCCTAAGCACGTTTCGTGCGTCATGCGTCTGTTATTTCTGTTAATCATCGTCTTTGGAGGTTGATTGTCCTCGACCTTCCGCGAAACGCATATGTGCATCACGAGAGAATAAGGCTCGATTCACATCGCATTAGGTCCGGAACTTTGGAAAAAAGTAAGTTCTCGCGAATTTATTTATTTTATCTGCCGCAGCGTAGCTGAATCGATTTCGATTTTTTTTGTCTCAAAAGCCTGCTAGAGCGTTCTTAGCTATGATTCAATCTACTATTTAGAAACTTTATTTTGTCGGTAATTTTTAAGAATTCACTCGTGTAAAAAGTTGCAATGTATTAAGGAACTCTATAAGGTCGAAAATCGTTTGACAGTTAATATTTGAAACTCCTGGAAAGTCCATACTAAAATTAAACCCCGGTTTTTACAATGTGTCACTTTGTTATCAGTTTTGTCGACAGCTAGCTTGAACTATTAAAGATTTTTTTATGTTATTAAGTGATGAGACGAGCAAATTGCTCGCCTGATGTTAAACGTCAGGTTTGCCCATAACAGGTCTGCGTCACCCAGAATTTTGAACTCGCAGAATTCAAGACCCTGCGCGGCACAGCACTGCGCTCGTCACCCTGAGATATAAGTTGTTTAATCTCCCATTTGCCCTGAAATGTCACTGGAAACAATTAAGCTAATTTGTTCCTCTAGCCGCACTACAAGACTATTAGATGATGTATTGACGTCGATTTAATCGAAATATTCACTTCCAAGAAATAATAATTAACAAAACATTTTTTTTTAAATTCTTTTCTATACTAATATTATAAAGAAGTAAAGTTTGTGTGTTTGTATATTTGTTAAATTGTAAAGGGTAATCTCAGGATCTACTGAACCGATTTTAAAAATTCTTTCACCAATAGAAAGCCACATTATTGCTGAGTGTCATAGGTTATTTAAAAAACCGAAAAATAAAAAGGCTTTTACGTGGTAGTCCGTTTTGCAAAGTGAATAGGAGAAAAAACGGTCCGGACGGCGCGCGATGGCTTCGGGTTTAATTAACATTACGCCCAACGAAGTGGACAAGGGTCAGCTAGTTTGTAATAAAAATAAAATTAAGAAACTCAATAAATACGTGGAATTATAATATTAAATAACATGTTATTTAAATAATAATTAACATTATAAGGCGAGAAGTAATTTCAATAAATATTTTCAATATCTATCTCCACGGCTGAACGAATTCCGTTAAAATTCCATGCATATCAGGCAGCACCAATTTCTTCGCGTCTATTTTATTATACGGCAGAGCTATCAGCAAATACTATAATTATTCTACATACGCACTAATTAGACAATTCAAGGCTCTATGATTACAACACGACCAAACTCCTACATCATTCCACGAGGGCGCCACCATCGCGATTTCTAAGAACAACTGATGGCGTCCGATGAAAATTATTAGTTCGTAGTTTCGCCACGTGTTTAGTTGACTTGGTTGTTATTTTTAGTTTAGAACACCTGTTGATATTTATTCAGCTGGTTTAGTTTCACTAGTGGTAGCATGCGGGTTTACTCGGGTTTAAAGATGTTATGGCCAAATAGCGGAAAGCGAATTAAAAAAATAGCTAAAAAACTAAACGACAGAAGAGGCCGTATGCTGCAATATTTAGTTATTTAGTTTTAGTACCGAAATGCTTGAAAAGTTTTTTTTGCAACAGTTGTTGTTTCAGTTTGAAACGAATGCAACTAGATGGCGCTTTCTTGCTTTTTCAAACCTATAAAAAGGTGTTGGCTGACCTGACTGACATACCAGTCTAAACCGCTGCTAGAAAATAACTTGATATGAGAGTTTGTCTTCTGAATGATGTGCTCTAAGTCCTTGTAGTGGTAGGGCTCTTTTGCAGAGCCCGCCTGGGAAGTACCACACCTTTGCCAGTTCTACCGCCAAGCAGTAATGTGCAAACATTGTGTTCCGGTTGGAAGGGCATTGTTTCCAGTGAAATTACAGGGCAAATGGGAGATATAAACAGTTTATATCTCAGGATGACGAGCGCAGTGCTGTTCCGCGCAGTGGCTTGAATTGAAGAGTTTAAAATTCTGGGTGACGCAGACCTGTTATGGGCAAACGTCACTCAATTACATAAAAAAAAGTAATTTGCGATATTCAACCCTTAAAGGGGTCAAATGAAATACATAATAAGGTTTGTATGAAAAAAATATTGTTTAGAGCCGTAAACAGACATCACTCAAACATAATGTTAATGGCCAATACTCTACTTTTTTTTTCAAAAATGGCGGATCAAACCTGGACAAGATTGGCAAGAGAGGCCTATGCACAGCAGTGGGCAAAAACTGGCTGATGATGATGATGCTATTTGCTATCAAATGACTAGTCAAATATAGGGTTATTCATAAAGGGTATGCTAAGCCGAAAAGAGCTCATAGTACTCATCATTATGAACAACTTTTATTATGGGACCAACTCGAAATTCGCGAAAAAAAAATCAGCTGTTGCATAGAAAAATGTCAATGACACTCAACAAAATGTATGGAACAGCTGATATTTTTTTCGCGAATTTCGAGTTGGTCCCGTAGTAAAAGTTGTTCATAATGATGAGTACTACGAGCCCTTTTCGGCTTGGCATACCCTTTATGAATAGCCCTGTATATAAATCTAAAACGATTGTTAAGTTAATTTTTATGTTTGTCATGTTTTACGAGTTCCAATTATGATAAAGATTTGACTACAATCTTTACGATCATACATTAACTATATGACATGCTTCCTTTGTCGTTAGTTTATTGGTTTTTCATGTTATTTATGTGTTTAATAACAATTAATAAGTCCCTTGTTAGGAAATCTGGGTGATAAAGACATTACGTTTCAGATTTGTACCTATTTAGATTATAATCTTTACATTTACACATATTATAGAACTATAGACGTCGCAATCTGTCTGAGGAAAATTTTAACTTTTTGCTTGTGGTAGCACATACACAGTAAAATATGTATGTATGTTTCAGATTTGTACCTATTTAGATTATAATCTTTACATTTACACATATTATAGAACTATAGACGTCGCAATCTGTCTGAGGAAAATTTTAACTTTTTGCTTGTGGTAGCACATACACAGTAAAATATGTATGTATGTTTCAGATTTGTACCTATTTAGATTATAATCTTTACATTTACACATATTATAGAACTATAGACGTCGCAATCTGTCTGAGGAAAATTTTAACTTTTTGCTTGTGGTAGCACATACACAGTAAAATATGTATGTATGTTTCAGATTTGTACCTATTTAGATTATAATCTTTACATTTACACATATTATAGAACTATAGACGTCGCAATCTGTCTGAGGAAAATTTTAACTTTTTGCTTGTGGTAGCACATACACAGTAAAATATGTATGTATCATATCATTAGTATCCGCAGCAAGTTTTTTTTCATAACATAAATATCACCCCTTTTCACCCCCTTAAGGGTTGAATATCGCAAATTCTTTTCTTAGTGTATGCCTAATTGCCTACATTATACAGAAGACATACTCAAACATTACTGTGTTCCGGTTGGAAGGGCATTGTTTCCAGTGAAATTACAGGGCAAATGGGAGATTAAACAACTTATATCTCAGGGTGACGAGCGCAGTGCTGTGCCGCACAGGGGCTTGAATTATAAGAGTTCGAAATTCTGGGTGGCGCAGACCTGTTATGGGCAAACGTGACGTAATATCAGGCGAGCGATTTGCTCGTCTCGTCACTAATTACATAAAAAAAAAAATACTCTCCAAATTACAACAGTTTATAGGAGCAGCGGTTTAGGCTGTGCCTTGATGTCATTCAGGTATACCCCGTATACCTTTTAAACAAAACCTAACGGCTGATCCGATTTTGGTAAAACACGTATAAGAACCACAGCTTGAAAACCTGCTTTCAAATGAAAAATCGCATCCAAATCGGTTCGCCCGTTTCAGAGCTACGATGCCACAGACAGACACACATAGTAGTCAAACTTATAACACCCTTTTTGCGTTGGGGGTTGAAAAAAATAGATCATGGCTCTTTCATTCATGCGCCATAATATACTAAGGGGCGAAAAGGGGGTCCGGCCCCGTAAACCCCCTTATTACGCCCCCGCACGTGTACACCAATCGATTACTTACGCAGCTGGCGAACAATCGATTCCGTCGCATACGAATTAGTTATTTATAAACGAAGTGGATCGAATCGGCGAATTATAGTAATAATTATTATTATGTGAATCGAATGCTGTTTATTTTTCTTATTAGTTTATATAATACTAGATGCGCCCCGCGGTTTCACCCGCGATTTCCGGAATAAAAAGTAGTAATAAGGGATTGGTATGCTAAGACGAAAAAGATTCTTAAAGCTCATCACATGAATAACTTTTACTATGGGATCAACAAGGACCAGCAAGGGAGAGGAGGCCTATACCCAGCAGTGGGTCGATACAGGCTGACAATGACGATGACCAACCAAAATTTGTCAATGTCAATGACACTCGACAAAATGTATGGAACAGGTGATTTTTTTACGCGAATTATAATCCTGTATGTAATTCCAAAGGAAAGCTAGCTTCATATCAAACATTATTTCAGACAACACGAAAAGTTTAAAACAAGACAAATTTTAATTTGGCTGTTAAAGTTTTCTTCTTATATCTATCTTTCTTTATTTTTGAAATGTCTTTATAGCTAAAAGAAAAGTAAAATTTGAATATTTATCTCAAGTTTAGGCGTACTTTAGGAAATTAATATTTAAATTCTACTATGTTAAACATTTAATTTGTAAGTCCTAGATAGTTTTTACTATCTAACTGCCGTTTAGTTTTATAGTTAAGTTTAAAGTGGTTAAGTACAAAGATAAGTAAACTGGCTTAACTACTTTTGAAAGTTAAGAGGGTGATAAAAGGTTGTTGGCTAATATGTTTCACTCAATATATTTTTAAATGTAATTTAAAATCGTTTAGATTGGCCTTTATAAAATCAACAGATAAAATAATTTAAAAACATTTTTAGTCTTTTTAACCGACTTCAAAAAAGGAGGAGGTTATCAATTCGTCTGTATGTTTTTTTAATTTATTTTTTTATGTTTGTTACCTCATAACTTTTGACTGGGTGAATCGATTTTGATGATTCTTTTTTTATTAGAAAGCTGACGCTTCCCATTTGGTCCCATTTCAATTTAGTCCAGTTCTGATAATGATATCCATGAGAAAACCATATAAGTCTTAAATTTGCATTAAGTACGTGCGCGACAAATAGATGAATAACTCAATAGTCGGTCTTTAGAAGTCGGTTTTTGTTTTTTGTTTTGTAAAAATAATGTTCTTGTTAAACAAATGTTTGTATTATTTGTCAAAGAAAATCTTGAAATAAAACTACTTATCCTAGCAACAGAGTGGTCTATAACGAGAACAGATTGCCTGAAGATACAATATTAGACAAGACTTTGAACACATTTAAAAATAAATTAGACTTGTGGTTTAAATAATTATTTTTACAAAAATAAAAACAAAAACCGACTTCAAGAGACCGACTATTGAGTTATTCATCTATTTGTCGCGCACATACTTAATGCAAATTTAAGACTTATATGGTTTTCTCATGGATACCATTATCAGAACTGGACTAAATTGAAATGGAACCAAATGGGAAGCGTCAGCTTTCTAATAAAAAAAGAATCATCAAAATCGATTCACCCAGTCAAAAATTATGAGGTAACAAACATTAAAAAAAAAAAAAAAAACATACTGTCGAATTGATAACCTCCTCCTTTTTTGAAGTCGGTTAAAAAGGGAATATTGTGCTGACGGAAAAATATGACTGATAAATGAGTAAATTTCGACACTGCAAGATATAGGCACATCAGCTTACGCTGCTCGCCTATCATCAAATAAATTAATTATTAATTAAATATTGACTCTCACAAATTTTGAGGTCAAAATCAACATCTTCCATCCTACGTAATTTTTTTTAAATTAATATTTTAAAGCCAGAAATAGAAAAATATTGTGTTATAATTAACATGGGTATACTACGTACGTACAAACATAAATACGAAAAACCGTAAAAACGAAGTTGTTTTCTGCGACTTGTTTCAATCACATTCGGTGACCTTCATCAGGAGAGTTACAAGCGTGACGCGCTCGCGGTTGCGTCTCGCCAGGCACACAACACACAAATTTTGCTAATTACAACAAAATGTATCAAAACCATGTTAGTTTAGTAGAAAAAAATACTTACAAATACTAAGGCATGATCTGGCATCCCTGCGCTCTGATGCTGCCCATCCTCGCCAGCCGCTTCCCGATCGTCTGCACATGGAAGCCGATCCGCTGCAACGCTTCATGATCCAGGATCTTCCGTCCATCAAAAATGTACGCCGGCTTCATCATCACTTCGTAAATCTTTTGGAAGTCTAACGTCTTGAACTCGTCCCACTCGGTACACAAAACTATGGCATGAGCTCTCGTTGCTGCAGAGTATGCAGTCTCGTGTATCGTAACGTTTTTTCTAGTTGATTCCTGCTCGGATGCTATGTACGTGTTTGTTAGCTCATAGAATATCTGATCGGTTTCCACTTTAGGGTCGTAGATGTGTAATTTGGCTCCTTCGTCCAGTAAAGTCGATGCAACTTGTATTGCCGGTGATTCTCTGGTGTCTCCCGTGTTTTTCTTGAAAGCGAAGCCTAGGATGGCAATTTTTTTGTCTGCGACGGTGTTGAATAGTGATTCGATGACTTTACGAGTGAAACGAGCTTTTTGCCAGTCGTTTAGGTTTAGGACTTGTTGCCAGTATGCGGATACTTCGGGTAAGTTGAGACATTCACTTAGATAGATAAGGCTGAGGATGTCTTTTTGGAAACAACTGCCTCCAAAGCCGATGGAGGCTTCTAAGAACTTTGGGCCGATACGGGAGTCTCTGCCGACTGCTCGGGCCACTTCTGACACGTCTGCTCCGGTGGCTTCACAGACGGCTGACAATGAGTTGATGCTTGATATTCTCTGAGCAAGGAATGCGTTTGCTGCTAGCTTGGAGAGCTCGGAACTCCATGTGTTGGTTGTTAGGATGTTTTTGGCCGGGATCCAGTGTTCGTACACCCAGCACAACTCTTGTATAGCTTTCTGACCTTCAGGAGTCTCTTCGCCACCGATTAAGACTCTGTCAGCCTCAATTAAGTCAACTATAGCAGTTCCTTCCGCTAAAAATTCAGGGTTTGACAGGATCTGGTACTCAAGGCCGGGTTTGGTGTTGGCACGTAATATTGTCATGATGATTTCGGCAGCTCGGACCGGGACAGTGCTCTTTTCGACTACGATTTTATTGTTTGGTGCCAATTCGGCTATCATTCTTGCGGCACTCTCTACGAATTTTAAGTCTGCCGCTCTGCCCTTACCGTTACCATGGGTTTTAGTCGGTGTATTCACGGAAATGAAGATTAAATCAGCCTCATAAATACCTTTCGCGATGTCCGTCGAGAAAAATAAGTTCCTGCCGCGACATTGGCGAACTACGTCGTCCAAACCTGGCTCATAAATCGGCAATTTCTCCGAATTCCACGCCCTGATCCTGTCTTCGCTCTTGTCGCATACCGTTACTGTGATATCGGGGCATTTTAGGGCTATAACACTGCAAGTAGGACCTCCTACGTATCCAGCGCCCAAACAGCAGATTTTTTGAATCACCATTTTAATACACGTATTAACACTCAAGCGGCAAAACCGATAGTGTAATGAGCAATTATACTGTTTTAGGTTTTAATTAAAAAATGTGTTTTATGTGAACGATAAGTGATGCGAGATTGTATCGGCTGTTAGGACTTTTTAATTATTTTGTGACGCGTGGATAAGACCGAGGCCGGAGAGGGGCAGTCCAGCGCGCAGCGCGGCCCGATGCAGAGATAATTAACGGGGCCGCGGCTCGGCTCGTTCACTTTTTATAGTAATGCAAGATGCTAAGATGCAGGCAATTGTTCCGTAAACTACGTAAAGTCATTGACATTTGAAATGGGAGGGGGAAACAATAATAGACACACCGATAATGGACAGCATGATATTGTGCATCCCAACATTTTTAACCGACTTCAAAAAAGGAGGAGGTTATCAATTCGTCTGTATGTGTTTTTTTTTTTTAATTTTTTTTTAATTTAGGTTACCTCTTAATTTTTGACTGTGTGAATCGATTTTGATGATTCTTTTTTTATTAGAAAGCTGACGCTTCCCATTTGGTCCCATTTCAATTGAGTCCAGTTCTGATAATGGTATCCATGAGAAAACCATAATTATAAGTCTTAAATTTGCATTAAGTACGAGCGCGACAAATAGATGAATAACTCAATAGTCGGTCTTTTGAAGTCGGTTTTGTTTTTTGTTTTGTAAAAATAATTGGGATTCATCGTTTCATGTGTCTAATGAGCATTGATGAAACCTATCAACAACCAATTACCAACCAACCAATCCCAATCCATCATCATATTCAGCCCGTAATCGCTCCTTGCTGAGCATAGATCACTCTAAGAGTGAAGTTAGATTAGAAAAGAAGATTAATAATTAAGACTTTAAGTTGAAGTGAAAGTAAGAATAGAACATATAAAATATTAGTATCTCCAAAATAGGAGCACTTGCACCTCAGACTATAGAGTTCGTGAACTCTTTCATAAAATGAAATCGTAATAATATAAAGCATGGTCCATGAATTATCGTCGCAGATTCCTTACCGTACAGTATCATGTTGCACAAAAAGACACCCAAAATAAAAATGACATTGACAGTAGACATCAAAACAAACTGTGAGACAGATGCTGTTCGAAATATTCTAACAGTGCATAGAATAAGTTCTGTCTGGTTCTGTCCTTGAGAAATATTTCTGAAACGTTTGAGAACCAACACGAATTCTCGAAGAATAAAATTCTTTGAGCACTGTCGGTTGAACCGACAGACTCGGTTGTCAAAAGCGTTGCAGCATCATGAATCGACATTGGTGGTCGATTTCGGGTCACTTCATTTAAATGCTTCAATAATAAATAGTAAATTTTCGAAAACTAACATTTTTTTAGTAATGATTTGATTTTATTTATCTTCCCTTGAATATAAAAAAGCTTCAAAATGCGTGCGTGTCGGACTTGTCTATCTAAATACGACTTGTGTCCTTTATTTGGTTATCTTGAGTTAACCAGCAACCAACTTTTCCTGGCAACTGGAGTAAAGGTAAGGCACAGAACTCTTTCTATTATTTATTAAAGGCCTTCTAGATCTTCTTAAATGAGACAAGCCTTTTCCACAGAATACTCCTTATACACAGCGGCCAGTAGGGACGTAGGGACTTATGTGGTAACATTCAAATTAAAATCAATGACCAAAGCAAAGCAAAGATCTGGTCGTTCACTGACTTGCTGCACAAGACAGCTATGCAGATCATCATTGTGCATTGTATTCGATACTTAGATCATTATGTTTAATTATTTATTATATCCTGCATTCAACTGGCAGAAGTAAAGAAGTAAGAGTACCAACAAGTCCAACAACACAACAATAGTACTCAACTAAAAAAACCGGCTAAGTGCGAGTCGGACTCGCGCACGGATTGTTCCGTTCCATCTATACTAATATTATAAAGAAGTAAAGTTTGTGTGTTTGTATATTTGTTAAATTGTAAGGGGTAATCTCGGGATCTACTGAACCGATTTTAAAAATTCTTTCACCAATAGAAAGCCAGATTATTGCTGAGTGTCATAGGTTATATAAAAAACCGAAAAATAAAAAGGCTTTTACGTGGTAGTCCGTTTTGCAAAGTGAATCGGAGAAACGGTCCGGACGGCATGCGATGGCTTCGGGTTTAATTAACATTATGCCCAACGAAGTGGGCACGGGTCAGCTAGTTATCTATAAAATAGGCAAAAAAATCACGTTTGTTGTATGGGAGGCTCCTTACATATTTCTTTAATTATGTTTTTTAGGATTTGTTGTTATAGCGGTTACAGAAATACATCATCTGTGAAAATTTCAACTGTATTATGGTTCATGAGATACAGCCTGGTGACAGACAGATGGATAGACAAACGGACAGCGGAGTCTTAGTAATAGGGTGCCGTTTTACCCTTTGGGTACAAAACCCTCAAATCAGAGATCAGTATTTTAAACAAGACTACTTATAATTCACCATTATCATAAACAACTGTTTTCAACTTACTTTTTTTGACATTTTCACGGTTAGTCACAAATTCAAAATGACGAATATATAGGGTTATTCATAAAGGGTATACTAAGCCGAAAAAGGCTCATAGTACTCATCATTATGAACAACTTTTACGATGGGACCAACCCAGAATTCGCGAAAAAAAAAATCAGCTGTTCCATACATTTTGTCGAGTGTCATTGACATTTTTCTATGGAACAGCTGATTTTTTTTTCCGCGAATTTCGAATTTGTCCCATAGTAAAAGTTGTTCATAATGATGAGTATTATGAGCTCTTTTCGGCTTAGCATACCCTTTATGAATAACCCTGTATACTAAAATCTTTTTTCACCTAATTTTCACCCTTTATTGATAGCCCTGTACTGTAGTAATGTAATGTAGTTGCATAAAGAATAATGGATAGACAATTTAGATCATCCCCAAATTTCACTTTATTCCCCCAAAACCCAGTATATTTTGAAACATTGTTACTGATAAATTTTTTTACAATTTTCAGATAGCGCAAGACGACGGTCTCCCGCAAACCGCCTGCAAATCCTGTCTAAAAACCATAAGAAAATCATTGCACTTACGAGAATTGAGTTCGAAAGCCAATGAGTTTTTAACAACTTTTGCCAAACATGAAGTGATAAAAACTGATCAGAATATAGAAGACTTAATAGAAGATGTTATTGACCCCTTTTCAAACAAATACCAAAATTATCATTATTTTGATCAACAAAATGAACAAACAAATGATATTAATGAATCAAATGACATAAACAATGATATTACTATAAATGACGACGTAAAACCTGTCATAGACAATGACGATGGAAATCTATCTAATAATGAACAAATATATGAAACTGAGTTTGTGAACATACAAACAAAAGAAGAAGACTTTAAATATGACACAGAAGAAAAAATTGAATCCAGAAACTGTTTAACACTGTCAAAACATGCACAAATAGTGCTATATCCCACCAAAGATGGCGGAAAAAACTCCGATAAACCAAAAACAGTTGAAAATGTCCAAGAGACCATAGTTCTCTGCCAGTCACTACAGCTCGA
The DNA here is from genome assembly GCA_949125135.1 of Alcis repandata. Lineage (NCBI taxonomy): Eukaryota > Metazoa > Arthropoda > Insecta > Lepidoptera > Geometridae > Alcis > Alcis repandata. The sequence goes on along the minus strand of OX421244.1, from coordinate 9,076,485 downwards.
GCAGCTACAAAGAAAAATAACAAATAACCCAACAAGCATAAAATATATGGTCAAATGCAATGCGGATGACGTACACAACTGTAGGAGTGAAATATGTCAGTCTATATCAAGAAACAAACCACAAAACGAATTGGCTAATATGGGTGGACCAGCAGCTATCGCTTCTGGTCAACCAGATAATGTATCTGGCCAAACTGCGGATACATCTGACCAAGTTTCCAGCATAAGAACTGAATTCATTTCACCCAAAGAATTGAATGAACTATTTAAAGACTCTCAAGAATTTAGTAATAAACCAAATACATATCATCAAATACGTCAGATATCTGGCCAAGCAACTAACGCATCTGAAGAAACAACTACCGCTACTCCCCAAAACGAAAACAAAGACATCTCACTCAAAGAATTACGTAAACTCTTCAAGGACCGCAAACGTTTTAAAGATGACGAACTGAAATCGGTGAAAAGGCTTAATATCTCCGACGGTGTTGACCAAAAAAAGGAAGAAGACCTAGTTTTTCTGGAGCTTCCTCCGGAAAAAGAACAGGAAGAAACTGTATCGGAACATGAAACCGTCAATTATGAGAATTTGTATGAAAATTTAATGTCAAACTTAAAAGAAACTATTGATAAATATGATCCCAGAGATGCACAAGAAAGTAATGTCATAAAACAGAGACGAATAATTGTTAAACCAAAGGTAAGCAAACTGCCGAATTTCAAAACGAGAACGAGTCAACCATCAACATTTTTAGAAGCGACTGGACCTATGGACGAGTTGTCCGCTGCCCCTAACCCATTTTCGCGCGTGAAAAATCTGCATTTTAAAGCCGGCTTTTCGGTGAAGGAAAACATCGAGAGGAAACCTGCATACGTCCGGAGAAGAAACTCAATGGCGTATGTGAATCCAGCCCACACTTGGCAGCGTGGTGGAATACGACCTAATCACCTTTTGACGGTAGACCTGTATCCCAGCAGTGACAGGATTAAAGGTTGAGAATGAATGAAAATGAATAAATTTCAACTGTAACACAAGGCTGCATTTTTCAGATGGATCTAAACAGAAGAAAGTTCTTCGCAGAACGTAACAAGAAGCTAATGGCTCTAGCAGTGTCTCCGTACAGCGACAGCGGCCCCATCCAGTGCCGCGTGTGCCATGACGTACTGCTGCGGAAGCACAGCTTCCGGAGCCATGCGCTGAAGCACTTTGAGAAGCAGCATATCTGTCAGGTAACGAGGAAAAATTTCTCAGTAGGTATGCAGGATGTTTCTTCTAGGTGTAGTATTACTGAAAACACGCGTCAGGTACATCATAATGAACAACTTTTACTATGGCACCAAGCCTATAATGAGCTGAAATTTGATATACCTGTCTACCACTGACAGTGCAATAAAAGCTTGTTTCAAATATTTTTTTCACTTCACATCATAAAGTTCTTGCTTATTCCCGGTGTAGGCGAACTAAAGCGGCCTTTTATGCTCTAGTGCAAAGAAACCTCTTTGAAGTTTTTTTTTGCTCGCATTGGAAGTGAAAAGTCGAGTGTATAACTCGGGCATAAAACCCATTTTATCCTCGACTCTATATCCGCCCTCGCCTTCGGCTCGGGCTAGCTAAACGTCTCGTATAAAATGGCTTGTTTTATGTTCTCGTTGGACAATCTATTTTTACTTTTATATTGTTTTAAAAAAGTCTTCTTCCTCTTTTCTCAGTTCCCAAACTGCGGCAAACGGTTCGTGCACCGCGGCCAGCTGTCCCGCCACCTGCAGACGCGGCACGGACGAGAGAAGAAGTTCTCGTGCGCGCGCTGCGGCGCCCGGGCCGTCGACCGGCTCGCCATGCAGGCCAGTGCGAGTAGCCACACACAACACACACTATACACAACACACAAAAATAGGAGTTTTGAGGAAAGGATATGCAAAGCAGAAATAAGCTCATAGACAGTGTTGAGGTCCTACACCACCTCAAACGAGTTCTCTACAAATACCATCAAAATCGGCCGGTAAATAGCGCTGCAGCAAAATCCCCCTTTTTGAGGGAAATACCCCCGAATCGAAACATTCCAACGACAAATTAATTCTATGAAATTGTTCAACCTATACAGGGTTATTCATAAAGGGTATGCTAAGCTAAAAAGGGCTCATAGTACTCATCATTATGAACAACTTTTACTATGGGACCAACCCAGAATTCGCTAAAAAAATCAGCTGTTACATACATTTTGTCGAGTGTCATTGACATTTTTCTATGGAACAGCTGATTTTTTTTTTCGTGAATTTCGAGGATGGTCCTATTTTAAAAGTTGTTCTTAATGATGAGTACTAAGCTCTTTTCGACTATACTGTATTTGTATGTACAGTATTTTGATAGTTGTCACCGTAAAAATTGGTGCTTATCATCGTACTTTTTGGTGATTATCACTATGCTCCGTACTTTAGGTGAAATTTTTCCGTTTTTTTTTTGACGTGAGTCTTATAATTCGATGCAGCCGGGTGCAAGTACGAAATAAGTGTGACGTATGTGCCGTTACCTCGATGAGGCGTTACCTCGCTCTGAGTGAAATTGTGATTTCCTATATTCTATTATATTTTCCTATTTAAATTAAATTAAATTATCTTTTAATTTTCTTTTGAAAAATGAAACCATCACATTCTATCAGTATTTTCTTATGACGTTGTCACGTTAAACTATCGTCAGTAAACCGACTTTACAGACAACCTATTTTTTTTGGAATTTTGATGGCCATTTTTCTCAGTGTACCCTTTCCTAATAACCCTGTATTTGTATGTACAGAACCACATCCGCGCCTCGCACACGGGTGAGAAGCCGTTCGAGTGCCACGAGTGCGGAGCCAAGTTCCGGATGCGGAACAACATCATACAGCACATCCAGCAGGTGCACTTCAAGACTAATAAGAATTTACAGGTTCGTTTTGAATTAAAACTTTCTCGTCATCATATGCAACTTTTAATCCTCCCACTGCTGGATACAGGTCTGCCCTCGAAGGGTGATTACGCCGTATTCCACCACGCTGCCAAGTGCGGGTTGGATTCACATACACCATTAAATTTCTTCTCCGGACGTATGCAGGTTTCCTCACGATGTTTTCCTTCACTGAAAAGCCAGTGGTATGTAAATTCGTACATAAGTCCCAAAGAACTCATTGGTACGAGTCGGGGTTTGAACCCGCCACCTCAAGAATGCGAAGTGGCTGTTCTCCCACTGAGCTACCACGGCTTATAACTTCCTAGGCGGTCCTAATTCAAGAATCAAGAATGAAAGACACCAAAAAGAAAGTCAAAAGTAGCAATATTTTTTATTTGATAATTGAAAATGTATGTAAAACCTTAGACTATAAATAAATTAATCTATGTTGAAACAGTGACTTTTCGAATAATAAATCATATTCTAATCTTAATATATATAAATCTCGTGTCACAATGTTTGTCCTCAATGGACTCCTAAACCACTTAACCGATTATAATAAAATTCGCACACCATGTGCAGTTCGATCCAACTTGAGAGATAGGATAGTTTAAATCTCAAATTATAGTCGCAATTTTAATTTATTGCAAATTATATATATACTGATAATTTTTACTATAAATTGACAAGTTAGCATCAACATACTACGGTTGCAGTGCTATAGTTACGCAATGGCTTTTGACAGGACAACGTCTGTCGAGTCAGCTAGTATATAATATAAATAACAAAAACGCGTGTTTATTTTCTTTGTGAATCATTAAAATTACCTCAATCGACTTTTATCCTTGTTAGTAAATCCTGGAGCTTCCATTCGTTTAGTTCTCCGAAACACCTCTCAAGTTCCCTTCTCCTCTGCCGTCAGTGCGAGTTCTGCCCGTCCCGCTACCAGTGCCGCCGCGACCTCTGGATGCATCAAGATAAAGCGCATTTCTACACGCACACCTACTACTGCTATCTGTGTCCTAACACGTGAGTACACTCCATATGTGTGATCTTCTTGTCTGAATCTGTTCCTTTTTAACACGCTTTTATTAGCTTCACCTGTATGTTTGTAACCGACTCCTTTGGGCGCGATTTTGACCCACTTTAAACGGTCAGATTTCGTTCAAACTTTGTAGATATATCGAGGACCGATGACAATACACTAAACAAAGCGTGTTTTTTAGTTTTTTGAACTACTAATTTTTTTATTCAAAGTCTAGCTGACCCCCGGCGGTTTCACCCGCTTTTTTTTTACTTTTTAACTTTCCCTGTATTAGAGCAAACAAAACAAAAAAAATCTAACAAAGCAGACCAAAAAGATCGGACCAATTTCTGAACACACCTATAAAAATATTTGACAACCAAGTGACACTATTTTTTATTTCTAAAAAACATTTTAGTTAAAAAAAAACTAAAAAAACACGCTTTTTATAAAAAACCGAACTAAAAAAATAGAAAATAAAATTTTATAAATTTAAATTAAGAATAGGGTTGAAAATTTCAATAAATATAAATTAATAATAGTGTAAATAAATAAATATATGTATTTTATTTTTAAAAAGCGTGGGGTGTATGGGTCAATAGATATTATTTATTTTGTAGATACATTTTGTATTGACAGACATGAGTAGAGTGATTAGCATTTTGATAATATCTTAGAAAGCACCCCACGCTTTTTAAAAAATAAAATACATATATTTATTTATTTACACTATTATTAATTTATATTTATTGAAATTTTCAACCCTATTCTTAATTTAAATTTATAAAATTTTATTTTCTATTTTTTTAGTTCGGTTTTTTATAAAAAGCGTGTTTTTTTAGTTTTTTTTTAACTATTATTCATTTTTCGCTTTTTAGTTCGATTTGCTAACTATTAACCATCCTTAATATGTACAAATGTGTTGGTGTTATCCATTTTTGGCCGTCTGCTCAAGCAAATTAAAAATAAAATTGATGCGTAACAAAAAATATTGAGCAAAAAGATTTGTAGCCGCGTGGTTTCGATCCTCAGACCTCATAAAATAAAATTGATGCGTAACAAAAAATATTGAGCAAAAAGATTTCTAGCGCGTGGTTTCGATCCAGGGACCTCTGGGTTATGAGCCCAGCACGCTTCCACTGCGCCACTCTGTTCTCTGACACGAATGACAAAATTACCATTTGTAAATTAAACGGTATTAAAAGTTAAAGAAACTTTATAGAAAAAGCGTGTTAAAAAAATTAATAGTTAAAAAAACTAAAAAACACGATTTGTTTAGTGTATTGTCATCGGTCCTCGATATATCTACAAAGTTTGAAAGAAATCTGACCGTTTAAAGTGGGTCAAAAACGCGCTCAAAGGAGTCGGTTACATACAAACATACAAACATACAGGTGAAGCTAATAAAAGCGTGTTAAAAAGAGATCGGACATCCCGAGTTTCCCGTACCGAACTTCAAATGTTTCACAGGTAGGAACAGTTTGTATTAGAAAATTAAATTGTCGATTTTAGTATTTTTCTTTACTTATTATTCATGTTTCTGATTCTTTTACAAATATATCAAGATCAAAATTAGCGAAATCAGTCCAGCCGTTCCAGAGTTTTAGCGAGACTAACGAACAGCGATTCATTGTTATATATAAGAAAAATTAGCGAAATCAGTCCAGCCGTTCCAGAGTTTTAGCGAGACTAACAAACAGCGATTCATTTTTATATATAAGATAGGCTTGCGCTTGCCCGCCATTTCGCCTGATGGTAATGTCATCTATCGGGAAACAGGCAGAACATTCACACTCTGGCAAAACAAAAACTGAAAGGCTGAAACGGACTCATATACTCATTATGAACAACTTTTACTATGGGACCAACTCGAAAAAATATCAGCTGTTTCATACATTTTGTCGAGTGTCATTGACATTTTTTCTATGGAACAGCTGATTTTTTTTCATCTAAAATCTTGCAACTGAATTTTGAACTACAAGATGTCCGTTTGAACTGTGGTATACCTACCCGTGTAACTCCAATGCAGAACAAGAACATTATTTTTACAAAACAAAAACCGACTTCAAAAGACCGACTATTGAGTTATTTATCTATTTGTCGCGCACGTACTTAATGCAAATTCAAGACTTATATGGTTTTCTCATGGATACCATTATCAGAACTGGACTAAATGGAAATGGGACCAAATGGGAAGCGTCAGCTTTCTAATAAAAAAAGAATCATCAAAATAGATTCACCCAGTCAAAAGTTATAAGGTAACAAACATAAAAAAAAAAATTAAAAAAAAAATAATAAAAAAAACATACAGACGAATTGATAACCTCCTCCTTTTTTGAAGTCGGTTAAAAAGATTGTTTTTATAAAATATTTTTTTTTATATTTTAATTTTCTAATTTCAGATACAGAAGCGGTTGTTCGGCCAGGAAGCATTTACTGAAGATACATGGAGTACCGAAGAGCCAGCAGCAGAAGCTGCGACGAGACAAAATCAGGAAGTGAGTACCGGTCATAAATCAAAAAATCATAATATTATTATATTAATTTTAAAAACTAGCTTTTATTGCATTGTCATCAGAGTTACAAAGGTATAACAAGTTTGAGTTCAATCGGACATCGGGAAGTTCAAAATTCGGTTGCAAGATTTCACCCGAACATACATAGTTGCATACATTGCAAGTTAAATAAAAGCTTAAACAAGAACATTATTTTTACAAAACAAAAAACAAAAACCGACTTCCAAAGACCGACTATTGAGTTATTCATCTATTTGTCGCGCACGTACCTAATGCAAATTTAAGACATATATGGTTTTCTCATGGATACCATTATCAGAACTGGACTAAATTGAAATGGGACCAAATGGGAAGCGTCAGCTTTCTAATAAAAAAGAATCATCAAAATCGATTCACTCAGTCAAAAGTTATGAGGTAACAAACATAACAAAAAAAAAATATTAAAAAAAAAACATACAGTCGAATTGATAACCTCCTCCTTTTTTGATGTCGGTTAAAAAACAAGTGTTTGCAAATATTCGCTAACTCACTTTGTTCGGGACGAAATTCATGGTTTGTTCACCTTTAGTGCAATAGCTTTAGATTGTTTTGTCTAGACATTGCTGCATTTTGATGTCGGGTTTATTATTTTTAACCGACTTAAAAAAAATTAAATTCCATGTATTTTTTTTTGTATGTTCACCGATTTTTGTATGTTGAAAATTTAATACCTTTCATTAATCTCGGCTTTAAAATTTTAGGCCCCTATTTCAGGACCCAATTTCCAGGTAAAATCTATTTCTCAGCATGTTTTTTTCTACAAATTGTAGAGGTTAACATTATCTAGCGTCGCCAAATTTCAGACCTCTAGCTTTTATAGTTCCTAAGATAATTGACTAAGTAAGTATTACATACAGAGAGACAGACAAAGTCTCGCCTTAAGGGTTCTTCCCCGTAGGTTCAGAACCCTAAAACAAATGTTACTTACCCTATCTTTTTTTAACTAAAACCTTCCCGAAATAATTAAAACAAACAAAAAATAAATAATATTTTATTACATACTTTTTGTTCCAGGCCCGACGCACCCACGTCGTCAAACGTCAAGCTGATAGTCTCCAATACACCTAGATAGATAAAAACTAACGCTACCGAGATTCGGACGGCATATGAGTTGCTTCGGAAACTAGGAAAGTGGTAAAACGAAGTAGAAGGAAAGCTAATGGAAGAGAAGTTTCGTAACTGTAGATTGGCAACTAAACGGATTCGTAACTGGTCTTTTTTATGTAATTGAGTGACGAGACTGGCAAATCGCTCGCCTGATGTTAAACGTCACGTTTGCCCAGAACAGGTCTGCGTCACCCAGAATTTTGAACTCTTATAATTCAAGCCCCTGCGCGGCACAGCACTGCGCTCGTCACCCTGAGATATAAGTTGTTTAATCTCCCATTTGCCCTGTAATTTCACTGGAAACAATGTCCTTCCAACCGGAACACAGCAATGTTTGCACATTACTGCTTGGCGGTGGAACTGGCAAAGGTGTGGTATGTGGTACTTCCCCAGGCGGGCTCTGCAACAGAGCCCTACCACTACATTCATATTGAGATGACTATTGGACAGCTCTGAATAGCTACTGTAAGAGAGCTCAGGTTTCAACAAAAGTAACTTCCTATAGACACGTAGTTTTATATTACATTTTCAAAGTAGTTCATCGTTCGGGATGCGTGGACGAGATTGGCCCAAGACAGGGAAAAATGGCACAAGGGAAAGGAGGCCTATACCCAGTGGGTCGATACAGGCTGACGATGATGATGAACACTTATATGAAATGTCCTCGTAAGTGAATGTCAAAGGTTTATTGGGTTGATGAGGCGATTTTCCAAGGAAAGACCGAGCAAGCAGCAAGCTATCGGCCCCTGAGCTGAAGCCTGGGCAATGCGCTTGTACGCCTGAGGCCTTAACACCCTTAAAAAAAAGAAGGTGGAAGACTAAAAAAAAAGGCCGGTGTTTACGTTTTGTTGTTTTGTGTTATGCTACGAAAAAGCAGAAGTGAACCCAGGGCAACTAGTTAGTTAGGTCCCTTTACTAACTTACCCTAAAACCAATCGTAGTTTTCCATTTACCCTTCCATAGGCTCCATAAACTCTGATAAACACGCGTGAGCTCCGACAGCGTTTCAACAGATTGGAAACTGCCGACTGGATTAGACAGATTCGCAACTGCATAGTTTCGTATAAGGGTTAAATAACTTCTGGCTGCATAGAATGTATTGTGATACACACGCGTGAACGCCGAAGACGTTTCAACAGATTGGAAACTGCCGACTGGATTAGACAGATTCGCAACTGGATAGTTTCGTAATTGAATACATTCACAACTAGGCATTTGTGTAATTTATCTTCACTGTTATTTTGTAGAATGGAATTAAGCAACATTTTATCTTCTATCTTAGTTAAAAAAGTTGTTTAGGAAAATAAATAAAATAAATATTCTAAAATAAAAATGACTGGTTTTTTATTTATTTATTGTAACATAATTTATACACATGCACTTAATATATACACAAAATCCTGTGGGATTTGCTATATTTAGGCCAGGGCCACACCGCAGACATTTAGGGGTACTTTTTAGAATAAAACCTGTAGTATAAATATAAAACCTTGACAAAGTTTAAATATGATTATAAAAAAATAGGATTATAAGATTATTTGTCTTTAGGAATAACCTGTCCATCCAAAAGTTGCCTAGAAGAAATGGCTCGCGATAAAACCGCCCTTGCACGACCGAACGTAATTCTGTTTGGTCATAGTTTTTTTTATGCCATAGGTGGCAAACAAGCAAACGCGCCGCCAGATGGTTAGCGATCACCGTCGCCTGTACCTGTAACACTGGAGGCGTCGGATTCGCTGCCTTTTAAGACTTTTAACAGCCCTTTTGAAGAACAAAATGTTATAGTTACTCGAGAGTTTTGTAACTGATTGGTGTGCAATAAATCCATATTTTATTCTACTACTAGCTGCACCTCGCGATTTCACCTGCGGTCATTTTTTATAACTAATGAATATCCTATATTACTTCTAATACCTCCAAGAATATGTGTACAAAGTTTCATGATGATCGGTTTAGTAGTTTTCGCGTGAAAGCGTAACAAACAAACTTACATTCACATTTATGATATTAGTAGGGATTATATTCTGTCTAAACCTGCCTGCGGTGTGGCCCTAGCTTTACAGACATAATTACATACACTCTAACCTATTACATATAACATTCATTTTGTCATGGCGTGCTTAAATTATAGTTTCAAAATGCAAGTACCGAAGTTCTTTTTGATGTCTTGTGGAGTAAGGGAGATAGACGTCATTTATCTCTTTCACACATTTTTTCAGATGAAAAATCACTGAAGATGATTTAAATGAGGTATAGATAATATAATTTTAGTGATACATATTATAAGTGCATATTTTGAAAAAAAAAAAACATTTTTCCGATAAAATAATTCTAAAATCAATAAGAAATTCTATACTTGCAGTTTGTGAAACTTTTTACATACATACGCACAGTCTTTCACATTTTTATTTGTGTGGTGAGATTCATTGCAGTGAGATCATTTTTGTATAAATTAAAACCTAAGTTTACCAAATGCAGTCCGACAAGGACTATACCGAAGGAGGGTAACACTCATAAATATGAACATTTTGTTACTTTGGGAACAACTTTGAAACCGTAAAAAAAATTGCTGTTTTATGCATTTTTTATTTTTTACATTTTTCTATGCTGATTTTTTTTGCGATTTCAAAAATTTCTGATCGGTGTGAATTTCGGTAAACTTTGGCCTAAGCTTAATATTTAATTCTATAATACATTTATAACGTTCCATTTATAATTCCATTCAAAAATGTGTTTCTATGACCTTATTTTAGGTTTTTATGTGATAAAAAGCCATAAGGGTTATAAGAAAAGGGTGTGCTTAGCCGAAAAGAGCTTTATAGTAGGTACTCATCATTATGAACAACTTTTACTGTGGGCCCAACCCGAAATTCGCGTAAAAATCAGCTGTTCCATACATTTTGTCGAGTGTCTTTGACATTTTTCTATGGAACAGCTGACTTTTTTCGCGATTCCTGTTGGTCCCATAGTAAAAGTTGTTCATAATGATGAGTACTACCATCCCTTTTAGGCTTAGGATACCCTTTCCATATAACCCCGTAGACTGTCCATATTTATACATTAAATATTGTCGGTAGTATGTGATATTGTCTATGCTTTTTATTTTACGTAGTAGCTGCGCTGCGCGGTGTCTAAACACTGTTTAAAGTTAGCCACAGTTTAAAATGTTAACTTCTCGCTAACATGAAACGTCACGTGAGAAAATGAGACGGAGAACTTAAGCAATGGTTAACTTTAAGCAGGGTTTAGGAGTAAGTTTTATATCTAGCGAGCGACTGAAGTGTGGCACATATGCCTCTATTAAACGGGACATCGAAATTGCAGTGTCATCTCCAACATGTTATTAATTCGGCTGCCCCTACGAATAGTAACGAAACTGAATAAAAATCTAGTTTAAAAACTAAAAAACACGCATTGTCATCGGTCTGTGACAGGTGTGCAAAGTTTGAATTAAATCTGATCGTTCAAAGTAGGGCAAAATCGAGTCCAAAAGGGTCGGTTACATACATACAGGTGAAATTAATAAAAGCGTGTTAAAACACGATTTTTCTTCATTGTACCAATTAAACGAATATTTAATATACTTTAAGGAAAACAAATTTTTAATCGAATGAAATTTATATTACGCATTTTAACTTATTAATTTAGGTCAAATTTTGACTTTAAATTGTTCTTCTGTAAACAAGATCATTATTTTTATAAAACAACAAGAACATTATTTTAAACAAAATTAAAAAAAATGGTTTTTTTTTTACCATTATCACTTTCGATAGTATTTGTAGGGGCAGTCGATATCTCAAACAGTTCGATATTTTTTATATCTACAACATTTAATGTTTTATTTTGCTTCTATAATTTATGATACATCCGCTGGCCTATTGTGCACAAATAAATAAATACGTAACAATGACAGTTTCTGTTTTCATTTTCTGCCGCTAGAGAGCGCTTTGTAAAGTCTAAAGACCTGTCAAAAGTTTGAAATCTTGAAGATCTAAAGATTTATAAGAAAAGCGTATGCTAAGCCGAGGGCTCATAGTACTCATCATTATGAACAACTTTTACTATGGGACCAAACCGGAAATCGTGAAAAAAATATCAGCTGTTCCATAGTAAAAAGTCAATGACACTCGACAAAATGTGTGGAACAGTTTTTTTTTTTTATGTAATTGAGTGACGGGACGAGCAAATCGCTCGCCTGATGTTAAACGTCACGTTTGCCCAAACAGAACAGGTCTGCGCCACCCAGAATTTTGAACTCTTATAATTCAAGCCCCTGCGCGGCACAGCACTGCGCTCGTCACCCTGAGATATAAGTTGTTTAATCTCCCATTTACCCTGTAATTTCACTGAAACAATGCCCTTCCAACCGGAACACAGTAATGTTTGCACATTACTGCTTGGCGGTGGAATAACTGGCAAAGGTGTGGTACTACCCCAGGCGGGCTCTGGCAGTTGACTTTTTTTGTGATTTGGTGCTTTAGTAAAAGTTGTTCATATTGATGAGTATTGAGTAGGTACTATAAAGCATATTTTCCTTTAGCTCTGTATAATCAATTTTTATTTTTATACTACATCAAGGAATTTCAGATATAAAAATTATTATTTTTACAAAAAACAAAAAAACAAAACCCCGACTATTGAGTTATTCATTCATCTATTTGTCGCGCACGTACTTAATGCAAATTTAAGACTTATATAGTTTTCTCATGGATACCATTATCAGAACTGGACTAAATTGAAATGGGACCAAATGGGAAGCGTCAGCTTTCTAATAAAAAAAGAATCATCAAAATCGATTCACCCAGTCAAAAGTTATGAGGTTACAAACATAAAAAAAATCGAATTGAGAACCTCCTCCTTTTTTGAAGTCGGTTAAAAAGAAAAGAAAAATTATTAGCTTATTATAGTGTAGCTTTTTGTTTGATTTAAAAACACTTAAAGAAATTCCTATTGAGATAAGCGCCATCTAGTGTCATTTGGTCGAACTAAAACATTTTGTTTCTTTATCTTCTCACCTACCCTCTTTTTTGTAGATATTTATACATATTTTACAATATTAATTTCCTTTTCAATAGTTGTGAATACTTTCTTTTCTTGTATGTTGTTGCAGTATTTAGGTCGTAAGTACTGTACCGTTACTGTGTTGATTTCACGTAACGAGTACAGTGGCGAGACAGCGCCCTCGGCCAGTGACACTAGGGCTCTACCATGGCCTATTGTACCAGTCTTAATAGATCACGAGGCGACATACATTGACTATGAGTTTGTTCACAAAACTGCGGTGCGACGTCGCATCGCAAAAATCTGCGAGCACGCACGATGCGAATTGTCTTTGCCGCAGAAATCGCATCGCAGAAATTCGCGTCGCAACTTTCTGCGTTGCGGCATCGCATCGCATCGCAGATTTGTGTACAAGCCCTATATTCTTTTTTCCTTCACTAATAAGTAGCTGTCTAAAGGAGAACGGTCAAAAATGTATGGAGCGTGGTCCAACTGTCCACACTTAACTAAGTCTCTGTGTCATTAATACTAAGGACTTAATCCGCTAGTGCCTATTTTTTAATTAGGGCTTAAGTTTACCGCCAACTAAAAAAATGTGCAATATTAATTTTATTTGTTACTCTATTTGCTTTGAATAATAATAAATTAAAACTAATTAACTTAAAAAACTTATTTATATGTATTTAACTTATTTATAAATATATGGCATAACAAACCAAATTGTGTCTAAGAACAAAAAAAAAAATATTTTCAATAAACGTCTTTGACCACATAAAACTAGTACAAAAACGAAATAAAACCAACAATACAGTTCTTATATATATTAGCTGTCAAAATTATATTAAAACTAAGCAATGCTTTGCCATTGCCACCTTGAGCCATTTCTTAGGACATTTTAAGTACCTCGGCACTTGTTACAAACTAATACTACGATACCAGGACTAGCCTCTCAGCTTATACGAACTTACTAAGTACTAGATAACTAGACTAGAAAATAAATATATTTTTGCAAACCTCGTTAAGGTTGGAAATATAGGCCAATGTTACCCATTCTCCTTTAGTGGACAGATGGAGAATCACCTATTCTTTTTTAGTAGTAGTCAATCGAATTTCAATCTCTTTATCGGTCGACAGATGGCACTCTGGTGTCGGCGCCAGAGAAATAGGTACAGATGGACAAAAACCATTATGTAGCAGTACACCAATTAGTACTCTCCTTTAGTAGTATACAGGGTTATAAAGAAAGTCGAGAAAGGGGGTACTCATCATTATAAACAATTTTTGCTACGGAACCAACCCTGAATTCTAGTTCTTGACATTTTTCTATGAAACAGCTAACTTTTTGAGATTTCGGGGTCGGTCTCATAATAAAACTCGTTCATAATGATGAGTACTATCTCCCTTTTGCGGCTTGGCATACCCTTTCTTTATAACACTGTCTAGGCCTATTTTGACCATTCTCCTTTACTGATAAACACCTGGACAAGTATACCCACATTCTTCTCTCCTTAGACAAGGATACCCACTCTCTTCTTCTTAGACAAAATAAATACACCCACGCTCTTCTCTCTTTGGACAAGTATGCCCACTCTTCTCTCCTCAAACAACTATACCCACACTCTTCTCTCCTTAGACAAGGATATCCACTCTCTTCTTCTTAGACAAATATCCCACGCTCTTCTCTCCTTGGACAAGTATGCCCACTCTTCTCTCCTCAAACAACTATACCCACACTCTTCTCTCCTTAGACAAGCATACCCACATTCTTCTCTTCTTACACAAGCATACCCACTCTTCTTTCCTTGCACAGGTATACCCACACCACTCTTCTTCTTAGACGAGTATACCCACTCTCTTCTCTTTAGACAAGTATACCCACATCACTCCTCTTCTTAGACAAGCATACCCACACTCTTTTCCTTACACAATTATACCAACTCCACTCTTCTTCCCTTCTTCACCCTCCCCCCCCCCCCCCCCAGCCCCAGCCCAGTTAGAAGGGCGCCGCCTCATCCAGCGTGTGCAGCCAATTGAATATCATCATGTTCCGCTCGTACTTGGAGAGAGGGCGTCCTCGCTCCCGTTCTAAGTCTGCCGCGGTGAGCGCCAGGTCCGCTGCTTCTACAATAAGAGAGGAAGACAATAGATAGATAAACTCTTTCTCTTTCTAGCTCTTTCTTTTCTTCTCAATATTTGTCATTTGCGTAGAAAGCACAGACTAGAAAACTTCCTTTTAAATTAAAAAAACCGCATTCGAATCAGTTGAGTACATTTTGTCGAGTGTCATTGACATTTTTCTATGGTCCCATAGTAAAAGTTGTTCATAATGATGAGTACTATGAGCCCTTTTCGACTTGGCATACCCTGTAGAAAGTCTTTAGTGTGTTAGAGTTGTCCTTGTATTTGTTTTTAAATACTTTTACGTGCAGTCATTATAGCTTACAGAATTAATTGGACTTACCTGGATGCACGAATTTCGAGTGCGGCAGTTTGGGTGGCGGCACCGCTAGAGTGGTGGGGCCTGGTCCACCCGCCGCATTCGCAGCCGCCTGAGAGGAAAATTAATCATAGTTAATTTATTGGTAATATTCATTATATTATAAATATAAAACAAAAAAATAATTAATTATACAAAATAATATAGTGTAGTTAGCAATCATATAAACCTATTAGGCCCAAGTTTGAAGGCTTTTTAAGACAGATCTAAATTTTCTAAAACTATTGGCAACCTTGTCTAATGGCTTGCAATGATAAAGACAGATATATTTTAGTTAGTTTAGATCTGTCTTAAAATGGCTTCAAACTTGGGCCTATTGACCTGTTTCGCTAATTACATCTTACTAATAATAAAAAGGTGAAAATATGTCTGTAACTAATGAACGCTGAAACGGCTGAACGGATTTACATGAAATTTGGAATGAAAGTTGTTCATGGTCTGGATTAACACATAGGCTATTTATCCCGGAAAACGCGGGTGAAAGCTAGTAGATAATGTTGCCATTTATCATTGTTCCCACATTTAATTTAGGCAATGTGGAAACAATGATTTAATTAATTAAATATACCCACGCTCTTCTCTTTGGACAAGTATGCCCACTCTTCTCTCCTCAAACAACTATACCCATAATTAATTAATATTAATATTTAAATTAATTAATTAAAAAAATATTATTTATTATATTTTACTATTATTTTTATTTATTATAATTTTTTTATTGATTATTTATATTTATTAATTTAATTAATAAATTCATTGATTTAATTTTATTAATTGATGTAATTTAATTTAATAATTAATTTAAATAATTTAATTTATATAATTAATTAAAATTATTAATTAAATTAATTCATTTAATTTACCTCTAGCCGGTCCAAGTTGAAGTCCGACTGCGACATCCTTTCGAGAGCTCGATAAGTAGTCATCAGGCGACGCTTTATGTAGTTCTGACGGACCTGCGATCACAAATAAAAGAAAATGATTAAAAAACTGTTACAGACCAAAAAAATATTTAGAGACATAAAAAATGGGATTTGTATATGTATTATAATATCCTTCATATTGAGTTTAATAAGAAAACTGGATGTGGTGTGTAATGTGTCTGAATGTAATGTGTGTGTGTGTGTGTGTGTGGATGGGTGTGTTTGTGTGTGGCTGACCTTCTTGTTGTCGCTGGGCGTGGGCCGGGACAGCGGCTGCGAGGCCTGCGAGCGCTGCGGGGAGGGCAGCTGGGACCCGCCCACTGCGCAAACAAAATATAATGTGACATTATTAATATTTAATTACGAATAAATCCGCGTTTGCGTTGTGATCGAAGTTGAGGCACGCAATTGTTATGTTGCAAAAATGTTATGTTGGTTTGTGTACGCTTCAAAAACTCAAAAAGTTGTGCACCGATCGAGCTGAAATTTTAGCATGATATATAATACGCATCAAGGATTGTTTTTATTTATTTTTTTTTATACACAGCGAAGCGTAGCAGGGAACAGCTAGTCTATACTAATATTATAAAGAGGAAAGATTTGATTTGTTTTTGTGTTGAATAAACACAAAAACTACTCGACCGATTTCAAAAATTCTTTCACAATTAGATTGCTACATTATCCCTGAGTAACATAGGCTATATTTTATATCCGTGCAAAGCCGGGGCAGGTCGCTAGTGTATTATATGTGCATACACAAACCTTTCCAATATTTATGTGATTAGTTCAGGACAAGTGTGGTGTATTATTTGTCAACTGGTCAGAAACGTCAAGTCCTTATTACAGAGTTTAATTTTATGTTATTTCAATCAAGATGATGACGGCTGGTAGCTCAGTGGGAGAACAGTCGCTTCGCATTCTTGAGGTGGCGGGTTCAAACCCCGACTCGTACCAATGAGTCTGGGACTTATGTACGAATTTACATACCACTGGCTTTTCGGTGAAGGAAAACATCGTGAGGAAACCTGCATACGTCCGGAGAAGAAATTCAATGGCGTATGTGAATCCAGCCCGCACTTGGCCAGCGTGGTGGAATACGGCCTAATCACCCTTCGAGGGTAGACCTGTATCCAGCAGTGGGAGGATTAAAGGTTGCATATGATGATGATGCATAACCGATGTGTATACCTGCGACCCACGTGCTGCACGAGCGCGAGGCGGCGCTGAGGGTGAGCGCCTCCAGCGCCGCGCACAGCCCCACTTCTGAAGTCGCGCTAGAACACAACACAAATCATCATCATCTGCCTACCCTTGTCCCACGCGTGGGGTCGGTACAGTATGTACACTTCTTCCATTCATCTCTATCATTCGTCATATCTGAATACACTCCCTTCCTCTTCATATCATCTTGCAACACAACACAAATAAAATCTATACTAATATTATAAAGAGGAAAGATTTGTATTTTGTATGTTTGTGTTGAATAAACACAAAAACTACTGGACCGATTTCAAAAATTCTTTCACCATTAGATTGCTACATTATCCCTGAGTAACATAGGCTATATTTTATACCCGTGCAAAGCCGGGGCAGGTCGCTAGTACTTCATACGTTTACTCAGAAACTCGCGTCTTGCAACCTTGAATTATCATTAGCATATTTTCATCAATTCAAGATATTTTTCTGCAATTATTTATACCTATTATTTTCTCTTTTTTGGAAGATGTTTGGTACCTCGCCTTTCTAGATTTTGGGCTATAAAATATAGCCTACATAATCAGGTAGTGTTTTTCATCCATCATCATCCGCAGCCGGCCAGCAGCGCGCGGCAGCTGTCGGCGGCCTGCAGCGGGAGTGAGCAGGACGGCACTACACCCACCTTCTGATATGATGCTGCACCGGGCCCCGTGTGACGTCAGCCGCGCTGAAGGAGCGCCGGAGCCCGAGCTGGGCGCACAGGGCTCCGCAGCCGGCCAGCAGCGCGCGGCAGCTGTCCGCGGCCTGCAGCGGGAGCGACGAGGACGGCCTTCTGGGGACGAGGATGCTCAATAACAAAACAATGACAATGTAAAGAGGTAGAAGCCGAAGAGAAGAAAAAATAGAACCATTTGCTTCTGTTTGTTATTTGATCCCACCTTGATCCGGATATACAGGGTTATTCATAAAAGGTATGCTAAGCCGAAAAGGGCTCCAAGTACTCATCATTATGAACAACTTTTACTATGGGACCAACCCAGAATTCGCGAAAAAAAAACAGCTGTTCCATACATTTTGTCGAGTGTCATTGGCATTTTTCTATGGAACAGCTGATTTTTTTCGCGAATTTCGAGTTGGTCCCATAGTAAAAGTTGTTCATAATGATGAGTACTATCAGCTCTTTTCGGCTTAGCATACCCTTTATGAATAACCCTATATTACAAAGAAAAAATTGCATCAAGAATGCATGATGTAATCATATTTTTTGCATAACGTCTCTAACATTTGTGTTGGAGGAAAATACTGATATACTACAAAAAAATGTGGAGGACGAGGTCCTAGGACCCATTCAAGTATCACATATTCAGAATTTTTGTAATTTTAGACCCCCCCCCTTCCCCCTTGCAGCAAGAGTAAGCAAAGCTCTCATCCCCCCTCCTAAGCTAATATAAACATCGATATTTTAAACGACTTCTAGAATAAACTAAATTTATAAAATCACCAAAATCATATGCAACCTTTAATCCACCGCTGGGATACAGGTCTACCCTCGAAGGGTGATTAGGCCGTATTCCACCACGCTGCCAAGTGCGGGCTGGATTCAAATACACCATTGAATTTCTTCTCCGGACGTATGCAGGTGTCCTCACAAAGTTTTCCTTCACCGAAAAGCCAGTGGAAATTGTAAAATTGTGATATGGGATAAAAAGGATAAAGAGCGGGCTCTTTTTCCGCAACTAGGCCGGTAATCGGCCCTTTTTGCGTGAACTACATATATGCAGGTTTCCTCACGATGTCTTCCTTCACCGAAAAGCCAGTGGTATGTAAATTCGTACATAAGTCCTAAAGAACTCATTGGTACGAGGCGGGGTTTGAATCCACCACCTCAAGAATGCGAAGCGGCGGTTCTCCCACTGAGCTACCACGGCTCCTTGTGATATGGGAGTTGTTACTTACTTCAAACTCTTGCCATCTGGATTAGGACTGGCAACCCTCAGATTAGGATCAGGTCCCTGGCCAGCCTGGAAACAAAAAACGGAAAGCTTAAAAATAGAAAACTTCTACTTTCTAACTAACCTTAAAAACGTAACTTGAGAATTTGTAGTGTCATTCTATATGGAACTGATGGACTGGAAGAGATGGCTCTTAGCGCTAAGGCTGCTAGTTGTTGCACTAGTTTTAAGGGTGACGAATCAACATCGAGCTATGCTGCGCTGTACTGCGCTGTGTTTCTTAAGCTACGTTTTATTAACAATCAACATCAAGCTGTGCTGCGCTTTGCTTAGCTCAGTATAAAGCCGAACGTCCACCGCCGGCTAAGCTAAATGAAAACTAAACTCACTGAACTAAGCTAAGCTAAACTAGAACTACGTTGACCGTCCACCAGAAAAGTAATCAGCACATAAAAATCCATAAAAAACATAGCACAGTTCGGCTCAGCGCGGCTCAGCACGGCGGGTAGCGCGCCTCGCTCGAGACTGCTGCGTTTTTAAACAGAGCGTAGCCTCACACAGCGCAGCACAGCATGGTTTGTTTCTATCCTCATTGAAATATTAGACGAGCGAGTTGACCAAACATAGCACAGCGCAGTACAGCGCAGCATAGCTCAATGTTGATTCGTCACCCTAACCGTTATCCTTTTGCTTCCTACTGATTCTTCTAGTATTATAAATGCGAAAGTTTTTATTTGTGAATGCATGATACCATAATATGTCTCTGTTACTACTTAACCAATTTTAATGAAATTTGAAATATAAAATACTTTAGGTTCTGGTTTAACACGTCATCACCATCCTTATCACTGTTACCTATTCATCATCGCTCAGGTGAAACAAAGAGCACAGTTAGTACTTTATATTTTACTCTAGAAAAAACATCTATTTTTACACTGTAGTGTGTATGTGTGTTTGTTTTTGTGTGTGTGTGTGTTTGTGTTTGTTTTTGTGTGTGTGTGTGTTGTGTGAGTGTGTGTGTGTTTGTTTTGTGTGTGTGTGTTGTGTGTGTGTGTGTGTGTGGTGTACCTTGCAGGCCAGCGCCCGCAGCACCCTGGCGTCGCTGGCGGCCGAGGACACGCTGAACAGCGACAGGTCCGTGGTGACGGACTCGTGCGAGGGGGAGCGCGCCACGCCGCCGCGCCAAGCCTCGCCCCCGTACATCTCCACTGGAAGTGAATGGACTTTCAACATTCATTGCAACTTAACTCTTTAGCTGGGGCTAGTAATCACATGTGCTTGCTTTGTCACAAAACACACACGGAGAAAAGACATACTGTCCACGGCCCATGCTATGTCTATAGATGTGGCATAATCAAGTCAAACATCAAAAATTTTTACAATCCGGAAAAAACTAATTGCTGCTATGCTTAACTATTTATGTACTTTTATAACTGTCTCTAATACGGCACTTTTTATATTTTAGGCATGATAATAATTCAGTGATTTACAAAACATATGCAATAGTATCTGAAACAAATTGTCAAGTTTCTTTGTAACTTATCCAAATAACTGTTTTAGTACTTTGAAAAGCCTCTACCAAGTTGTAATTATGGCACTGTATATTAGCAAGCTCGTATTTAGGGCTTCAGAGCCCATGAGCAATTCAACAGCCTCGCGCTAAAGGAAACAATAATAAAAATATTCACTTCTTTTTTTTAGTAATGTAACATTTCACACTCACAGCTCCCCACTAGGATACCCTGTGTCAGGGATGCCATGGAACACAAAGACAAGGACAACTAACACCCAAACTCAGAACAGAGTTAAAATTTAATTTATAAGATTTGTGATAGAATTCTTTGTTTACATAACCATGTACGCTTTGTTGTGAGCAAGTGAAGCATTGAGACTCTAAATAGAGACTCAGTAGGTTCTTGATACAAAATTTTCCCTATTATATAAGGTCTTTTATATCTTTGGTCCTAAATTATACTGATCTTTATGTAAATCTATTCCTAAACTTTGGGAATAAAAATATCAGGTAGCTACATAATTTTTGAGTTATATTCCATGCTAATGTTAAGGTTTTAGATTTAAATATTTTTTTAAGCCACTTTCGGCTTACTGCGACGAAGTAATGCATTTTTGCGTGGGTTTCATTATGCGGAACTTCTAAGACGAAGGCAAATATCATTTTCTCTATGCTTTTAATGATTAACACTATTTACGGAAGACGGAATAGTAATATTTAACGAGTTTTGCTACTTTACAGTTTATTATTTTACATTTCACAACTTATCGTGTTTTTCTAGACAGCTGTGAAAGAAAACACGGAAATTATAAAATCAAAACATGCCGGACGCGACCACATTTTCTCATTTTACATCGAAATAAACTATCGTACCATTCACGTTGGGCTCCACGGTGAAAAGATTTACACTACCGCACAAGAAATATAGCTGATAATCTGTATGTGATGCTTAAATCACTAATAATTTCATCAAAACATTGAAATGTACTAAATATTTCACTTTCAATCAATGGCCGGGCCATAAAATTTGTGTTGCTAGTATCGGTTATTAAAATAAGGACGTATAAAAAAATAAAAACCAGACACTGGCACATACGTGGATAAACTTAGCACCCTATCGACGTTTAGGCCAGTGTTTTATTAATTTTGTACATCTCTGTACTTAGCTTATCATATTTAAATCGTTATGATTTTTTACCATAAAATTATTTTTTTGTTAACATGACGCTGCTGTTATGCATACAAGAAAATGAAAACTAAAGTGTTAAATTTTGTTCGTACTAAATCATTTAATATAAAATACTAAATTTAAGTTTACAAATAAAACATGCATTTTGTCAACTGCGAAATAGGCCGATGTATATTAAACTAAATAAAGACTTTTTAGCCGCAAGTTGGCAACACTTCACATGTCAAATTAAAAAAAAAAAGTTAGACTCACTCTGAAACTATAATTACATAATTATTTTTAATTTCCTTCGTTGCAAAATATTTCTTTACATAAAATATAATAGTTATTATAAATGTACAAAAATTTAAATATGTACTTACTTTACTAAATTTAGTGAATTTGACGAACTCTGTAAGATAATAAGAATGCATTTAATTTTAATATAAAACTGCTTTTTGCTTATTTTTTTTTAGTTTCAGTACAAACTTCTATTCTATTCGTCATTGGTCGCGACATCTATTGTAAACCTTTCTTACTAATATTTGAAACAGTTCAAACAACAAGTCAATCGATGCCCGTTTATCCGATACAAAAACTTTTATTTTTTTCGGGTCTGTTTGGTACACCTTTTTATCATTTTAGAAATTATATAATAAACCATAAACGTTAACGCTGAAAATTTACCCGACTGCCAAAAATAGAGTAAAATAATTTCCCATCGTATAGTATTCTGACTATTCTAAAAGATAAAAAACAGTCAAATTGAAAACTGTTTCCTTTTTAGAAGTCGGTTTAAATACTTACCAATCGATAAGTCATATTTTATGACGTCATATCCACTAAACTCTAGCCATTTACCTGTAATTTATTTATTTTTACCATAATATGATTGCTTTAAAGGCTTCAACATATCTGATAATAATAATAATATAACTCATTCTGTACCATTACCCATAAAACATCTATTTCCGCCAATTTTGACAAAAATAACCAAATTTGTTTACAACAACCAAAAATATAAGGTTAAAAAATACATAATCTCCATATTTAGTTTAGCATAACCCTGTTTAAATGACACAAATAACATTCACATGTACATACGCCGTATGGTTTTACTAAAATTATCTTTGTCACAGCTAAAAAAATACAGTATCTCTTCTTCTTACTTTACTAATATTAATATCAATCATCACAATACATAACAAATGCGAATAATAATAAGTATATGAGTTGTGTATGTTAGTTATTTCTTCATGTTGAAATGCTTCTATAAATTTCCGTGAAATTTACTATATAGGCAGCTTATATTATATCCAGTGAGGATTTACGCACGGGCAACTTTTTATGTCCAAAAAAAATAACGGTTCCTGTAGGCCAGCGAGTAAAACGGCGGGACGCACGTGAAGATCAAAAAAATGCAAGCTAATCTATATAGTCGTACCCTTGCTACAAAACAATACGCGTACGTACACGTATATGTTTATCTCTTTCTGTAAATCTGTGATCTTTTAGATATTTCAGTTATATAAATATTGACTAAAATATTGTAAGGACCAAGCTATATTACAATAAAACATAACCGTCGTTTTATTAGTCGGTACATATTATTATTATTTTAAAATAATTAATATACATAGGTATGTACATCCATACATTTACCTCAATGCTTAAAACATAATAAAAAGATAAATATTCATAAAATATATTTTTATAATTAAAAAAAGAAATCCCACTGACATTTTTGCACTATACCAGCTACTTAACGTTCGGTACGATTTTAAAATTAAAAACTTCGGCGCGTCTGTGTGAGTGCGCGCGCTGGTGTGCGTGTCGCTTACATAATGTATAAGGTACGTGTATATAGATGTAGGTGTGTGGGTTATCTGTAAGGAAGTGTGAGGTGAGGTGGACTAGTGTGGATACGGATTTAATTGTGTTGTGAATTTTTGCAGATTCTGCTTTGTATTTCCGATTTATGTATTTAAAAAATATATATATTTAAGTGAAACTTCATTCAATTTTTATTTTTTCGTTTCGTTTCATTGTGTAAAAGTTCTATGTTGTAATTTGCATTTTTTTTAAACACCTGTGAATTTTAGAAGAGGATTGAATATTCATAAATGCTGTGAAAGAATTTTCTTTTTCTTTTTATAACTAACATTTATTCAGATGCTTTTATTCATCTTTTTGCAATATATTTGCTAACTATTAGGTAGTTAACTTTATAGTAGGTAACAACACTGTTAACTATTTTCTTACGCTTTTGTATCACGTTTGCACGTGACGTGTCTGCGAGTTTCTTTTTAAATTTAATAATTTATATTTGTAAAATTCCAAAAATTGTTACGTCACATAAAGGAGGGGGGCCTCGCAAATGTGGCCAACGACAACGACAAGGAGGGGTCAAAAAATCATGACAATACATTTGTGTGAATTAATTGATTATTTTTATTAAGTATTTTCAGCTCGATGCTAAGCCGAAAAGGGCTCATAGTACTCATCATTATGAACAACTTTTACTATGGGACCAACCAAGTCTTC
Organism: Alcis repandata; assembly: GCA_949125135.1. Lineage (NCBI taxonomy): Eukaryota > Metazoa > Arthropoda > Insecta > Lepidoptera > Geometridae > Alcis > Alcis repandata. Next base: position 9,052,081 of record OX421244.1, on the reverse strand, counting down.
ACGAAAAAAAAAACAGCTGTTCCATAGAAAAAAGACAACAACAAAATATTTTTTGTTGTTTTTTTAAAAGATGTTTTTTACGCGAGTTCCGAATTTTCATAGTAAAAGTTGTTCATAATAATGAGTACTATGAGCCCTTTTCGGCCTAACATACTCTCAATGATCCCCGTAGATTTTATTCTATTCAGAAATGTCAATTTCCACTTTAAATCCGGGTAATGTCCACAGTGGCCGCGCCGTGCCTCGGTATTGTACGTTGATTGTGGCGCGCGTGTCGGCGCCCGGAATGCAAACTAAACTGCGCAGGGCTGCCGTCTGCGCGTTATTATTATTATTAACTCGGCCAATTTACTTTTTGATTGTTTATTTGATTTTTATATTGTTTTATTATTGTGTTTTGTACAGTATCAAGAGAGAACAAAATTTATTATTTGAATTATGTTGTTTCGTTTTTTTTACCAATAGAAACGAGATCCATAGAAAATAATATGAAAATGTATACATTTTCTGCATTTGATAGTCAATATTAGGTGACAATGACGGAGTCATAAATAAAACTAAAATTTTAATTTATTATTTGCAAATTTTAGTTGTTTATAGAAAATTATTTTAGGTAAGTACCTATAACTTAGAGATATCAACAATGTGATGTATTTTTAATTCATATAATTATGATCAAAAGATTGGGTATGTGCTATTTCTATTATTTAGTCATGTATCAATAAAATAATTAACTATCAAATTCTTATTAACTTAGAATTGTCCAATTTTGGGTAAAAAAAACTATTGGTTGTTTAAAAAAAATACCTAAATAAATATTTAAATTAGAACCATTTAACTTGTTAATACAAATAACTGTCAACACCAAAAATATTAATGCACACATCAATTTCTCAACAAATAAATCTTTTAGCACACTAAAACTAAATTCATAAAATAAAATCGTTAAAATGGCAATAAAACTCGAATTGAATAATTATTAGAAATAGACAAGACGCGTGGCACCCCTAATGTTATATCATTGCACACATACACGCGTATATCTATAAGTACACGCACACATAAGTACTCCTAACGAATTAGGGTCGGCTCCAGCCGGGTTCAAGTAAAAATGGAGTAAGTGCAAAATTTCAGTTTTTGAGGTTTTAAGTTTTTGTTTGTTTTTATTTTGCTGTAGTTTAAGTACTATCATTTGTTTTAGTTTAGTTTAAATTATTCTGGCGTAAATTATGAATAATTTTTCATTATCTCGAATCTCTGAATTGTTTGTAATGTCGAAGTAAAAAATACCTAATTTAAAAAAACGTACTAAACGCTTAAGTTCGCGTTGACTGTGTGGTTAGCCATAATGTCAGAATAATATACATACATCGCTTAATAGGTCAAAAAAAACCTGCACGGCTTATTAATAACTAGCTGCGCCCCGTTCAGTGGTCACAAACATACCAACTTTCACTTTTATAATATTAGTGAGATAATAAATTTAAAAACAGTAATTTATAGAGTCAGGCGTTACTTGGCGGAAGTTCATCTTTGAATAACTATTTTAAAATGTATTTCTAGTATATTTCCTTCAATAAGCAAAAAGGCGAAAGGCGGATTTACACTAGAAATATTCTGAAAACAGTTATTAGAACTTTTAAGACATTTTGAATATAACGTATTTCTCACTTTCTCCGTTTTCTCCAAACGCCACCCGTGTTTTTATCGTGCCCGCTCCGTAGGTGTCCTCATGTCGCGACTTCGTATTGTTTAGACAATTTGTGTATAAATTTACAAAAATGTATAAGAATCATGCTCCAGTTCATATGATATTACGATATTGTGATATCTTGTGAGATTCGAATCGATAAACGTGATTTTGGGTTCTTTAAAAATTAAACTTTTAAAATTTTGTGTTTGACATTCATAAGTGTCTATGTACCTACTACCTACACATATTTGAATAAATGAGAGAGAGGAGAATTTGTTGTCTTATATTTTACCTTAAATGTCCTTAAATGACCGTAAATATCTTAGTAGATAATAGAATAAAGTATAAATACCTACCTTTATTAATATTTACCTTTATTGCACTTGAATTTTAGTACTTAGTATTTACATTTTTAACAATTGCAAAAAAAGCCAGCCTTGTCGCCAAAAACGGATTCTTCCAGATGTTCTTTGAGTTTGTTACTAACATTTATAAGTAAAGAGAGAAGCCTAATAGGTACTTATTTCACATTTTAACTATTTGACTAGTCGTTTCACATGGTTTTTCGTTCTTATCTTTTTAAATAAATTTAAATAAAGCAGCAATCCCGTTGTATTTTCTATAACAACTTAAAAATATAATACAAAAGACTAGCATAAACAAATTTCGAAAAAAAGAAATCTAATAAAAGTCGATTTCAGACCAGTCGCCTTATTGAAGGTTGAAATAACCCTCCATCTTGTGCAGTCAGCTAAAAACTGATGTAAGTTTTTTTACCATTTCTACACCAAACTAAACATAGATATAGAGTTATCATCAAAACGTACTACAGTTGATTAAATTACTCATATTTCATTGTTACGTGCACGGATGTGAGTAAGTAGATACTTTTATTTATTTAGTTACTAGCTGCCCCCGTCGGTTTCACCCGCTGTTTTTATTTTTTTTACTTTAGAACATTCCACACTCGCACACACTCAAGCAATTATAATGTTGATATTAACAGGATAAAGAATATCTGAGATATTGAGACCTTGGGATAGACAGAAACAAAAGATATAACTTACAAAACGTAATTTTTAAATTTTCTTAAAAAATAATTATTATTATTATAAAAAAAAAACAACTTGTTTTAACGCGATTTGAAGGCGGAAATGCAGTAAATGCACTAGAACTAAATTACAAAAACTGTCATAAAACAAACAATAAGGTAAAACAACGAAATTATCATATCTTGTTGAAATTAATCAAAAAATAAAAATAAAAAAATGGTTTACCATATTTTAACAAAAAAATAACAAAAGTACTTTAATTTTGAAGTAGGTAACTCCAATAATATTTAAAAATTGTTACTCGACTTGCTCGTAAAATTATCTACATGTTTGTGTGCGTGAGTATGGTGGTGTGCGTGGGACACTCGTACGTTTATTAGTTTGTTGATCTGAAATCAAGGGTTGTCCCAGGTTTAGCTTGAAAAAGGGGTTTCAAAAATATATTTAAAGTAGTGAGAAAGGACTTGTCTGCAGTATGTTTTAGTTCGAGGTGAATGGCGCTTTTATTATATATATTTTAAACTAAACATAATAATGGACCATACTTCCTATTAGGATATCTCGCAGGTGAAATGCGACACGTCGCAAAATAGTGGTCTTTGTTATTTATGTTAATAAGTATACATAATTATGTAAAAGTGTTACTCTGGTCACCGTGAGATTTTTTACGAGGACTCATTTATTTGAAAAAATTGAATTACATTTTTATGTCTTTATTTGAATGGTGTAATGCTCGACTTTGAAAACTTATTATAGCAAATCTATTAGATTGCAATGACAAAGACAAATACATATATGTATTTTTAGTTAGCTTAGATCTGTCAAATAAAGTCTTTAAACTTAGGATCATTAGACTGATATTTTATTTAAAAGTATTATTTTTTACTCAATAGGCTGACATTAATAGAATAGATGCGTTTTAGTCAATTAATCATAGTAATTTTATAAAAATGCAAAATTCTGTGAGTGTGTGTCTACATTCGGTAACTAAGCCATACACTGTGAGTGTATAAAAAAATATATAAATAATAAAAAATATAAGGATAAAATTTTGTAATGCACGTAGCATAATTATGCCCTTGATCAATACAAGCCACATATCCCGGAAAAAAAATTTTTTTTTCAATTTCAAAAAAATATATTGACACATAACAGTGATAAATACTTAAAAAAGCAGGAAACCACAGTCCACAACTATTACAAAATAAATCAAACCTCAAGAGATATCCACGAAATTAATTAAAAAGATCTTGTCGAGTCGTCGCTCGTAAGTTTAATAAATAATGCGACAGCCCTGACCCGCACACAGGCGCGCGCACGCACACTCGCACGCAGCGGATATATGAAACCGAATGCTTGTCAAACTAAATGGATACGGTAGGTAGGGATGAGGTTTTGGGAGATGTCGATATATTTATTGTGGGTTTTAAAATTTTATTTAAAACTAGCTGCACCCGGCGGTTTCACCCGTTTTCTTTCCATATAAACATTCCCTGAACTTCCAAAAATATTTAAAGATCAAAATTAGCGAAATCGGTCCTGGTTGGACCGATTTCTCGAGTTTTAGCCAGACAATCAAACAGCGATTAATTTTTATACATAAGAGAAGAAAATATAGAAATATTAACAAGGAACATGATTAGTATATTGTTCTATGACGTTAAAATAAAATATGCAATAAAATAACCGTTAGCTTCGAAATCCTAAACTCACCTTGGCTTGTACTTTAAAATTCGTGTTCTCTCGCTGCGTAGAAAAACATAAATTATGTATGAAGCCAAATTTTGTATTTTTTATGCCATAGGTGGCAGACAAGCAAACGGTCCGCCTGATGGTAAGCGATCACCGTCGCCTGTACCTGTGACACTGGAGGCATCACAGATACGCTGCCGAACTTTTATGACTCTATTAACAGCCCTTTTGAAGAACCTAATGTTGTAGTTACTTGGGAATACAGATGTTGTACATTGAGCCCAAGTTTGAAGGCATTTTAAGACAGATCTAAACTAACTAAAAATATATCTGTCTTTATCATTGCAAGCCATTAGACAAGGATGCCAATAGTTTTAGAAAATTTAGATCTGTCTTAAAAAGCCTTCAAACTTGGGCCTATTAGCGCCTTATATTAGGAACCGTCATATTTAGTCATCAAAAAAATTAATGTAAAATAATAAAAATACATTTTATTCTCACACAAAAAATACTTTATAAAAAACTATCGATATCGATCATAAATAATCCATGTCGCACTCAGCACTGGCTCCACGTACGTTTTATTATTAGCAGCGATAAGGCGTAGGGCACACTGCTTGCATTTAGTGAGATTCTAGTGATTTCGCATGCGGCTATCGAAACATCGATGTTTTGGAGTTATCGATAGGTTAGTATAAGATAGTAATATTAAAGATAAGATAATGGAAAGATTTCATCATTTTATAAGATTCAGACATATTTTTTTAAATCTAAAAATTAATTTTATATAAATTTGTTTTTACTTTTTTTAATATGATTTAAATTCATTTATAAGATAACATTTTTTTTTGTTAATGCATTTTAATTAATGTTATTTCGTAATAAATAATAATAGATATAATCTGTTATTTTCACGTCTCAGACGTTTAATTTTAGGTTTGTGTACCTAGTAGATATTTAAATTACAATAGAAAATGTTGTGTATATATTTTTTGGAATGCTGATGATTTTTTTACATTAATCTATTAGAAAAGAAATTTATAGTATGAAAATACAGTAAATATAACATAAAATTGGAAAAAAAAAACGTTTCACACTCATAGCTCCCCACTAGGATACCCTGTGTCGGATGCCATGGAACACAAAGACAAGGACAACTAACACCCTGACCCAGAACAAACACATTATTTATAATTATTTTTACAAAAAAAAATAAAAACCGACTTCAAAGGACCGACTATTGAGTTATTCATCTATTTGTCGCGCACGTACTTAATGTTAATTTAAGACTTATATGGTTTTCTCATGGATACCATTATTAGAACTGGACTAAATTGAAATGGGAATTGAATTGAAAATTGAAATTCTAATAAAAAAAGAATCATCCAAATCGATTCACCCAGTCAAAAGTTATGAGGTAACAAACATAAAAAAAAACATACAGTCGAATTGATAACCTCCTCCTTTTCTGAAGTCGGTTAAAAATGAAAAAAAATATGCATAAATAAAAATAATGTATCAGTCTGTGTGTTCTCTCCCTTTCCTGCGGCTACAGCACGAACGATGCTCAAGGACTCGCATATACCTACTTATGTATAACATATTACATTTATGTAAATATTATCGTAATTACCTACTTATTACTCTTTACGAATGTATTTAACACCTGAAGTATGTATTTTTTTAAAAACAAAACAATTACCAATTTTAAGTAATAAAATACCGAAAAATATCAATATATAATTTTGGTAGAGCAAAATATATATTGTTTTGATGTGTTTTTTATTAATTTGAATGTTTTGTTATCGAAATTAACTGTAATTAATTAATTTGTTAATATAAAGTTTTTAGGTAAGGGTAAACTAAGCCGATAAGGGTACATATTAGAAGTAACATAGAATACTTTTCATTTTAAAAAATTGACCGCAGGTGAAACCGCGGTGCACATCTATACAAACATAAAAACTAGGTCTCGAAGGTTACCGAGACTTTTCTTGAAATAATAATCACTATTGATTTTAATCGTATCTACTAATAATATAAATGTGAAAGTTTTGACTGAATATTCAAGTTTTCGGCGAATTGATACACGTACAAACACACATAATATGAATGTATACTAGCTACGTTCTGCGATTTTTTTTATTTTTTTTTATGTAAGTAATTGATTGACGAGACGAGCAAATCGCTCGCCAGATGTTAAACGTCACGTAACCGATGATACGGTGAACCGTCGTCGATTTCACCAACTATGTATAAGTTTTTCTTCCTCGATATACTTTTTAACTTCGCAGGTAAATCCATACGTTTCTGAAAAATAAGACAATATACAACGAGCCCCGTGTTTGCATTCCAAGTTATCGAGTTTTGGAGTGAGTGTGCTCTAGGAGTAGACTTGGGAATATGTAGAGCTTGGCAGAAAATATATAGTGTTTAGCGGAAAATATATAGAAGTTAGCGGAAAATATATAGCTTTTAGCGGAAGATCTGTAGAATTTAGCGGAAAATAATAGGTATAGTGTTTAGCGGAAAATATATATATTTTAAGGTAGAATTTTAGTGTTGTCCGTTTTAGTGGATATTTATTTGTATTAATTGAAATAGATTTAAAAGATACATATATCGTAACATACAAGCTGCATTTACTATGTAAAGTGAAATAGTGATTATATACTTAAATAATGTAACATAAAATAAATTATACTTAAGAATAACGGATCCAACTAAATTTCATCTAAAAATCCGTTTTGAATAGGTATGCACAGAAATTTATTAATCCCTTTAACCCAAAACCAAAACCGAAATGATTTCATACAAAACGCACTCCAATCATAAACACGATTAAAAAAACAAAAAAACTTAAATGTCAAAACAACAAAAGAAAAAACCATTCGTCACTTCTAAGCCTCTTCGCACCCCTACATAGAGGCTCACGCACACATCGACAGCTGTGTGTGTGTCACGTCACGAGATACGGTGACATCGTGAAGTAATAATAATAGTTAATAGTGGGTCTTAATAATAATAATTAAATTATTAACTGGGTAATTATTATGATTTGTGACATTAGTCGTGGTTATTTAGTGGAAGAATTAATTATGTTTTAAGGTTAACAATTTTTATCTGAGGGAAATACGTACTTGCTTAAGTATTTACAGGGTTGTGCAGAAAGGCTATGCTAAGCCGAAAAGGGCTCATAGTAGGTACTCATCATTATGAACAACTTTTGCTATGAGACCAAAACCAAATTCGCGAAAAAAAACAGCTTTATTTTTATCTAATAAACTTGAATAATTATGACAAATGCTAAAGTGTATATCTATATGATCTTATACTTTTAATTTATCAAACTATAAAAACTTGTCATACTAAAGGAAATTATTTTTTTACAATTTTTATTAATTTCAAATAAATAAATGAACCTAAATTTCTCAATGCTAAAATAGTGGCCACCACCAAACCCTATCAGAAACCTACAAGAAAGTATAAAAATACTGACACCGGCTCCCACTCGCCATAAACAAACTACAGTAGGTACCCGGCGATAAATATTGCACATCGACCTTTGGAAAGAGACAATCAGCTAATTTCGGCTTCGTAGAGCGTTATCTCTGTCGCACGAAATACAAACAGAACAAAACGTCACATAGGTAGTGTGCGATGCGACAGAGATACGAAGCCGAAATATGCAGATTATCTCTTTCCAGAGGTCGATGTACAATATTTATCGCCGGGTACTGTAACTGCAGTTATTTTCAAAGCACCGTAAGTCAAATACAATGAAATTTTAGTAAAACTGCAAAACGAAATTGGAAAGTCTTATCCATGTTTGTCTAGTGTAAAATGTGACGTCACAAAGTACATTTTACCTTATTTTAGTCGTTTTTCTTTTGTTAAAAGAGTAGGTAAGTATAATAGTGAGTTTATTTCATTCTAGTTATTTTGTTATAATTAATACGGGAAAACTTACGAAAAAAAAATAACAAAATGTTTGAAAAACTCGTTGGTTTTAATAGTAATACACAATATAATATATAAAAAAAAAAACATAAAAAAAACACTAACGCTCATTTTGTTAATATTACAAAATGTTTGAAAAACTCGTTGGTTTTAATAGTAATACACAATACATATAAAAAAAACATAAACGCTCACTTTGTTATTATAACAAAATGTTTGAAAAACTCGTTGGTTTTAATAGTAATACACAATACATAATATAACGGTTATAACATGTTTTTTTAATACTAGCTGTCTGGGTCTGGATTAACACATAGGCTACTTTTTAGCCCGGAAAACGCGAGTGAAACCGCGGGGCGCAGCCAGTAGATAAAATAAATTGATTAATTACCATAGCATCATGTGAACACTTCCATTTGAAGAACAAAGCATCATAAAAGTAAGTAAGTTTCATAAACATAAAATGTATTCTTAATATTGTATTGTTATAATGTATTATTTATTAATTAGATACTTATTAATTTATTTGTTTTTTTTTTAATATTTATCATTAATATTAATTATTAATTTATTATTAATATTTATGTATACTTATGGTACTTAAATCAATGTTCAATTTTTGTAATTTTATGTATTTTAAATGCTTGATTTTGTTATACATAAACACAAGTTATTAGTAATTATAAATTTAATAATAAAAAAACTATATAGGCATACACAGTATACACACTAATATAACAAAAGAAACACATAACTGTTTTTTTTAACGAAACAGAATTAAAGATGTTCCGCACACGTACGAATGATAACCTCCTTTTTTATCGGTAAAAAATCAATAAAATCCATGTCATATAAAATTAAATAATACGCATTTCAAAGTAGGTAAAAAATAAATATTATATTTAAATTAAAAAATAATCCATACTAGTCTAGCTTTCTATGGGAAGACATTCCTGTTTTCGAACTCACTCATACAAACAACTCACGCACACTGACACAGACTGTCCATGTGTGCGTTCACTGCGAGGGCTGCGACCGAGCGAATTTGATACTTGAGTCGTTGAAATAGGGGTGAAGAGTTTTGATATTTGGTTGGCTTTTGGGTGATAGATTCAGATTAGCATTTGGGACTGTACTTGGAAATTGAAGTTTTTTTAAATATTTTTTGGTACCTACCGAGATGAAAAAATATGCGAATATAAAACGGCACCTTTAATACTCATAATTTTTATTTTAATAATCATAGTTTTAATAACAATGTATCGTATTTTGTAGGTACATAAATAGGTGTAGATGATTTACAGTTCTACATAAATCTACTTGATAAATACCTACAGATATATAAATAGTGGGACAGTTATCCACCACGACCACCGAAGTCGCTTACATACTAGATCGATGACCACGACTTATTTTGCACAATTTTTTTACTATTACAAAAACTAAACGTCAATAAAATCATATCACAATTATGATTGAAATTTAAAACTAAAAGAAAACGAAACTAGTTAGAGGATTCGACTGTATTTTACCTGAGTAGTCTCGTATTAATTATAACAAAACGCACCATCTTTCTATTAATTACTCTCAATTCTATTTATTTATTCTTCTATTACCAACTCTCAATTACCATAGACAACACAAACGAATTCTAATTCTATTATCTATTGTCTATATAGAACCTATCCAACACAACTATTTATAATCTGTGCCAGCACTCCAAAGAAGCTCCCAACTGAGCCATATACCTGGACCTGGAACGCACACACGGACAGGTCGTACTTGTATGTATAGAATATGCAGTGCTGGCAACTGGCGAGTATACAATATTGACCTGTGGTATGGAAAATAACGGGGTTTGGTACTTATTTCGTTTTTAATAATATTTTGGACATCTCTAAAGTTAACTTAATAGTACATATTAATAACTAGTGGTAGTAATAGGAATTGTTAGTATGAATAATAATTATGTTATTAGTAAGAATACGCTGCAGAAATTGGAGGTCTTTGTATAAAAGTGTGATGAAATAGGCTCAAAAAAACCAGTGCCCACATATTTTTGTATACCAAAATAGCATAACTTTAAAACTTAGATCAGAAACAAATTTTTGAAGATTTAGTAATTTGATTGATGTCGTCGTCTAATCTCTAATAGATGACAAAGACAGAAATAGCATTATTTTTAGTATGTTTAGATATAACAACTAAGACTTTCTGAATCGGCTCAACCAATCATCCTGAAGAGTTGCATACACTTTATCAGGGGTGCTGCAAATTACATACTTTTCTTATTAACTATGGTACCATAATCACCATAGTCGTTTCGTTTTTCATCATCAAACATTTCAGAGGAAAATAGGTCATCAAATAACCATTATTTGTTATTCTAAAAAGAATTCAAATAAGTAGTTGAATGTTATAATTTTATTTGGCGGGCTATATTCGTTGAAGAAAAAAACTCTTTTAAAAAAATAAATTAAACCATCACTAAAGTACCATCATCATCATCATCCTTTTTCATCAAAGGTTAAAGACCTTTGAGGAGAAACTAGTTTATTATAAAAAAACTTAATTTTTTTCGTAAAAATAAATTATAATCCTATCTGGCGGGCGTCTAGTTAAATAAAAAACTACTATAAACTACTACCTACTTCAAAAATTACTTTTACAAAAACATATCTTAGTAGCATCTTAAATTTAAAATAAGCTAAAATAACAAACTAAAATAACTAGGACAAAAAAATTTTCAAAACTTTTGTATTTTAATGTCAAGTATCAAACCGCGTCGGGCGGCGCTCCGGCCGTTTCCCGATTTAGCACTAAACTTGGATAGCTTAGCCTGAATTATTTATATATTCTTCTCTTCATTATTTATTATGTATTGCTTATTTTGGGACTATTTAATTGGAATCTAGGTACAGGGTTAGAAGGAAAGGGTACTCATGCTACTCATCATTATGAACAACTTTTACTATAGAGCCAAATCGGAAAAAAAGTTTCGTAGAAAAAATATTTTTTTTTATTGGCTTAGCAAACCCTTTAGTAATAACCTTGTACGGTTATGGCCGTACCGTGATTAAAACGATGTTAATAATGATCAAAAGTAGCCTATGTCATTCGAGAATCCAAACTAACTAATTTCATCAAATTCGGTTCAGTTACGGAGACATTAGGCCCAAGTTTGAAGGCTTTTTAGGACAGATCCAAATTTTCTAAAACTATTGGCATCCTTGTCTAATGGCTTGCAATGATAAAGACAGATATATTTTTAGTTGTTTAGATCTGTCTTAAAATGCCTTCAAACTTGGGCCTATAGTGACAATCATTCACACGTACACAAACTTTCACATTTTTAATATTACAAAGTTGAAAGTACGAATGAAGCCGCAGATAAAAGCTAGTCAATTTTTGTATTCCCAAAACATGAATTATTTAAAAACAAACTAACTCACAATACATAACCTAATTTCATTATGTTCAAATAAAAATGTGCGAAAGTGAGGTGAATAGATAAAGGGGGACGGCGACATCGCAACGCAAACAATGCGAGCGAGACAGCGCTATAGGAAAGAAGGAGAAGGTGATATAATTAAAAGTTTTGTCGCAACTGCCTTTCTGGGGTGGTTGGTGGGACAGAAGAGCTTTGGAGAGGACTTATTCAGTTTTCAATAATTATTTGATTTTTTTAATTTGTGAATTTATATTCTGTTTATACCTTAAATGGGCATTTAATAATATTAAGTCATTAAACTGTATTTGTTTTAATTTATTTTATTTTTTTATTGAATCAAGCGTTAGTTCTCAGAAACAGACCTGTTATGGGCAATCGTGACGTTTAACATCAGGCGAGCGATTTGCTCGTCTCGTCATTCAATACCATTAAAAAAAGGAATAAATAACAGATAACTGCGTGTTTTTATTGATCTAAAAATATGGGATGAAGATCTTTCTTGGTCTGGATTAACACAGGCTACTTTTTGACGTGACAACGTCTAATAAATCGATGAACGCCGGGTGCACGTACGAAAAAGTCCCGTTACGCTCATTGTGACATCACGATCGGAGCGAGAACAGTTTGCAATCATTTTTCATCAATGTTTTGTTATGACGTTGTCACGTTAAACTATCGCCCGTAAACCGACTTTACAGACAACCAATTTTTATTCCGGAAAACTCATGTTGACTTAATCGCGGTTGAAGCCGAAATTGATCCAATCATACAAACTGACATTTAAAATATTAGTAGCACTAAGACTCTGCGTCTCCACAGGTTTTGTCCCCGTTTTTGTCGGAGTATATTTTTCAATGGATTCCGTTTGGCTCCGCAAAACGAAGATGCGTTATCTCAACTCGAAAATCTCGGGATTTTTGATTTAATTATTAAGTTATACAGTTATTTGTGTCCCGCGACTTTACCCGTGAAGTGATGAAAACGGTAATGATATCTTCTTAATCTTAATATATATAAATTACGTGTCACGTTGTTTGTCCGCTATAGACTCCTAAACTACTTAACCGATTTCAATCAAATTTGCACACCGTGTGCAGTTTGATCTAACTTAGGAGATAGGATAGCTCACATCAATTTATAGTGTCTACCCGTGCGAAGCCGGGACGGGCCGCTAGTAAAAAATATATAGTTTAAAAAACTAAAAAACACGCCTTGTCATCGGTCTCTGACAGGTGTGCAAAGTTTGAATTAAATCTGATCGTTCAAAGTAGGGCAAAACCGAGCTCAGAGGAGTCGGTTACATACATACAGGTGAAGCTAAAAAGGTAAAAGCGTGCTAAAAAGGTACCTAGTCTATGTTTTAATTCTAGACACAAGTTATTTTTAACCCCGACGCAAAAACGACGGGGTGCTATAAGTTTGACGTGACTGTGTGTTTGTGGCATCGTAGCTCCTGAACGGATGAACCGATTTAGATTTGGATTATTTGTTTTTGTACTTTATTCTCCTGACAATAATTAACACAGCAAAAAAATAATAAGCGAAATTGTTCCATCCGTTCCCGCGTGATGCGATGACCGAGGGAAATAGAGATTCATTTTTACACGCTTTTTTATATCTTAGAAGATATAAGATAGACAGATTTATAGATTAATAGTCAGTACTTAGTATTATTTTTATTTTATTTATTAAGGAACACCAACAGTAAATATATTAAAAATTACAAATACCATAACATAAAATAGAGTTCTGATAAAAAATACCCTCTAAGGGTGTTTATAGCATTCTTTAATAATGGGTAGAACAATATTAAAAAAATACAACTACCCACATATTAAAATGAAATAAGAATTTATTAGTTCACAAAGATTACAAAATAGTTTTTTTTAAGAATTAATTAAAGAGAAATAATTAAAAAAAAAAATGACAAGGATATTCTATTTAAGTATATATTATGTATTTAAGTTAATGTATTTTCTTAATAAGCCAGAGGCCCCGGGTTCGATTCCCGGCCGGGCAGATGATTGAAGAATGAATTTATATATCTGTTCTGGGGCTGGGTGTTAGTTGTCCTTGTCTTTGTGTTCCATGGCATCCGACACAGGGTATCCTAGTGGGGAGCTATGAGTGTGAAACGTTTATTTATTAATTTAATAAATAGTAAATAAACAGCATACAACTATCCCCCCGTGTGTTTCGCTCCGCACACATTCATTTGGCCGGAGCGAGTGGCGGCGGGTCAGCGCGACACACGGGGGCATGTTCAACGATAACGTATTTACGGTAATAATTGTATTATTATTTAGATATGTACGTTTTTGACGTGACAACGTCTAATAAATCGATGAACGCCGGCTGCACGCACGAAAGTGTCCCGTTACGCTCATTGTGACGTCACGATCGGAGCGAGAACAGTATGCAATCATTTCATCAATGCTTTGTTATGACGTCACGTTAAACTGTCGTCCGTAAACCAACTTTACAGGCAACCAATTTTTTTATGCTATTGGGTGACGAGACGAGCAAATCTCTCGCCTGATGTTATACGTCACGTTTGCCCATAACAGGTCTGCGCCACCCTGAATTTTGTTTTTTTTTTCTGGATGTCTTCAAGTCGTGAGCGAATCGGTTTCTTCTAGGCGCGTCATCGTTCCTTACAGTTTTAACATTTATTTACCTAATTATTTCATTTTTAGCTGTAAGCTTTCAAAGATTATACAAACAATACCTAGAATAATTAAAAAAAAAATTACAATCTTTACGTGGTAAGTCAGAAAAAAAATACAAACAAAATGAACTGAGCACTTTAAAATATTAAACCGAATTAAAAAAAAATGGTAACGTAAGTACTAAAAGAGGGCTGGCTCATTCCTCGGGCAAAGAATTCCGTGCAATTCAGCGCGGGAATATAGCCAGCGTTCTTGGTACTTTGCCACACGGGCAAAACCTACTTTTTAATTTCTATATTTGTAAATTTCTTTGTTCTAGTTATTTTAGTTTTTTATTTTAGCTTATTTTAAATTTAAGATGTAAATATAAGTACTAAAAACATATATATGTACATTTACGAATAATAATGAAATAGGTAAACAAATAGTCCCCCCGTGTGCGCGCACACCGTGTCGTATCCATTTGGTTGAAATTGCTCTTTAAGGGTTCAAACTCACCGCGACATTATTATTGTTATTACTTTACAATTATTTCAACTGAATTATTAAAAACTAGCTGTTCCCTGCCACGCTTCGCTGTGGATAAAAAAAATTGATAAAAACAATCCTTGATGCGTATTATATATCATGCTAAAATTTCAGCTCGATCGGTGCAGAACCTTTTTGAGTTTTTGAAGCGTACACAAACCAACATAACATTTTTTTATATATAGACTATGGCGTATGTGAATCCAGCCCGCACTTGGCAGCGTGGTGGACAGCCTAACCACCCTTCGAGGGTAGACCTGTATCCAGCAGTGGAAGGATTAATGGTTTCTGATGATAATTGATAACTAACTGTGACTGTAACTGTGTAACTGTGTATTCGTGATGAAAAACGATGATGTTATTAAGCTGTGTTAATAAGCTATCTTTTTTGAAGTTTTTATCAAAATCGGTTTAGTAGTTACGAAGATTTGAGGTAACAAACATTTGGAGTATTTGTAGAACAGGATCTACAGGGTAAGGAAAGGGTAGGTACCTATGCTAAACCTAATAGGGCTCATAGTATATAATGAACAACTTTTACTATGGAACCAAAACTGAAATCGCGGAAAAAGTCAGCTGTTCCATACATTTTGTCGAGTGTCATTGACATTTTGCTATCTTTTACATCGCACCGTACGAACGAAGTCCCGGTCATCAGCTAGTTTGTAATAAAACGGATTGTTTGTCCTTGTGATGGACTTTACTTTTTGTTATGAACACAATCAAAATCGGTTCAGTTCAGCCATATTTTTATTACAATTATGTTTAATAGACACACGTAATGACAAAGACTACTATATTTTAACAATAGTAAGTTTAGATCTGCTAACTAAAGACTTCAGAATTAGCTTCAGTGCCAATAAAATATATGATACATAGTGCAAATAAAATAATTTATTTTATTTTAGTCTAAGTTCAGTGTCGATCTAAATCGAACTAAACCACTATTAAATAACCTTAAAATCTAACTTTAACGCGACTTTAAAACCGATTTTAAAATTCAATTACCTACTGTTTCACGAAATCCAAGTTACCCCATTTTTTCTGCCAGTATCTTTGTCGTACACAAGCATTTGTGATGTCAATGAAATGATTTTCAACCTTATAATTTTGTATATTAAGGGTCAAATTAGTCTGAAAGAAATTGTATGCATGTAGTGGTAATAACTGGTTGATATGAAATTTGATTATCGACCTTATTGGAAGTATATTAGGTCGATATTGGTCTAGCGATAATCACAAGGATTTGAAAACGAATGGGTTTGTTAGTGTGCGTGAGTTTGGATGTTTGAATACACTGGGTGATATTTTTTTGTAAATATTTTGTTTGACTTTTAATTTTATCTTTTAGGGAAGGGATGTCGAAATGGTTGTGTTTTTTTTTGTGATTTTCGATAATTTTAGCGCGTGAAAGGGTTGAAAGGAGAAATAAACTTTTGAATAAAGACTTTTTTGTGAAATTCCTTTTAAAAAAATCAATATTTGGTACAAAACTCATAGATAGATAGATCTTCTTTAATTTTAACCTGACAACGGAAAAGCTAAAAGAAAGGGTTTTTAACTTTGGGACTTTAGTCTTGCTATTTTGTTGTCTCCTATACAATTTTGTGATTTATTATTTATCCAAAGACCAAAAAGGTAGGCCAAAAGGCTCTACGTAATATTAAAAAGGTATAAGAAATAGTAAGTAGGTTTTATTATAAAATTATCACTAAAAATAATTTAATCGCAAAATAAACTAAAGAGGTTAGAAATCCAAACAAAATGGATAGAACAATTCAAAATTTGCACTCAAACGGAAACTATCATACCAACATGACAAACCAAATCAATTTGAATTTCGAACTCGGAACACGGAACGTGGCGTGCCGCGCGTTGCAGCCAATGACGTAGCACAAACAGTGTTTTGTGAAAAATTTGAAGATGAGCTAGGGTTGTCGAATGTCGATTATGTTTGTGATTTTCGTACATTTTTTTTTCTTGTGTTTTGTTGTGTTTTTTGTGATCTTATTTTTGTAAAAAAAATTGAAATATGTATATTTTTTGTTTTAAAACGTGTAAAACGTAAAACGTTTTTTAATACATATTTTATTACTTTGTGCTGGCTAGCTGTAGGCAAAAAATTGCGTATTATTTATTAGGTATTTCGTAAGTTGCGAAAAGTTTTAAAATAACACGATTTATACCAATGACTTTGGCCGTGACATTGACATTGATATTATATAAAAACTTTATTGTTAAAGTTATATCCATAGTATTTTATATTGTTTCTATACATTGTCTTTGTATATATATTTAAATAGTTATACATAGCTGTGCTCCATGATTTTACCTATTATCTTATCAGAATTGTAATTTTTTTTATGACAAAATGTAACCTATTTCCTAATATGTCTAAGCTATAATAAATTCATTTATATTTATTTACTTAGCTGTTGTCAAACATCTAAACATACAAACCGTCTCATGTATAAATAGGTTTAATATAGACTTATAACTATTTAAATAGATGAAATGTAGGTTTACTAAGTACTTAACTATAATGTCAAGGTTATGATTTTTTCTACGACGAAAATTGAAATGACACGATTTGTGGTCAGATAACAATTAAATGTTATGTAAAATTGAGTTAAAAGAACATATTTAATGATAACATTTATGAATGAAGACTAAAATAAGTCACGATATAACAATAAAACCATATTTCATGTATCTAAACTATGCCTATATAAATTATGAGATGCAGAACTGAGACGCTCCAGGAAAAACCTAGGGAAAATAGCTAATGCAAATTGAATAACATTCTAGCTATTGTCAATAATTTGTAATTGTATTATGAAAATAAGCGTGGTTTTGTAATTGATGATATAATATTTGACGTAAGTAACCATAAAAGCTCGATAATAGGTACCGAAACCTAAGCCAGAATGATTCAACTACAGGGTTATTCATAAAGGGTATGCTAGGCCGAAAAGGGCTCATAGTACTCATCATTATGAACAACTTTTACTATGGGACCAACCCAGAATTCGCGAAAAAAAAATCAGCTGTTCCATACATTTTGACGAGTGTCATTGTCATTTTTCTATGGACAGTTTTTTTTAACAGCTGATTTTTTTTTCGCGAATTTCGAGTTGGTCCCATAGTAAAAGTTGTTCATAATGATGAGTACTATGAGTTCTTTTTGGCTTAGCATACCCTTTATTTAACTGTATGTATAATATATCCACTAGACGCGAAAAACGTCAAAAATTGGTTGGGAATAGACTTTTTGTCGCCGCCATAGCATTGTAATATAATATTTGTAATGCAAAACATTGGGTTGTTTGTTTAACTTAATTGTTGATGCATGAATGTTAAATACGAGCCGCTTATGTAGTCAATTCATTGTGTGAATCATAAATATAGTGATTATGTAATAAAATGGAGTTTCTGGCTGTGTTTTGCGTGTTTTTAGGGTTAAATACTCTTATGGACAAGCAAACTCCATTAATTATTACCGTCAAGTATCGATTGATAATTATTTTTCAAATCCTACTTATTAAGCCAAGATGCAAAAAGAGGGGATATACGTTTGACCGCTATGTGTGTGTGTCTGTCTGTAGCACGGTGAGCCGTATTCGATGTGATTTTTTATTTGAGGTTTAGCGGTGGTTTTTAGACATGTTTTATCAACATCGGTTTAGCTATTTGGTTTTTTATTTTTTGTTAGATACATATCTAATTTAAGTTCTTCTTTTTTTTAATGATAGGGGGAGACCTTTGTCCAGCCGTGGGACATTACAGGTTACCTAAAAAAAATAAAGAAATTGACGATTAATAAAATATCATACTTGATTGGCCAAATAGTTAATGATATAATGCTGCTAATTTATTTGAGATAATAAAGTCGGTTTACGGACGATAGTTTAACGTGACGTCATAACGAAACATTGATGAAATGATTGCATACTTTTCTCGCTCCGATCGTGACGTCACAATGAGCGTAACGGGACACTTTGTGCGTGCAGCCGGCGTTCATCGATTTATTAGACGTTGTCACGTCAAAAGTAGCAAACAACCTACAACATACCTTTTGGTTAAATCACATCTTAATTCGTTAAGCCGTGCGTAAAGTAATAGGTTATCTTTTAAAGGTAATTTACACTCTCACATGCGCACTCACTCAAAAACTTTCACATTTATCTTCTATGTGAGATTATCCTTGATAACGCACGTTTTTCAAACTGTTAAAAAGTAATTTAATAAAATTTTATTATGAAATAGATGTTATATTGACATATTTCATCATCATCATCATTACGCCATTGAATAACGATATCTGATTTAAAAAAAATAATATAAGTAAATAAAAAAAATTGGGTAATGGTAAAAACGATTAACATGTTAAAAATAAAACATGTGAATATGTGTGTGGAAAACATGTGTGTTAAAAATACATATCTATACTTCTATATCTATACTAATATTATAAAGAAGTAAAGTTTGTGTGTTTGTATATTTGATAAATTGTAAGGGGTAATCTCGGGACCTACTGAACCGATTTTAAAAATTCTTTCACCAATAGAAAGCCACATTATTGCTGAGTGTCATAGGTTATATAAAAAACCGTAAAATAAAAAGGCTTTTACGTGGTAGTCCGTTTTGCAAAGTGAATCGGAGAAAAAACGGTCCGGACGGCGCGCGATGGCCTTCGGGTTTAATTAACATTATGCCCAACGAAGTGGGCACGGGTCAGCTAGTAGATGATAAATAGCAACACCCATTAAAACATACATTTGCATGACATACTTAATTATTTGTTTTTGAGAGGAATCGAACCCACGATTTAACATAATTATTATTATGTTAAATCGTGTTGTTTTTTATGATTTTGTTATTTTTTTTTGTTTTTTATTATGTTAATTATTGTTATGTTGTTTTGTTGTTATTTTTTTTATTTTTTTTTTATTATTATTACTGCAGAATAACTATATTGGAAACACATTTTAGTCAGTTTCGCGATTTAGCATAAATAATAAATACTTAATAAGTGCAACTTGATATTGTAGAGCTGATTACATACCGGTTATAACTTATTTCACTATTCTCCAAATGTTATTAGTTATTATGTACATTGGGTAAATAAAGTACCAAAAATATGAATAGTAAAAACTATTAGCATGTTTTGGTTCTTTTAATATAAAACCAAAACTTAAAAATACATATTTATGGTAAATAGAAACACCCAGAATTGATGCCAAACATATTTGTTCTGGGGAGGAATCGAACCCACGATTCATCACACATAAAATAACTGCAGACTTACTGTATTGTAAACACACCTTAAAACAAAGCGGCTTATTGTGTACTAGCTATAGCGCGCAACTGCGCTCGCATAAAATATAAATTTTATTGATACAATTTTAAGTACCAAATTTTAATAACACACTATTATTTTTATAATTTAGGTACTAAAAACTTTGAAACATGTGTTTTAATTTTACATGTCCAAAACATGGAAAATCCCATGGCTAAATCTTTCTCCGTCCTTTGAGACCTTCGGAATGTGCATTTTCAAAAATTGAATTTTATAAACCAGGAGATGTACCTACTCTCAAAATTTCAATTCTATACAGGGTTATTCATAAAAGGTATGCTAAGCCGAAAAGGGCTCATAGTACTCATCGTTATGAACAACTTTTGCTATGGAACCAATCGATAATTCGCGAAAAAAAATCAGTCTTGTCGAGTGTCATTGACATTTTTCTATGGAACAGCTGATTTTATTCGCGAATTTCGGGTTGGTCCCATAGTAAAAGTTGTTCATAATGATGAGTACTATGAGCCCTTTTCGGCTTAGCATACCCTTTATGAATAACCCTGTATAAAGCAAGTTAGTTAAGTAAGTAAGCAGTAATGTGCAAACATTACTGTGTTCCGGTTGGAAGGGCATTGTTTCCAGTGAAATTACAGGGCAAATGGGAGATTAAACAACTTATATCTCAGGGTGACGAGCGCAGTGCTGTGCCGCGCGGGGTCTTGAATTATAAGAGTTCAACATTCTGGGTGACGCAGACCTGTCATAAAAAAATGGTCGTCTATCCGAAAATTAACAGTACAGGTTCGTACAGGTCCGAACGTTAGATATAGATAATAAAATGTATGAGTAAGGTATTTAATTTCAAATGAAGGCTTGTAACTCGATATATTTGTTTTTCCATTTAATAATTACCGCTGACGTTTCAATAAAAACAGAGGTGCTTGATCAGTTTTCAATATTGTTTTGTGCGAACAGATATAAACTAATCATTTTTCTATACATTGCAAATGTTGAGAATACCTGAAGTTATTGTATTTATCCTTTTTCCGGTCAAACACACCACCTAGTAATAAAGCAACTCCGAGCAAGGAACAATAAGCCAGTCTCCAAGCAAGGTCTCCAGTCACTACTGGGTTATTCATAAAGGGTATGCTAAGCCGAAAAGGGCTCATAGTACTCATCATTATGAACAACTTTTACTATGGGACCAACTCAGGATTCGCGAAAAAAAATCAGCTGTTCCATACATTTTGTCGAGTGTCATTGACATTTTTCTGTTTTTTTTCGCGAATTTCGGTTTGGCCCAATAGTAAAAGTAGTTCATAATGATGAGTACTATGAGCCCTTTTCGGCTTAGCATACCCTTCATGAATGACCCTATATTGGTACAATGAATAAAAATCGTGATTTTGCAGTTTCGATACTGCTCGTAGGGCAGTCGATTTAGTATAGTATTTTATAAATCATTCGTATTGGAAATCGTTACTTGAATGATTCCCAATCAGTTTTTATGTAAACGCTAAACTAAAAATAAATTAACTAACGCACCGGACATGCTGTACCTACGAGCGTGCAGTAAACGGGGAAATATCAGACAAGCGGTTTTAGTTTTTGTAAATAAAACCATTTCATTTGAATTGCTGTAATTATTTGAATATTAATTTATGATTAATAATATAATTGCTCTAATTATTTAAAAAAATGTAGGTATAAAACATTTCAAAGATCATTAAATTAAAAATTAAACACAATTTAAAAAAAAATTAATTGAATGTGTTTAAAAACAAATGTATGTATTATTTTAGTAGTAGGTTTTTTAACGTACATAAATCTTGTAAACCGTTGTTTGTATGTAATGCTTCTTATTATTTGTAAATACATACTGCTCGTTTGCTTAAAGTAAATAAGAATTTTGAAATGACACAGTTTTGCTTCGTATACAAAAGTAGGTACTTGTTAAGCCCACCAAAAATCTGCAACATTGTTGTCACAACAAATCAAAAGTAGTGAAAGCACAAAATCAATGACGCCAATAAAACATTCGCTAATTATTTATAAACGATTTGTGACATTATTATAAAACTTGATAATTTCTCGTTTCGTTGTTGTACTGTGCCAATCATTATTTACGTAAAAAATGTTGTGTTCGGATACAGCTGTGTGTGTGTGCGTGTGTCGATGGTTGTGTGGGTCAGGGCCGTCTGAAGCGAGAATTCTTTGAAAAGTGTTTTTACTTTGTATTTATTTAAATTGTCTTGTTTTAATTTCTTTACATTTAAATTTTTAGTTGGCTTTATTTATTTTTGTAACAATTAGCTGTTTGCATGTTATGTTAAATAAGATAATAATTTTAAGACACGAAGCTATCTTTTCTAATTTTAAGCTCACTGTCAAGTGTGAGGTTAAAGCCCGTCACACACGTAGCTATAATATATATTAATATGCCTTGCTATAATATGAATTAGTATGGCTTGCTATAATATATATTATAGCTCCGTGTGCGGTCACTTCAATATTTGTATTGAAAATATATCGTAATATGCCTCGCTATATTGATATTAATATATATTATAGCTACGTGTGTGACGGGCTTAAAACATAATCAATAAAGTTACTATGCTTTAATAAGTTATTTGTATATCTTGCTCTTTTCCACTATAAATCTACTGCAATCTTTCTATATTTCTTTTATTCTTTGGTATTTTAGGGCGCCTGTCTGCGTGTCTGTGACCTTTGTGTCTATTTGTTTTGACATCTGCTCGGACCATCTTAGCGGTCCCTTTCTTTTGGTCTCTCTCCTTCTTTCTTTCCCTTGACTGTTAGTATTTGCCAGCCCTAATGCATGCAGGCAACACATTAATATACAAGCATAGACAATTATAAAGATTAGTCTATAATACAAGTCAGCAAGTCACTCAGTCGGTCGCGGGACGAGGTAAAGAATATGCCCTTATGATTGGCCGACTCAAAATTCACTGCACTGGAAATTGGCAAACAATCAGACAACTGAATTTGACAAGCTTCTTAGAACGTAATGCTTTCGTGAGAACAGAAAAGGTACGATCTGTCAACGAGTTATAATATAAATGCTCTGTGGCTACTGCACATTGTCGAAGGGTTTGCCTCATAAAACGTGCAACTAAACCCAAAAATAAAATTACACAAACATAAAATATATCAACCTGAATGTAAAAACACAATAACATACATACAAAACACACATACAACATACATACAGTCATGTTACGTATTACAATTCTGTATATATTATGTTTGCTGTAAAATACTAATTAAACCATGACATATTCATTTGTTATTATATCATTTCTATATGTTAACTCAATGACAGTCGTGTTGGTGTTTTTTTACATAAACATATTTTATTTATTTTATAATGTATTAAGTGTACAGTCATAATAATTAAGATTACCTATGCATATTTTAGTGTATGTCAGCAGATGCTAAAATCATACTGGCAATACATACTTCATATAAATTATTTAAGTACTAAATATTTAATCTGAATAAACGATTATGAAAAAAATATATTATAAAATAATTTATTCACCTAGTTTAACATGTGTTTCGACCAATTAACATAACACGATTTGACTTTTTCGATTTAAAACAAATCTTCACAAGCAATCATAGGGACAAATAAAATAATTCTCACAATAAATAAAATACATGTGTAAAATAATAATGTTTTCGTCCTTATTATATTTTAAATACAATAATAACGAAAACAAAAATCTAGTTGTAATAATAATAAAGGTCTGCAAGGCAGCCCTAGGTAGACGTCGTGCGAGTGGGTAAGAAATACAGAGCACCTCAAACTCACACAGATACACAGAAACGAGCTGGCCGCGCTCCGGAATGGCTGCGTCCATGTTGTCAAAATGACTCTTTCCCGCGCGCGAATTTCGACTTATTTTTCATAATCGTACGCCATATTGCTTTGTTGTGTTCATTATTTACATAAATAATAAAAATTAGAATTAAATCGTGCAAATTAACAGTGTCATTTAACGATTGTTGTGATAGTGATTTAAAAGTACGTGTACAAATTGTACTATTGTTGTTATCAATAGACTATTTGATTAACTTTTTTGTAATACGAAATTTTGGGAGGAAATTGACAAATCAAATGATTTACGAAAGTAGTTTGTGCTCGTCCGCGTTGGTGTGTGTGCGTGTCCAAAATTAACCGAACTGTTTATTTTTGGTGCAATGTCTAAGATGAAGTTAATTTAAGAATGCATTGGCCATTGTTACAAATATAGGAGGATAAAATGTTGGACTGTTTTGTGAAGTGATAACCTATTTGGATTTTACGGACCTTTGTTTGGATTTCGACATGGAAAAACCTTCATTCAAGGTTAGTCTTAATTTTTTTAAAGTGCAAAATCACGAAGTTAATTATAAATAGAGTTGATTGCGGTTCATAACGCACAGATTTAGCTCATACGTGCAGCATTAGTTTTAGCTTACTTTTAAATTACGTGGTTTATCTTGATAGGTATTTGTCAAAGCGTGACGTCACCCATTGTTACGATTAAAAAGAAACAACATGATTGTGCGAAGGAAGTGTAGTTTTCAAACAATTTAGTTTTAATTGACCAAATTACTGCTCATTAACACTCATTAATCATCATTCTTTAATTTTCATCGTATGAATATTTTGAATATTTAATCTGCCGTCAATTAAGGGTAAAACCTTTAATAGTAATGAAATTACTCAAAGTTATTATTACCGAGATCCGCCATATCAGCATTGCTAGTGATGAGGTAAAGTGTTCGAAATATCGAAATCGATAGTTTGACTTATTTATAATTTTGCCGTGATGAATAATAATAATTTGGCATATAGTTCAAAAGTGAAAAAAAATTTATCATGATTAATGTCGTAGATTAATGGAGATTACGATAAAAGTGATATAGCTTTGTTGTGACGAAAGCAAGTAATATTAATTTGACTAAGTAAGTACATTAAAAGTACATTTGCAAATGCATTTATTTGGTTGTCAAGTTTAATTTGTTTACAGTACCTGTATTTCGACAAAACGATTCTTTTTATAGGTTGTAGGTACTAAGTACGCTGCGTTGGGTTCAATGTCATTGTAGTAATTTATGTGTCATATCAAAACAGGTCTGCTTAAATCCAATGCTAAGGATTTTATGACTCAATCCATTACTGGGATGAGGCTAGTCTTTTACTACAAATATTTAATACGAAAAACAAACACCAAAACCGAAATCCATCAAATTATCCAAATTAATCCAATGTTTTACATAATGATGTATCTATTGGTTACGCAATCAACACGATAAACTCATTTGTACCGTCATCAAGACAATTGGTTTGTCCTATTTTTTTATCAGTTCATGCGCTTTGTGATAAAAAATGTACTTATGATAACACTTATCACTGTTATCTCGCATACGACTTTTGTAAATTAAGATTTTCTGTTTCGTTAGATTACTGAGAAAATGAACGATTGCTTAATATTAATTCTTAACCATCTTTGATAGTGAAATGTAAATTAGTGATTGACATACAAATTGCATTTAAATTATCTTAATGACCTTATGTGTACACTTTTTGTATCTTATCACCGTTTCCATGAAACCCTTAACATTTTTTATATTTTTTTTTAGTTTAAGTTTAAACCGGTTGATTTGGGTCGCCACAAAATGTATGAGAAGTAGTTTCAATCGTATCGATAACCTAAACCTTTATCGATAGTTTCTGCCGGCATTTTACTCCATCCCTACGAAGTCGCGCAACGCGCTCGTTTGCTAAACACGAGAAGCCATCTTGAATTTTTTGGTTTTATTTTACAACTTTTTAATTTATCTCGAACTTTACCAAATAGCAGAATAAATACGGTACGTAGGTACTTACTATATTGTAAGTAACTACCAAATATTTTTAGTTAGAAATATCTGCTATGATATTTTAATAGAAAGACAATGAGGTCAATGAACTCAAAATAAAATCGATCTAATATTTTTGAAACAATTTAGCCATCATCAAAGTCTACATTACTAAAAGGTCATTCCGATCGATTCGAATAAAGTATCAAACAATTATGGTTTTTAAAAAAATTCACCTTGACCTACTTTTACTACTAATTTTAAGTTACTCGCAAATAAACTAAAGTACTTAGTTAATTTTCATACCGCAATAATATTATAAAACAAAAAAAATATCGTTAAATGCCACATCCATTTGAAATAGCACATCTGTGTTGTTTCCTATTCTCTGTACTCAACTGGTAACTCTTACCCAATCTGTGCGACGGATCACATTGTACGGTCGGCGAGAAAAGGCTACATTTATTATTGTTTTTTTTTTATTGTTATTTATTTAAATAATTTAATATTGTTAGTTATGAACTATTACGACTTTATATTAATATTAATTTAAATGATTCACAATAAGTTTTAGCAAAGCTCTTTTGTAGTGTTATAAATGTATGTTGTATTATCACTTAAATAAAATGTTTGTTGACTTAGAAATATTTTTGAAAAACTTACATTAAACCTATTTTAAAAATCAATCTAGTCAATATCAACCAACTTCTAAACATCTGATAAAAAAGTCGTAAATTACTCAAAATAATAAATACTTTGAATTTAAAATCGTAATAATCTCCGTTAATTAATTTCCTGTGTTATTCAAATGTTCTTAACAACTAAGTTCTCAACAAGTATTAAACTAACAAAAAAACATCGAAACGCATTTTCACATAAAATATATTATAAAATATTAGTAGAAAAATAAACGCGCCAAAAACAGGTCACATATTTTTTTTTGTTATTAACACTTATGTCCACAACAGTACTTAGGTATATATACCTACTGATTTGTTATCGAGCGAAGACTCGAAGCCAAGGTTGGAGCGAAGGTTATTTTTTTTATTAAAAAAAACTAGCATTTACAATTAAATAAAACTAGTGTTGCCCGCGGTGGCGCTTGCGTTTTTGTAGATTTGGGGAAACTAGTTATTTTACTAATTTTATTTTACCGACGAAAAAACGGAGGTTCTCAAGTCGGTGCGTTTTTTTATTATTTAATCTTGGTTTGCAGATTTGTCTATTTATGTTTTTTTAATCTTTTTATTTCGGATATTGAAATTTCTTTAGAAGTTAAGTGTGATATATTTGTATTTTGCTGTCTGTACGAAAACATTGATGTAAATTCGCGCAGCCATTTTGGCGTACTTAGTTATAATAAGTTTCAAAAAAACACTTTTTTCGCATAAATAATATCCTTATTATTTTGGATCTTACATTTAAATTACTACATTTTTACTAAAAACTTGTTACCTGTGATAAAAACTATTTCCGTAAAAAAATTGGTTTTTTAATTTTTTTGCTGTTGGTAGCTACCACGTAGCAACCATTTTTTTTTACCTACTCTTTTTTTTTACCTACTCTTTCATTTGTTAGGTAGGTACTTAGTATTGAGTGTAATTTATATTAAAAAAACATAATTATTATTGTTTTTTATAAACTATGTAATAGTTATATTGTAACATATTTATTTGGGGAGGCAGCAAATATTTGTGATAATTAAATAGTTAGGTAAATAGTTATACAAGTAAATAAAAAATCAAATATGCAAATAAGTGTCATTATTATATACTTTTCAAGAATAAACTAAGAAACCGACATAAAAGCTACATACGAATTTACTTACAGCTAGGAAAGCAATTTCAACTTCGTATAATTTTTTATTTTATTTATTTTACAATTGCTAGTAAACTAAATTAAACATTTCCGCATTTTTTCAAATTGTCATTCAAATACAGACAAACGATAGTTCTAAACCCTCTCAGGTGTGAAGCGAGCCTATAGTATTGCTGTTTCGCTCGCGTATAGCGCCGTCCCGCTCTAGCCGGGGGCTGTTTCAATTTTATACTTATTGATTCAGAGGTCGCGCGTGTGATTGTACTGATTGCAGAAAAAGTTATTAAAATATAAAAGTAATAAAAATTGTCAATTACCGTATCTTATTATTAAAAAGCTGTTTTTGAATTACTATGCCATAGTAAAAATACTATTAAGAGTTAGAACATAATATGGGAATTTGAATCATATACATTTTAGTTTTTGATGATGTGTGTTTGTTAATTATCTATTAAATTTATTGTTTCTGAATTTTTGGAAGTATTTTAATCAAGCGACGTGAGATTTGGAAGTCACGCGCGGGCACCGAAGCCGGATTATACTAGATCGATGCGCACGGGGCACAAATAGTCATTTTAATAATCGTATTTTGTCCGAATAAAAGTTGATTACGATTTATCCGATATTTGTGCAATTTTGCAGCCATGCAATTTATTTTAATACAATTTGAACGTCAAAAAATTAAAAAAATCGATGGAGGGGCGGTGTAGATATCAATTACCAATGTCACGAAGTAGAGTTCGCCACTAACTATTAGTTATTCGTCGAAAAACTTAAAATAAATAAAGGAATATACTTAATCTATAATATTTATATCCATAATTATGTTTTTTTTTGTACTATTGAGTGACGTCGATGCTAAACGTCACGTTTGCCCATAACAGGACTGCGCCACCCTGAATTTTGAACTCGTAAAATTCTAGACAATATTCTTCAGTTCGTTCAAGTTCTTTTTCTGCTGCCGGTAGTAGAAAACCGTTCGCATCCGCTGTTGTGATTGTTGCTAACTCGTCCGAACTTTCTATCCGCCGCCTTCGACGGTGGCGGTGCCGGCTTCGGAGCGCCATGCGCCACCGCCACCGCGCCGGTTTAGATGAGTTTTTAAAGGGCTGCGTTCGGGGTAGTTCAGCTATAGGTGTAGGTTACAGACTGCTATCTAGACTAGACTGTAGATTCATCGTCTTTTAATTTACTAACCGGCGATCTGAGCTGGTTTCGCTCGCGCAGTATTTGTATCAACTATTGTTACAAGTCACAACTGACACTTCAAAGTAACATTAGTAGACGAAACCACACATTTTTTCCTATGAGAGCTCTTCTGATTCAAAACGTACTCAATATTTTTGCGCTCGCTGCGCTCGCGCTTTTTATAGATTTCGTTTTACAGTCTCGGGGTTTGTGTTATTTTAAACGATTAAAGTTTCTTATATAGTAGGTAAGGCTTAATGTTTACCACACTTAGACAAAAGAAAACAATAATAAAATTGTCTGTATAATTTCGGACATCAATAAAATCTCAAAAATGCTTGCTACATATGCTAGATAAAAAATAAAATTATAACAAGCTTTTATTTACGTTAGCATCGGAGTTACACAGGTATACCAAATTTCAGCTCAATCGGACATCGGGATCGGGACGTGGTTTCTAAATTCAGTACCAAAATTTAACCCTGTACAAGTGTACTGGGTTAATACATGTCATGCTAACTAACACGTCAAGTTAAATGTAATCTCGGAACAGAGACCATGATGATCATCACATGTTATTTTTTCTATTCTCCTAGTAATAAAGCTCATTTTCCAGCTGGTCGGCGCGCCGTGCGGCCACCACGGCCAGTACACGTTCTACAAGGCGCTGCGGCTCACCGGGCCCACGGAGAAGATCCTCGCCATCGGGGACTTCTTCTTCGTCAGGATCTGGCAAGACTCCGAGCTGGTCTCCATTGGTAAGACTTGAAAAAATCTTTTAAAACTGTTATGAACAAAAAAAATTGGATTTTTAAAAAATAATAAAATCAATGTTGGAGAATTTTCACTTCGTCCTACTTGCATTGGGGCATCATAGTAGAATGTTAAAAATTCCATAGTAAAAGAGCAAAATACACCCAAAATCAACTTTTCAACTTTTCAAAAAGCTTGTTTGATTTTGGCTAAAATTTTATGCTACCTAGTCTCTCATTCTCATTCTAGCCATTCCGGGCGGAATCTTGCACTTTTTGATTATTCCGCCATCTAGCGGCAAGAAGTACCAACTAAACTATCACCAATTCACCACTATATCTAGACCCGTCCTCACGATACATTCTCGTCCGCAGGAGAGCTCCAGCTGCTGTGGACGGACCGCGTGTCCGACCAGACGCTGGTCAGCCTCCGCCTCTACTTCCTGCCGGAGAACACGCCGGACGGCAGAAGTCTGCATGGCGAGGTAAGTGTTCGCTTTTTGAAAAGCTAGCATTATGCACAGCTTATAGTAGAAAAAAATATTTAAAAAGTCATTAAAATAGAATATTTTCTTAATTTTATTCATTGATAGGCTTGCGTCTTGCGTATGACTGCCAATACTGACATATCCTGGTTGGAAGCAATGATGCGGTCTACGATCTTAATCGTCCATAGGTTTTTCAAGCAGATTATTTTAGAATTAAATATTAATTAAAGATTTTGATTACTTTGGATTGGACTCCTCTTCGGATAAAGACAGATAGAATACAAGTTTATAAAGCGCGTGAAGGCGACCCTTTCTCGCGGCTTGTTACGAACGCGAGCGTAGCGAGCAGTGACTTTCTATATTTAGTTCCTTTCATTTCATATTTTTAGGGCATTAAAAATCAAATCAAATATATTTTGATTTTGGATAAAAACCCCTAGTTGAAATATAAAAAAAAGCCAGTCCACCAACAGGTCTCAATTTTCGCGCTCGCTTCGCTCGCGCAGTCTCTGTATTTGCGTTGCGTTGCAGTTGCAGGTGATGAGGTGACCACTTCTAAAAGGACATATCGTTATTTTTCTCAAGGAATTTTAATTAATTAAACACGATACGATTTATTACGGGTTTGTTAATTTTACGCTCGCTTCGACAATATTTCAGTCTAGGGAAATAAAAATAAGTTCCAATTTTACCACATTAAAAAAAACCGCAGATTACAGAAAATATTGTAGATAGGTATGTATTTCGATTAAATTAAATATTTTTCACATAAATATTTTTTTATGAAAAAAATAAACTTTCTCACAATAAAGCTGTATTTTAATATAAAATGTCAAACAGACGCGCATAAATAGATGAATATAAATTATAACTGGATTTAATCTAATCAGGTATCTTATCAGAGGACGACTTTAGAGCAACGAGCGCGAAGAGGGTTCCGTACAAAACTTGATTTATCGTGATTCGTGAGTCGACAGTGGTCGAGCTCGCTCGCTTCGCAGTTTAGTTCTACGCGTTTACCTACAACAGCTGTTTTGTGTGTTCGCGCGCAGCAAACACACAAAACAGGTGTGTTTTGTGTATTTCAATCGGGAAATATTTATTTGTATTTGTTTGTAATGAATTTTAATTAATTAGTTTCAGTACCTATACATTGTTAATGAGAACCTATTATTGGCTAGACAAACCCGACTGGGTTTTAAGGCAATTATTGTTTACAAAATAAACTGTAATAGAAACAATTCAATAAAAATAAATAAATAATCAGCGTCTCGTTCGTCTCGTTCGCGCATTACAGACTGACTAGCTGGCCGGCCCTATGACATTTTAAAGGTTTTAATGTAAAGGAAAAACTTTCGTATACCTGAATGACTGACTTTAGGACAAGTCAACTTTTGTATAATATATACAATAAGTACTTACATACAAAAGTCGACTAGTCCACGATTACTTGCCAATCGTTAATCATCTTCACTAAATGCTGTAGCGTAAGTAAGTCACGTAAACACATTATTCACAAGCAAAATCGGTACTGGGGTTGTGAGGTCAGTCAAACTAGTAGGTAGTGTTGAACAAAACAATAATCACAATCCTTTCAAACCGAACCCTTCCGATCCGAAATCAACCGCAGACCCCTAAAAACCGTATATCCAAGGAAACCTCAAAAATCGAGAGCGCGTTCTACGAAGCAACTCCCCGTCTCGCTCGCACGCACAGCTTGCATTCGCCCTCTCGCTCTAATCCCTATTTGGTAACGCCAACTATTTCATGGATGAAATTACTGTTGGGGATGGTGGTTAAGGCAGAGGAGGTAGCGGGAGCGGGTTGATATAAAATTCTGTAGACACCCTTATTGACCGTTTGGGATTCATAATATTGTGACTTGTAGAAAGTCAACGAGTGCGAGCGAGAGAGCGCGTGGTGCAAATAGATTGGTGCGAACGGGATAGCATATAATCACTATCACAACCCTAATCGGCGGGCTGGTATCGTTTAAAATCTGTCAGCACTTAAATTCTTTGCATTTGATTACTCGACTGCCTAAAAGGAAGGTGGTTTTTCGGGTGTTAGTTGAGTGTGACTGAAAAACGTTGATTGCAAAAATAAAACATAACCAATACCATATTTACAAACACATTTCCATTTCTCCCACATTTTAGTCGCTTTTAAAATTACATAAATTATTTTGTTTATACTTAAGCCATACTCCAATATGTACTCCTTTGGCAGTCCACGCGAAAATGAGTCTTATTCCCAGTCGATAACCGCGGGAGTCCCTTGAGGGGACTACAGTAATTTTGTAGATGTAGGATTCTGTACTGCGAGTGAACTGTCTTGATCTGGTGGAATAGATTTATTTTGGTACTATGTAGTTGTGTCTCGCGGTTTTATTTGTGCGATGATGAAAATAAATAATAAATAATTATTATTATCTTATAATATAAAATTCTCGTGTCACAATGTTCGTTCCCGACTTCCCGTACTCCTCCGAAACGGCTAGACCGATTCTCATGAAATTTTATACGCATATTCAGTAGGTCTGAGAATCGGCTACTATCTATTTTTCATACCCCTAAGTGATAAGGGTTGTCCACCCTTAACATTTATTTTTTATTTTTTGGTCAAAATTTTTATTTTTTTATTTTTTATAATGTGGCATTAAAAATACATACAACCCTAAATTTTCACCCTTCTATCACCAACCCCTATTAATTTATATGGCAAAACAACGTTTGCCGGGTCAGCTAGTATTATTATATAATTATTATATAATAAATAATTAAATAATGAAAAGTGGTGACGATGATGATGATGATGAAAAGTAGCCTATGTGTTATTCCAGAATGTAAACTATCTATATCCCAAATATCGAAAGCGGTTTGGTAGTTACGGAGATACGTGGTAAGATACATTCACACACGCAAACTTCGCAAGTAGGATTCACATACACTTTTATGCATGAACTCTTGATAAACTAATCTGAATATGTCATGCTATAAAATAAGCTGTCAACAGCTACCGAGAAATGTCGGTTGCGTAAATGCGAAGTATTTTTTTAACTGTTGGTTAATTTATTACATTTTATGGCCTATTCCACTTATACTCTTTGCTCAAAAGTTTTATCAAAACAACTAGGTACTCAAATAAAAGATTATGTATCTACTTAACATTATTTCTGTTCATTTATTTGTTACAAAATCCTAAACTAGCACGTATGACGTAAGTAAATACAAAACAAATAAAAAATATATATTATAAAAAACTATTTTAACAAGCAAAGTCAGATCGTTTTCGTAGTTTATCTAGTAAATATACATGCGCCTCTTGATTGATTACATTTTATTATCGCAATATTGATAATGTAATAAAGCGATAAAATATATTAACATGTATTCTCGATTATTTTGATAAATCGATTTATTGTACTAACTAGTTTCGATTTCGATTCTGCTTGTGGTATTTCATTTAAAACTTAGGTGGTCATGGCCGCTTATTTGTGTTATCTACATTTTTTTCAAATTGCATTTCAGACTTTCTGTAGCATATAAAACTAATTAAGGTATATAAAACACGGTACAAAAATTATTTGCTCTACGTCTTGTAATCTGTGTCAGCAATTAATAAATTAACTACTTAAGTATTTTTCAATTTATTTAAAGAACGAAATATCCATAGCAATTTAAACACCTCCGTTAAACTGTACAGTGTGTGTAATTTAGTTTAATGTAGTTTAGTTTGTTTGTTAGTTGTCAACTCTCACTGCTTACATTTATTATAGGCAGTATGTACCAGTAGATCAATGTTATGTGGTTTTAAAATAGCCTAAGATGGCCAAACATACCTATACACTGACTTGTTACACTCCACCTTTATAAATTCACTTCACATAGAAAATAATGAAAAGTAATAATAATACCAAATATTCAAGTATCAAAACCGTTCGCTTCGCGCGCACAATACATACTTCGCGTTGCCATGTGACGACTTTTGAACATAGATCGCTGTGGAGTCGATTTTGGACTAAATTTTTTTATTAACAAATATTGTGTTGCGTGAGTTTTGTCGTATTTATATTGTTATGCTTACACGGAGTTACTCGCTTATTATTTGTCAATGTATAATTTTAATATACCTAATGTGTTAAAACTACGTACGTTTTTATAGTATCGTCATGAATGTCATGATTATCGTCCGAAGTCGTAGACTTTTTATTGACCTTTTTAATACTTTTTTTAAAATTTATTAGCATTTTGTGCATTAGCATTAGCACGGTATAAAGTGGATAATTGTTAGAAATAGTTTTTAAAGTCTTAAATAAATTAATTTAAAATTACCTCGCTGTTGGATTTAGGCCACTTTTTTGACATTGGCCTTGGTGCTAAATGTTTTTTTTTTTTATAAATTCGATTTGCCAATCGGGTCTAGGTTTCATCCCGCGGCTATGACAATGTCGTCGACACATTTTATAGTATACTGAGCTTGGGCCCTTTTTATTAGTGTTCGTTTGTCTGTGCGTGTGCGAGCGAGAGCGCGTATGGTGCTACGGTGCTAGTAGGTTTGCGGGAAGGGGATAGCATGCGATTATTATTACAATTCTGATACGATCGACTATGCATAATTAGCACGCTGGTAATCAGTTCTAATTTGTCATCACAATCACTAAAAGTATTTGACGACCTGTTTGGCTCAGCGGTAGTCTATCCGCTTTATAAGCCAGAGGTCCCGGGTTCGATTCTTGGCCGGGCAGATGTTTGGATGATGAATTTAAATATCTGTTCTGGGTCTGGGTATTAGGGGAGCTAACATGTGAGTGTGAAACGTTTATTTTTTTTTTTTACTAGCTCCGCCCCGCGTGTTCACTCGTTATCCTACAAAAACTGTTAATTTTCAGGGATTAAAAGTATGTTTGTTTTAAGTTATAAGGTTTGCCTAAACATCAGCAATTTAGCAACCATTAATCCTCCCACTGCTGGGAAATAGGTCTACCCTCGAAGGCTGGTTAGGCCGTATTCCACCACGCTGCCAAGTGCGGGTTGGATTCACATACGCCATTGAATTTCTTCTCCGGACATATGCAGGTTTCCTCACGATGTTTTCCTTCACCGCAAAGCCAGTGGTATGTAAATTCGTACATAAGTCCCAAAGAACTCATTGGTACGAGTCGGGGTTTGAACCCGCCACCTCAAGAATGCGAAGCGGCTGTTCTCCCACGACCTGGTTTGTCTATATCATCACTAACTCTTCAAATAAATCCAAACTAAACTAAGTAAAGCGTCTGAGTGAATAGCCCAGAAAGTGCTATCGTCCGAGGCACTCCGCTATCTTATCTAGAGTTCATTCTACACAAATAACTGATAAGAATTAACGGTCGTGGACAGGCGGGGAGAGAAGTGGATTTATTATCCTTCAAATACTACAATACAATAAAAACAAACCTCTTTTTTTATGTAATTGAGTGACGAGACGAGCAAATCGCTCGCCTGATGTTAAACGTCACGTTTGCCCATAACAGTCTGCGCCACCCAGAATTTTGAACTCGCAGAATTCAAGACCCTGCGCGGCACAGCACTGCGCTCATCACCCTGAGATATAAGTTGTTTAATCACCCATTTGCCCTGTAATTTCACTGGAAACAATGCTACACTACAAATATATTTTTTTTGTGTTTTCTTTCTTAATATTGTTAAAGTGAAAGTTGTATTGTTAGTGTGTCTGTGTGCTTATTCTGGATTGATTTGATACACACAGGTTACTTATGATCATGATAATATTTTTTTTTACCGTTTTCAATCAAAGCGCAGGAGAAACCGTGGGGAGCAGCTAGCTTTCAACTAAAAGACTGATTTTATTGGCGCGGCGATCCAAATTGTGTCTTGGTCTTTTATACTAAAAGTCGTCATTCTTCTCTATCGTGACTGTCTTATTTATTTTAAATCGTCATTTTATTTATACAAGTGTTTTTCGTACAACGAAGTTAAAGAAGCAGCCAAAGAAAAGTAAAAAATAATGGCGTTTTAGCAAAAAAACTTCTTAAGTTTTTATGAGAAAATAACAAGTTATTCATAGTGACGAGTAATATTTTTCAAAAACAAGAGCCATCTATGAAAAAAGTTGTTTTTGGCAAAAAAAACTGATTTAGTTTTTTTGTTGTCGACTGTACGTACATGTAATAATAATACCAATTATATTGTCCAAAGTGAATAGGTATTTTGATAACGGACACTGTAGTGGCTATCACCTAATCTGTGGCGATGCCTATCACGCGTATCTCAAACTTTGTGCAGTTTCATCGCATGTTTGAATTTAACCTACTTACAAATGGGTGACAAGGTTCTTTTATCTGACATCTTAGTTTGGGCGTTACTGGGTTTTTGACTAATGTAGTTTAAGGGCACGCTCTCGGCTAGAGCCCTATCTTTCGCACATTTTAAACAACAAAATAAAATGCGCATATAAAAAAATCCTTTCGCTCAAAGAAAATGCATTTGTTATTTTAATTCCATCTTCATGTATTTTACAAACTTTTATTTGGCTGGCCCTGTTTACTGTTGTTTTGTTTCGGGTCAATCTTGCAACTCAATTTATGACCCACTTCCCGATGTCCGATTGAGCTGAAATTTGGTATACCTGTGTAACTCCGATGACAATGCAATAAATACTAGCTTCGAAAAAAAATTCTTCAAACACGAATAAAAGAAATTTAAAATTTATTTTCTAAGTTTCTTTGTTTTGTAATAAAAATGAAGATTGTTTCAATTTTTTTTCGAATAGAAAATTCACATTCCTAATTCCTTTGTTCTGAAAAAAAATAAATCGAAGAAGTCTCCGCAGCTTCCCGACTTAGCAATTATTTACCAGTGACGCGGTAGGGCTGCCAACCTGGCATTATATTTTTAACGATACCTACCTAGTAGATACCTACATTTGAAAATTATAATATTACCTGGACTTTTAGTTGAATTTGACGGCCTGTTTGGGTCAGTGGTAGTATATCCGCCTTATAAGCCAGTGGTCCCGGGTTCGATTTCCGGCTGGGCAGATGAATTTAAATATCTGTCTGGGTCTGGGTGTTAGTTGTCCTTGTCTTTGTGTTCCATGGCATCCGACAGGGAATCCTAGGGAGCTATGAGTGTGAAACGTTTATTTATTTATTTGAAAATTATAATATTACCTGGACATTTGCAGTGGGACGTGGATTTTTTGGACGTTTGCTAGTTCTTTGTCATTTATAAAACCGTAAAAATATAACAGAGGATTTAAAGCATACAGGGTTATACAGAAAGAAATGCTAAGCTGAAAAGGGCTCAGCCATCCCATAGTTGAAGTCCCAAAGAAAAGAAAAGAAATCAACTATTAAAATTTAAAAAAAAAAACTAGCTGATAAGTATATTCTTCAAACGATTGAACAAATTTTCTTGAATCATACATTCATAGCTAAGAAAACTATCGAATTTTTTATTCCTAAAAAAACAAAAACGTTGACACCTACGATCCCACAGACACAAGTCGTTAAACTCATAACACCACCCTTTTTGCGTAGAGGGTTAAAAATCCCGATATATTATCTTAATATATATAAATTACGTGTCACGTTGTTTGTCCGCTATAGACTCCTAAACTACTTAACCGATTTCAATCAAATTTGCACACCGTGTGCAGTTCGATCTAACTTAGGAGATAGGATAGCTCACATCTCAATTTATAGTAAAAAAACATGAAAAATTAGAAAATTTAAAAATACTTAAACCAGCGCTTTGGATTTGGACAATGTAAACTTTTTTAATGTAACTTTTGACATTTGACATAGCATAGCATTGCTGTCGAGTCAGCTAGTAAAGATATAAAAATCAATGCAGTGGTCCACGCATATTTCTAGAAGCTACGAAATGGGTTTTTTGTTATTTGCTTCTGCGAAAATCAGAGTCGCGTACTCATTGTAGGGATAGCAGAAAAGTGCGGTCTTTTTTGTCGTGTTTTACCCGACTATACAAGACGGAAGGTAAAGTTTTATTGGGTTACTGGTTAGACGTATAATAAGTTTTAGAATACTCGTAACTTTTACTGTCTTATATCTCAGGGTGACGAGCGCAGTGCTGTGCCGCGCAGGGTCTTGAATTCTCCCCTCCGAATTGGGTTCCCGCCTTTCCGTGGCGGGGGGGATAAGTAGCCGGGCCGCCTTGCCCGGTGAAACTAAGAGGAACCCTAAAGGTGGAGGCTCGGGCCGGCGCCCTGGACATTCCGGGAAGCGGCGGTCTGGGCCTAGGAGCCCTCCCGTATACCCCTCCGTGGAGAGGGAACGTGGTAGGGCTCGGGGTCGTCTGCGGACGACGACGGGGGGCACATTGTGCCCTCCAGAGGGGTAGACTCGGCCGGCGTCCTGGACAGTCCGGGTAGCGGCGGTCGAGTCCCCGAGAGGGAGAGAGCGGGAGAGAGAGAGGGACCCTTTCTCTCACCCGCTCCGCAGAGAGAAGAGCGGACACGGGGGCGAGTCAGGCCAGAGGGGCCAGTAAGGCTCGCACTCCGTCTCCGCTAGGAGGGCCTGGAGTGGCGGGTGCGGGGACACCCGCTGCTTCGCATTGGGCCCTCCAGGGTGGTCGACGCGTCTGATGTTCCGACGCGTCGCCACGAGAGGGAGGGGGTGGCCACCCCCTACCCGAGGTGGGTCTGCCTCACGGCGGACATAGGCTGGGCGGGGCTGCGGTGATTTAATGGGCCCGCGGCTCCGTCCATTGCCTGGAGGAACTTCCCAGGGTTTTTAGTGGGTATGCCGCCACTAGGGCGGAGACTCCCACATAACCACCCTGCCCTCCCCGGGGCGGGCGTGGTATCCATAAAGGATTTTCCCTGGGTCACAAAAAAAAAAAAAAAAAAAAAAAAGGGTCTTGAATTCTAAGAGTTCAAAATTCTGGGTGACGCAGACCTGTTATGGGCAACCGTGACGTTTAACATCAGGCAGTTTCATCGTCTCTTCACACAAAAACATAAAAAAATAATTAAATCCATCCTAAAATCAGAAAAAAAAAACAATGATTTTTTTTTAATGTTTAGTGAAAACAAGAACATTATTTTTACAAAACAAAAAACAAAAACCGACTTCAAAAGACCGACTATTGAGTTATTCATCTATTTGTCGCGCACGTACTTAATGCAAATTTAAGACTTATATGGTTTTCTCATGGATACCATTATCAGAACTGGACTAAATTGAAATGGGACCAAATGGGAAGCGTCAGCTTTCTAATAAAAAAAGAATCATCAAAATCGATTCACCCAGTCAAAAGTTATGAGGTAACAAACATAAAAAAAAATAAAATAAAAAAAAAAACATACAGACGAATTGATAACCTCCTCCTTTTTTGAAGTCAGTTAAAAATGAATTTCGGTGCACGAAAATGATACCTGACAAGACAATACTTTACATCTGCCTTAATAAAACCTGCCACAAATAATGTTTTGCTATCGCTACCGGCATCCCACGCCACTGCAGAATATTGGCAAAGGCGATAGAACGCAAGTTAACCTTTTGAACGGCGCGGCTCGGAAAAACGCATGCGCTTTACGTTAAATATAATGAGTTTGTGAATATTTTTACATATTACTATTATTTCAATCTTACTAATTTTTTTTGACGTGACAACGTCTAATAAATCGATGAACGCCGGCTGCACGCACGAAAGTGTCCCGTTACGCTCATTGTGACGTCACGATCGGAGCGAGAACAGTATGCAATCATTTCATCAATGTTTTGTTATGACGTTGTCACGTTAAACTATCGTACCGTAAACCGACTTTACAGACAACCAATTTTTTTAGAAATAGGCTTGCATTTGACCGCCTTCTTGCCTGTAACAAAAGTTCTACTTAATATTATCTATACTACAACATCGGACAGAAGTCGGACATCGGGAAGTGGGGAAAAATTGTGTTGCAAGATTGTCCCGAACAAACATCGATATCTATACTAATATTATAAAGAGGAAAGATTTGTATTTTTGTATGTTTGTGTTGAATAAACACAAAAACTACTAGACCGATTTCAAAAATTCTTTTTCACCATTAGATTGCTACATTATCCCTGAGTAACATAGGCTATATTTTATACCCGTGCAAAGCCGGGGCAGGTCGCTAGTAGTTTATAATATATCTTTATTTCAGACTTTCATGTGCATACAGTTTAACATACGTTCTGTTCACATAACATATTACAAAATTAAAATTAAAGAAAATGTTAAAAACAAAAATCAAAAATCATAGATTGGGAATTAAAAATTGAAAAATTACCCAGCATTAGGTATGATTTGCCGTTGGATCTTTAGATGTAAATTAAAAAATCTGGTTTGTTGTTATTAGTTGTCCTTGTCTTTGCGTGTGTTCCATGGCAACCGACACAGGGAATCCTAGTTGCTATTAGTGCGAAACGTTTTTACTTATTTGGATAACTTTGAAATCTTTTACAAAGGATTTAAAAATATTATCTACTTATTAAAAGTGACTAATAGATAAGACAATAAAAATTGATGATAATCCTTTAAATCGATTTCCTGTTCGCATTCATTTTTTTGCACCATTTTAAATTAAACCTAAGACAGCTCTCTAAAATTGTCGCCATCCTTTTCTCACATATTCAAAATGAAAAGAGACGCGAATATGTTTAGTGCTGTCTGATTAGTAAGTGGAATAACAGTATCAAGAGTAGAAAATTAAATACTGGCCAAGTGCGAGTCGGACTCGCGCACGAAGGGTTTCGTACCATTATCTATAAAAACGGCAAAAAAAACACTTTTTTGTACTCGTATGGGAGCCCCCTTAAATGTTTATTTTATTCAATTTTTAGTATTTATTGTTATAGCGGCAACAGAAATACATCTGTGAAAAATTGGACTGTCTAACTATCACGGTTCATGAGATTCAGCCTAGTGACAGACGGACAGCGTAGTCTTAGTAATAGAGTCCCGTTTTATCCTTTTGGTACGGAACCCTAAAAACTGTAACCCGACTACGTAAAAAAATTAAAGACCCCTTTTAAATAACATCCGCCATATTGATTTTGTTCGTATAAACCGGAGCCTATGTCACCGGCCATAAGAAATATAACAATGCATCGATTGACTTCGACACCCCTTCAGCTAAGTCGGATGAATAGTTTAGGCGCTACGGTGGAACAAACGGTTTCAGGGTTAATATAGGTAAATGTATAATTTGATATACTATATGCAACGGTCTGTATTTTTGTCCTGGTTTGTGAGTGCATCATGAGATTGGTCAAAAATATTTTGAGAAAAATAGACAAATTAAAATTTTGGTAGAAAGAAAAGGTTTTTTTATCCTAAAAAAAAATATTAACCTAAATTCTAACTAATGTTTTAATTGCAAATGATAATCCAAACTTAACTACCCAAAAAAGACGGGTCGACTCGAGAACCTCCTCCGTTTTTTCGTCGGTTAAAAAGGAGGTTACTTCAAAATGACATCTTTACAAGTTTTTTTATGATGACATCATCTTAAAAAACTCAGTTTTTTCTTTTTTAGGGTTCGGTACCTCAAAAGGAAGAAACGAAATCCTTATAGGGTCACCTTGTTGTCCGTCTGTCTGTCAAGACCCTTTTTCTCAGGAACGCGTGGAGGTATCAAGCTGAAATTCATATCAAATACTCAGGTCTACTGTCCCTTGAAGCTGTGAAAAACTCAAACTTCTAAGCCAACGCAATCAAAAGATACTTACAGCCGTTTATGTCGCAAATTTTCGACACTCGCAAAGGAATCAAAACCTACAGGGTACTTCCCGTGAACTCAGAATCTTGAAATTTGGTACGAAGCAACGTCTTATAGCACAGGTAAAGGAAAAATTGCGAAACGAATTGGAAAATTTATAAAAATAAAAATACCATAACTTTTGACGGACTGTTTGGCTCAGTGGTAACATCAACCGCCTTTACAAGCCAGAGGTCCCGGGATCGATTCCCGGCCGGGCAGATTAATTTAAATATAATATCTGTTCTGGGTCTGGGTGTTAGTTGTCCTTGTCTTTGTGTGTGTTCCATGGCATCCCCGACACAGGATTTATCCTAGTGGGGAGCTATGAGTGTGAAACGTTTATTTATTTTACCTACAGGTTTGTACAGAACCCTCGGTGCGCGAGTCCGACTCGCACTTGTTTTTTTTTATAATAAAAACGTCGCGTGGACGTCGTCTCGCTCGCACCGAGCCCACCCTTGGCCCCGATACATGAACAATACTTGCACGGTAGCTTGTTGATTTACAACGCCTTTACACAAATAACTGATACTTCCATAATATGCAACCTTTAATGCTCCCACTGCTGGGATACAGGTCTACCCTCGAAGGGTGATTAGGCAGTCCACCACGCTGCCAAGTGCGGCTGTATTCAAATACGCTTTTGAATTTCTTCTCCGGACGTATGCAGGTTTCCTCACGATGTTTTCCTT
The DNA here is from genome assembly GCA_949125135.1 of Alcis repandata. Lineage (NCBI taxonomy): Eukaryota > Metazoa > Arthropoda > Insecta > Lepidoptera > Geometridae > Alcis > Alcis repandata. The sequence continues at coordinate 9,009,165 of OX421244.1, read as the reverse complement.
CACCGAAAAGCCAGTGGTCTGCAAATTCGTACATAAGTCCCAAAGAACTCATTGGTACGAGTCGGGGTTTGAACCCGCCACCTCAAGAATGCGAAGCGGCTGTTCTCCCACTGAGCTACCACGGCTTTAACTGATACTTAAGAATTCAATAAAAAAAAACTATGTAGCTGCCACCCGGCGGTTTCACTCGCTGTTTTTTTTTTTACTTTTAAACCTTCCCAGTATTAGAGCAAACAAAACAAAAAACAACAAAACAGACCAATTTCTGAACACACCTATAAATATTTGACAACCAAGTGACACTATTTTTTATTTCTAAAAAGACAAAGGAGATCGGACATCCCGAGTTTACCGTACCGATAGGACGAACATCAAATGTTTCACAGGTAGGAACAGTTTGTATTGGAAAATTAAAATGTCGATTTTAGTATTTTTGTTAACTTATTATCCACTTTTCTCACCGTTTAAACCTTCCCTGAACTTTTACAAATATTTCAAGATCAAAATTAGCGAAATCGGTCCAGCCGTTCCAGAGTTTTAGCGAGACTAACGAACAGCGATTCATTTTTATATTTAAGAAAGAAGAAGAATATAAGAAAGATAAGAAAGAAGAAGATAAGATCAGTATTAAAACCCCCGACAAAACATAGCTAAAAACATTCCCAACTAATTCACCTTTCGAACAAAACAAACATCAAAATAGGTTCATCCGTTCGCGAGCTACGATAGAACAGACAAACTTATAACAACCCGTTATATGTATTTGCATTCAACAACTAACCTACTAAAAATATTTTTGAAACAAACTTATACCTACATATTTTATATTATTATTTATTTTTTTATACGTTTTAGTATATTATATTTTCGGAAATGTAGGTAGTTTTAGTATTAGAATGTATTTTATTTGAATGTATTTTATTTCTAAGTATTAATTATTATTATTTTTTATGTAGGTTTATATGAGTATTCTTCAATGTTGCACACCCCGTTTTTATATTTTTTTATCTATCCTCTCCATCCTAAGGTTGCCTGGAAGAGATCGCTCTTAGCGATAAGGCCGCCAGTTGTCGCACTACTTTTAGGTGCTATAATCCTTTTGTTTGTAATTTATGGTGTGAACAATAAAGAGTTTATCTATCTATCTATCTATATCTATATTTTAAAGCTAGCAAGCGTTTATTGTCATCGGAGTTACGCAGGTACGAGTATATCAAATTTTTCGTGAATTCCGGGTTGGTCGCATAGTAAAAGTTGGTCGTAATGATGAGTACTATGAGCCCCTTTCGGCTTAGCATAACCTTTCGTTACAACCCTGTAGAACTGGACGATACTGGACATGTACTCTTTTATGGAGCACAGCGTCAACAAAGCAAAGCATACATTTCAGTTACATAATAGTTAAAAACAATTCCAAAAAGAACAGCACGTGATTTTAACTTTATTAATTAAACTTCTGTTTATATAACCAGCAGTATATAAACAGAACAATGAATGTTGAAACTGCGAAAAAATATATAATTCATCAAAGATTTTCATAAGGCTTCAGTGAAAAGTTGGCATTTGACCGTCATCTCGAACTCTGAAGTAAAAGTGCCTAATTGTTCTGTACTATTACAACATCTATGCCAGTTTGACGCACTTTTTTGAGCCGTGTTTTGTCCACAATTTTCTGGTTATATAGGTATACAGGGTCGGGTCATTCATAAAGGGTATGTTAAGCCGAAAAGGGCTCATAGTACTCATCATTATGAACAACTTTTTTACATTTTGTCGAATGTCATTGACATTTTTTTATAGAACAGCTGATTTTTTTCGCGAATTCCGGGTTGGTCCCATAGTAAAAGTTGTTTATAATGATGAGTACTATGAGCCCGTTTCAGCTTATCATATACCCTTTATGAAAAGGTAAGTATATTAGTTTTTCTACTCCATTTTGTTCGGAAAATAAAACAGGGACGTGGTGAATTATTAATGTGAATCGATTGTTTTATGGACGATGACAACTAGGTAAAATAATGGCATATTGAAGAGGGAATGAAAAATGACGACTTTTATTAAAAGATTTTATTGAACTTGCAATGTATGTAACTATGTATGTTTGTTCGGGTCAAATCTTGCAACTGAATTTTGACCCACTTCCCAATGTCCGATTGAGCTGAAATTTGGTGTACCTGTATAACTCCGATGACAATGCAGTAAAAGCTTGTTTTTGAAAATATTTTTGTAATTTACTTATTTTATTATTGTGATAGATTTTCATGTGCATAATAATTTTGTTTTGGCATCATTTGGGCCGATTTTACTAGTACTACATCTTCTTATATCTAATAATTAATAGTTAAAAAAACTAAAAAACACGCTTTGTTTAGTGTATTGTCATCGGTCCTCGATATATCTACAAAGTTTGAAAGAAATCTGACCGTTTAAAGTGGGTCAAAAACGCGCTCAAAGGAGTCGGTTACAAATATACATACAAACATACAGGTGAAGCTAATAAAAGCGTGTTAAAAATGAATCCCTATTTCCCTTGGTCTCGCCATCACGCGTGAACGGCTGGACCGATTTCCCTAATTTTGATCTTGAAATATTTGTGGAAGTTCAGGGAAGGTTTATAAATGAAAACATGCAGCGGGTGAAACCGCCGGGTGCAGCTAGTCATAAACATAGATAGGTTTGCTTTATTCCATAGAAACTCGAACATTTAACCCGAATTTTGAGAATATTATTCGTGCAAAACATCGATCATCGTATTATTCGTATAGACTTTTGAAATGTATCATTATAATAATGACATCTAATAATAATAGTCTAATATATCACGAGCGCGTCGAACGACGAGGACGGGCCGCCGACGCCGCCGCCGCCGCCACGACCTGTGCGACGGGGACGTCCACCGCCGGCACGCTTGGGGCCTGCGGGGCAACCTGCTCCGCGCCCGGCCCTCGCTACCGGTGGTGTAGTGCGCCGCATGCGATAAACGCAAACAATAAAGGACAACTGCATGCACACCTATTATGAGGCTGCAGAGTGAGGTCCCTCACTCTGCAGCCTTAACCACCGGTATGCTTGGGCCCTGCCCCGCTGCCGGTGGCACTCTAGTTTTTAAGTTTTTTATAATATATTGTTTTTGATATTCTATGTATATTGTAAAAAATTTAAAAAATATGAAAATAAATAAATATGTGGTATAATAATAGTCTATACTATTATATAGTCTATATTTCTTCACTCTGCAGCCTTAACCACCGGTATGCTTGGGCCCTGCCCCGCTGCCGGTGGAACTCTAGGGTTAAGTTTTATAATGTTTTTAGGTTTTTATATAAAAATATTGTAAAAATTTAAATTGAAGAAAAATGAATAAATGAGTAAATAATAATAGTCTATACAATAATTTCTTCACGATTTGTTCAGCTGTATTTGCGACAAAGACTAATAAACATAGACCTTTCGCATTTAAAATATTTGTGCACGTGTAATTCTATTCTAAATTCAAAACCACGTGAGTACCCGATAATTGAATATCAAAACGATCAAATAAAATAAACTAACATCTTCAGTTCATAACAAAAACGAAAAAACATTAATTGCCTACATTACGTCACTTCCCCACTAAATGTGACAACCCTAATTCTCAGGCCATTTTGTATCTTATCTTCACAGTATTAAAGACTACAATCGTGGTAAAGTTAAACGAATAAGCCAAAATCGAATTTAAACTCAAAGTATCAAAGTAGTAAATTCAAAAGCAAACATACGAGATTCTCCTCACGATCCATCTCTAAATCTACCCTCATAATGAAACAGCTTATATCCTTAAGCCGCCATTTGAATGTAAGCCTTGTTCTAAAGAGCTAAAGCAGCAATTTGTACGGCAAGTTCGCGTGTGGTAGTGTGCGTGACTATAAAATTAGATTTGTGTGTGTGCGTATTAAAGGTTGCCCTGTACGGTTGACTGGTGTGATATTGCAACTTTGTTTATGTAAACAATAACATTTAAGATGTCCTATCTAATGACGAAGTTCGATTTTAATTACGCTAATGATCGTACATGGTTTAAAATATGTTTATTTATAAACTTTCGTAATGTCACTGAATAAGTAATAGTAAATGTGTAAAAAATATAATAGTACAAGGTATAAAAAATAACGTGGTTTTGACTTTTGTGTTATAATTATAACTATTTATAAGACATAAATAATGCTAAGGAAATATGAAGACAACGTATTAAGAGGTATATTTTTATGTACTCAAAAAATTACAGGCAGGAATAAATAAATTAAAAAAAAATAACAAAATTTGTCTTTTTGGTAGAATAAAACGTAAAAAAACAATATTTATTATTGATGCTGTTTTTTTAATAAATGATGTTCCATATACGTCTAAAAATTTTATGTAAAATATTGATGAGCAAATTTTTAACTATGTCACACATTGTAGAAATGACAGACAGAAATAATGACAAATCACATTAGATAACGTATACGTAATGATTTATTTTATTGATAAGGTTTCGCACTCGATATCGAAGATCGATGGCGCGTCCTCTTATCACGATAATCTGTTGTCGAGTTGTTTATCGTAAGTGTTTCGTCATTGTAGTACTGTGTGAATAAATAGCTAGCGGATAGGTTCGCGGTTTTGTTTAAAATATGACTTTGACGTGACAACGTCTAATAATTCGATGAACGCCGGCTGCACGCACGAAAAAGTGTCCCGTTACGCTCATTGGGACGTCACGATCGGTGCGTGCAATCATATCATCAATGTTTTGTTATGACGTCACGTTAAACTATCGTCCGTAAACCGACTTTACAGACAACCAATTTTTTTTATTATTTGAAAAAGAGTAGGTATGTACTTTATGATGAAACCTATCAACGTGATTTTGACACATTACGAAAATATTTTTTTATAACTTTTCTTGTAATATACAGATAATTTTTGTCATTATTGTTAATCGTGTTTCTACGGGACTAATTGAAAAAGAAGTAAGTAACACTACATACTTAATCCAGATTACATAAATAGATTATAAAGTACGGTTAACTTAGATTATAAATTCTAGATCGGTATTGTTATAATAGTAATTAACGTCTGTTCTGTAGGTATTTCATTGTTTTGCATAACTTTATTTATACCTTATCTAAAAATCCGAATATAGCATTAACAAAAAAACTATATCAAATGATAATTATGTCTTGACCCTAATAAATGATTACATTTAATGATGGTCATAAAACTAAGTAAAAATATAAATAATTTTCCAGTCATCATGAACAATAAACTTAGAATAAAAATGTAACATAAACACAAACATGAAAATAAAAAAATCCATTTTTTATCTCAAATTTTTTTTAATTCTCGTTACGCTTGCGACTTACCGCTTATATTGAAAATGTAACATAAAAATTTAAAAAATGTAAAAAAAATAATAAAAATGTAACATAAACACAAACATGAAAATAAAAAAATCATTTTTGATCTCAATTTTTTTTATTCGCGTTATGCTGTCGACTTACCGCTTATATTCTTTACTATATAAGTAAATGTTTCTGTCATGCTGCAATAGCCATTTTCACCTCTGACTTGAAGATTGTGACCACGGGAATTGCATCATTTTCGAAATGTCAAGAAATATTTACTTAAATAGTTCAGATCCGCTATATTTCGCTTTAGATAATCAAAAACATTATGAGTAAACGAAAAAATTCTTAGAAAAAAATAACACAAATACCTATGTTTTTTTTTTATGTGAAAGAAGTATGACAATAATTTTAGAGCTTTCAATTTTAGTTAAATTAAAAAAATGGTACAACACATTGATAAAATCTTCTTTTTTTATATGTATTAAAATGAATCGCTGTTCGTTAGTCTCGATATGAATTAAATTCGATTTGAATTTTTTTTTGTTTTGTTCACTCTAATACTGGTTTAAAAAAAACCAGCGAGTGAAACCGCGGGTGCAGCTCATCAATAAATAATTTGTTACCAACTCAAAAGTTTGCCAAACAGTTGGCAGGTAACCGAGTTGCAACGCTAGTCGCGTCAGCGGCATAAATATCAATGTATGGAAGTAATTTCTCGTAGCTGTATTCTACGATACGGGGTGTTCGGGATTTGGTTTTTGACATACAGGAGGTTTCATTTTTTAGAAAAATAAAATTAAAACAAGAACATTATTTTTACAAAACAAAAAACAAAAACCGACTTCAAAAGACCGACTATTGAGTTATTCATCTATTTGTCGCGAACGTACTTAATGCAAATTTAAGACTTTTATGGTTTTCTCATGGATACCATTATCAGAACTGGACTAAATTGAAATGGGACCAAATGGGAAGCGTCAGCTTTCTAATAAAAAAAGAATCATCAAAATCGATTCACCCAGTCAAAAGTTATGAGGTAACAAACATAAAAAAAAAAAAACATACAGACGAATTGATAACCTCCTCCTTTTTGAAGTCGGTTCAAAATTATAAATAAGCGGAAAATCAGCGTTTTTACACGTTTTAAATTAGCTTCACTTGTAGGTATGTTTGTATACGACTTTATATTTTTTTATAATACGTTTGGTTTTTTATACAATTAATTATAATCTATACTAAAAGAGGAAAGATTTGTATTTTTGGATGTTTGTGTGGAATAAACTCAAAAACTACTGGACCGATTTCAAAAATTCTTTCACCATTCGAATGCTACATTATCCCGAAGTAACGGCTATTTTTTTTTTTAATTTTTTTTTTTTTACCCACAGCAAAGCGTGGCAGGGAACAGCTAGTATTATAATATAATATGATTTATTTACTAGTTGCGATGTTGTGACAAACATATCGATATTCTAGCTTTGTTACATCTACACGTGGACAAAAACTGTGGAAAGAGAATTTGTCCCTCGTTTGTTTTTCTTTTTATTAGTTATTTTATTCAGTGTTTTTTTTTATTATCGATTAATATGTTTATTAACATAATTATAGTATGATTCATTTTAGAAAAAGTAGAAAATAGCGGGGAAAAAAAATATTTTGCAGTTCTTTACAATAATATGTATTACAGAGTGTCGAATTGATAACCGTTTTTTTAAGTCGGTAAAAAGAAGAAAGTTGCTTTATTACAGTGATTTATAAATTGAATAAATAATCTATTTTTATTACACTCGTACAAGTATCAAACAAATGTTAATTGAGCCATAAATCATGTTTTTATTGAATTACATAAATGGTTAACTTTATTAATTACTCAACCGTTTTTATATTACGAAGTTAACCGAAAAATAAAACGTAGATTTATTAAAAGAAAAAATCTGACTGCGAAATAACCTCTATATAATATAAATAATAATTACGTGTGCATTTGTTTGTCTGTCTATCGCATCAAAGCTCCTTGATCGCCAGTAAGTTAAAAATAACAATAAATAAATAAAAAATGAAGAAAAGAAAAAATATAAAATTAACATATAAAAAATATACAATTCAAAAAAATCCTGTTTTTTTGGGAATTTATTTTGTATCTAACGTTACTTTTATTTTATTTATTCATCTATTTTCGCGTCACAGATTATATGATATTACGCACTTCATAATTATCGAAAAGCAAAGCAAAAGAAAATAATAGTCGTAACAACAATAACCAGTTACCGTTATCAGCGACCATAAACCTTATCAATGAGGGCAGCAGGCCAACTAGTGTAAGTGAACATACTAACTTACACACGGGGATATAAGAAAATATACTGAAGTTATAAGCCAAAGAGCGGTATCTCTAAAAAATATTTTTTCGAGAAAAAAAAATCACTTCAAACTTCAACTTCAAATCACAAAAAAAAACACTTTTTTTTGAGAAATAGCTTTTGGCTTGGTACGGCTGTATGCTAAGTCGAGGTCTCAAACTGTTCTTAAAGAAAGTGCGTTTAAAGATTTTTTTTTTTTTTTTGTCTTTGTATCGCGATCACTACGACCTGTTTGACTCAGCGGTAGTATATCTGCCTTGCCAGAGGTCCCGGGTTCGATTCCCGGCCGGGCAGATGTTTGAATGATGAATTTAAATATCTGCTCTAGGTCTGGGTGTTAGTTGTCCTTGTCTTTGTGTTCCATGGCATCCCTGACACAGGGATCCTAGTGGGGAGCTGTAAGTGTAAAACGTTTATTTATTTATTTTATTTTCATTGCGTTTATATCGCCATTACCATTTATGCGTTGTATTAAAACCGGCTCCGTCACAGTTATGTAAAAAGTGTAAAAAGAAAATATAAAAAATATCTCGTTCTGCTGATTCCGAATAATTATGTTCTAAACTCAATTTGGCCCAAAACTCGAGTTATTGCACTTTTCGTAAGGACGGCGGCATACTCATCTTTATGAAAAACTTTTACTATGGGATGAACACACGATATACAAGGTGTCACGGAAAGGTGCAGTAATACTTAAGGGTGTTCTTCTACACGTCAAAGTGAACAACTTCTAGAACACAAGTTTGCTAAATTCGAGAAAGTAAATAATGAATCTCCATGGAAAATTGATCACGTGACTAAATATTTTGTATGGTGACTCGATATTTTTTTTCTCGAATTTTATCAAACTTGTTTCACAAAAGTTGTTCACTTTGACGTGTAGAAGAACACCCTTAAGTATTACTGCACCTTTCCGTGACACCTTGTATAGTCACGTGATCAGTTTTCTATGGAGATTCGATATTTTCTTTCTCGAATTTAGCGAACTTGTGTCACATAACTTGTTCACTTTGACGTGTAAAAAAACATACTTAACTTCACCTCTCCGTTATACCACTTATACCTTGTATAAGCATCGAAATCCGTTCAGCCGTTTTTGCGCGACAAACATACAAACACACAAACTTTGACTTAAACCATTTATAATATTAGTAGGATTAATGGGCGTGTCTCCACAAATCTGTCCACAGCTAGCAGGTAATAAGCATTAAAAAAAACGTAATAAAAAAAAAATAAAAATGTGACGCGACGTCACGTGGTCACGTGGCCCCCGCAGAGCTTTGTCCCGGGCGCGGTTGGGTATGTAGCTGTGGCTATGGCGGAGTCTTTAGAACTGCACCGCCGTGCTAGTTTTGTGGTCAGGGTAGAGCGATCCTTCTGATTATCGCTTGTTTAGACTGTTTTAGTACCCTGCCCAAAAAAATGACTGAAATTAAACTTTAATAAATTTTTTTATATCTAACCTATGCTTTCACACTGCTGGGAAAAGGTCTACCCGCTCGATGGCGCGACGAACTCGGGCGGTGTGAAAAAGACTGGACGGCACTGGCCCAAGACAGCCAGAACTGGAAAAAACTTTAATTAAATAAAAAATATGCTACAAAAAAATTACTATAAAATTATTTTCGCAAATTATTTGTATTGTGTGTAAGATGTTTACTTATCCTAACTAATATTATAAATACGAAAGTGACTTTGTTTCTTACGCTGTCAATCGATCGTCATGATATATTGCATACACATTGGCAAGGACATATTATGCTTTGAACTTGAAAGTTCATCGTTGTATTATTTGTAAAATATTGAACTGTATTTATGCAAAAAAACTGGTGTTAAAGAGACAGTTATAAAAGTACAGTGAAGTACAACGAGCACAGTTGGTCTAGCATAACAGTAGGTTTTATGGTTGATATACCAAAAACTCGTACGAAACACTTTGATTCCACCTTTATTGTGCGAACCGCTAGGGTGTGGAACGCTTTGCCTGAGTGGGTGTTTCCCGATAGATATAATCTAGGTGTCTTCAAGTCGCGAGTGAATCGGTTTCTTCTTGGCAAGCGTGCTCCATCGTAGACCGTATCGTTGCTTACCATCAGGCAAAATGGCGGTAAAATGCAAGCCTATTAATGAATTAAAAAAAATAACATTAACAAGTGTACGCTATTTGCGCCCGTCAAGGGCGCCCCTGACGGGCGACTTATATCTTATAACTTATATCTCAGGGTGACGAGCGCCGTGCTCTGCCGCGCAGGGTCTTGAATTCTGCGAGTACAAAATTCTGGGTGTCGCAGACCTGTTATGGGCAAACGTGACGTTTAACATCAGGCAAGCGATTTGCTCGTCTCGTCAATCAATTACATAAAAAAAAGGTGTACACGTTACTATCGAATGCTCGCTACGTATTACGTCAAAAGTTATGCTAGGCCTATATTTCGCGATTGCATAGCCGCAACAACTTGTATTTTTGTCAAACCTAGACTAGATAAGACAAAACTGTTTTTCATTTGTCTTTTGTAGTAATGATGAATAATTGATGATTATGGTTGTTTCCAGTAATCATGTAGGCAACTAGTATAAAATGGCTATCTCTGCTTTGTCATGCGGCCTAGATAATGCTTGTTTGGTGGTTTTTGGATGCTTGTCAGGGTTTTACATTTGGGTTTTCATCATTTATCTCTTCAATTCTATTTATCACTAAGGTTTTTTTTATATATAAAGAGCGGCAAACAGGCAGACGGGCAGCCTGATGTTAAGCAGAACCGTCGCGTCGCCTGAACACCTGCAACACTAGCGGCGTTGATGATGCTTTGCCCGCCCGGAGCTTTGCTTGTAGAGTCCCTTTGAAGTGATAGCGTAGTTTTCCATTAATGAAAGATTTTATTCTAAATCGGAACGGTAGCTCCGGAGATCTATCTCTACAACCTTCCAGTGATGGCAACAAGAACATTATTTTTACAAAACAAAAAACAAAAACCGACTTCAAAAGACCGACTATTGAGTTATTCATCTATTTGTCGCGCACGTACTTAATGCAAATTTAAGACTTATATGGTTTTCTCATGGATACCATTATCAGAACTGGACTAAATTGAAATGGGACCAAATGGGAAGCGTCAGCTTTCTAATAAAAAAAGAACCAAGTCAAAAGTTATGAGGTAACAAACATTAAAAAAAAAAACATACAGATGAATTGATAACCTCCTCCTTTTATGAAGTCGGTTAAAAATATCGTTCATGTTACAATCAATGAAATGCAAAAGTTTGTCTGTATGTTTGTTACTCTTCGTGTAATCATAATAATAATGATGATTATTTATTACGATTAAAGGTATTATAGATTATAGATCAAATCGATGCGTTATTTATCAGTTTTATCATGTGAAATAATAAATATAGGATATACCTACAGATAAAATCTTTCTTGGAACACAAAACAAAAAAATGTAATCAAAATATTTTTTTCATATGCATATTCTTTTTGAAAACACTTAAATAAACACTCAATTCATAGTTAAAAGTATTTAAATATATTTTTGAAATCCTCAGTTAAATAACAGTTACATACCACAACGCGGCTTGAACCCTTCAAGCGGGGCTCGGGGAGGGGTGGAATAGCATTCGAGCGAGACAGAACATCACTAAATCATAGCGAGCGAGAGAGATAGCAACATTGTTGTGCTCAATACAGTGGCATGGAGACGATATTGTTTTTTTTTTTGGAAGATTAGCGACTCGTTTTAGAAAATGAAACTGTAGTTGTAATGAAGTAGTTTTAGATTTTATGATGTATTTTATTTTGACGTTTTTATGTATTGATTTACCTTATATAACTTTCTAGTCAATACCTAAATAGATTTGACAACGATTGAACAATTTTGTAATTTTATTATTTTGATTATAACACAAAGAGGAGAAAATACAAACATCCGAATTGAGAACGTCCTCCTTTTTGGAAGTCGGTTAAAAATTAAGATATTTGGTTCGAGTCCTATGCTTAGCAGTGGGCGATTGGGATGATGATGATGATGTATTTACTTGGACACTCGTCACGTACATATTTATATACTAACTAGCTGCACCCGGCGGTTTCACTCGTTGTTTTTTTACTTTTAAACCTTCCCTGTATTAGAGCGAACCAAAACAAAAAAATAATTTTTCAAATCGATGTAACCGTTCTCGAGTTATAGCCAGACAAACGAACAACGATTCATTATCATAAATAAGAGAAGATATTACAAATTAAAAGCATTAAAAATGTATTCTATCCAATTTTGGCGAAAAACTTTCCTAAACTGTAAAATACAAAATTAATTTACATAACAAAACTAAACAAGTGCACTTCGGCTCCACAGTTTCCGAGTCCTCCAGTGAAAAAATATCGGCCGGCGCATACTCGTCATTGTGTCAGGGTTGGCACGAGCCGTTATTATTATTATTACATTTTAATATTTGATTTTTTTTTACTTTTGAATTTTGAAGTTAAGATAATATTATGACTTTAGGTTGACTTAATTTAGTATGGTAACGTTGTATATTTACATTTTGCATTTAACCGCATGGTAGTTAAGACATGGAACCATATATTATAATATATATAATTACTAGCTGACTCGACAGACGTTGTCCTGTCAAAAGCCATTGCGTAACTATAGCAACCGTAGTATGTTGATGCTAACTTGTCAATTTATAGTAAAAATTATCAGTATATATATAATTTGCAATAAATTAAAATTGCGAGTATAATTTGAGATTTAAACTATCCTATCTCTCAAGTTGGATCGAACTGCACATGGTGTGCGAATTTTATTGTAATCGGTTAAGTGGTTTAGGAGTCCGTTGAGGACAAACATTGTGACACGAGATTTATATATATTAAGAAGATAACTACTAAATGCAACGTTATAATAATATTGTATCCTATTTCGAAAATATTTTATTATTCGGTCATGTTTCCTTTTTATAGCTTTTATTAGTTTCACCTGTATGTATGTAACCGACTCCTTTGAGCTCGTTTTTGCCCTACTTTGAACGATCAGATTTAATTCAAACTTTGCACGCCTGTCACAGACCGATGACAATGCGTGGTATTTAGTTTTTTAATTAAATTAAAAACAAAAATAAGAACTTGTGCACATTATGTACTTATATTTAACTTTCAAAACTTTTTTTTTTTTAGCTTAAGTTGAGAATGGTAGCAACTAATTATTTTTACACGCTTTTTATTAGCTTCACCTGTATGTTTGTATGTTTGTATGTTTGTTTGTATGTAACCGGCTCCTTTGAGCGCGTTTTTGACCCACTTTAAACGGCCGGAATTCGTTCAAACTTTGTAGATATATCGAGGACCGATGACAATACACTAAACAAAGCGTGTTTTTTTTTTTTTTTTAGTAATAATTGTAATGTTTGTTTGTTCACAGGTAAGATAATAATAATCGCGCGTCTGAACTATTGTAATAAAGGTAAATCATCATCATCAGTGCATGTTCTGTCAATCTTCAGATAACCGTCTACAAACTACAAACATACAGACTACGAGTAAAATCTATATGCATAATATTTGTAAAACAATTATTTTTACAAAACAAAAAACAAAAACCGACTTCAAAAGACCGACTATTGAGTTATTCATCTATTTGTCGCGCACGTACTTAATGCAAATTTAAGACTTATATGGTTTTCTCATGGATACCATTATCAGAACTGGACTAAATTGAAATGGGACCAAATGGGAAGCGTCAGCTTTCTAATAAAAAAAGAATCATCAAAATCGATTCACCCAGTCAAAAGTTATGAGATAACAAACATAAAAAAAAACATGCAGTCGAATTGATAACCTCCTCCTTTTTTGAAGTCGGTTAAAAACATAGATTACATTTATCAAAGTAGGTCTATAGTTACACAAAATATCAAAGCATATGCTTTATCTCGTATCACATCAGACTAAATAAGTATCTTATCATCTAACTCTGCGTGCTTCATCTTCGACCACAATACCAAGAGTACCAACAGGCAAGTTAGTCAAGCGCAAACTCATTCGCGACAAAAAAACATGAGTATAATTTAAATAATTAAAAAACTAAAAAAAGACCGGTTGTCTGTAAAGTCGGTTTACTGACGATAGTTGAACGTGACAACGTCATAAGAAAATACTGATAGAATGGTTTCATTTTTCAAAAGAAAATTTTAATTTGTACAAAAAGATCGTACCAATTTCTGAACAGACCTAAAAATATTTGACAACCAAATGACACTATATTTATTTCTAAAAAGACAAAAGAGATCGGACATCCCGAGTTCACCGTACCGATAGCGATAGCGGTAACGCCTCATCGAGGTAACGGCACATACGTCACACTTATTTCGTACTTGCACCCGGCTCCATCGAATTATAAGACATTATCACGTCAAAAACACGCAGGGTCATAGGTATTTGAAAGTGTGCAAAGTTTGAATTAAATCTGATCGTTCAAAGTAGGGCAAAATCGAGCTCAAAGGAGTCGGTTACATGCATACAGGTGAAACTAATAAAATTAAAATCATGTTTTCTTTTTAAATTAAAAGTGCAAGGTAGCAGCCCTGTGCCCTCGGGTTTGCTTCGTTTGCTTGCTTTACTTAACGCGCTCCAGCCGCAAAAGGCGGTACGCGCGAAATGTCAACTTTAACACCATAAATATTTCGAAATAAGACAAAGAAGGACAGTTTAAATTGCTTACGTATTAAAACCTGTTCTATTCACTTACCTTTGTTCGTATGAACAAATAATTTTGAATTCAATTTGAAACATATTTCTTACCACCATTTTTTTTTTTTTAGTTTAGTTTTTTTTTTATTTTTAGTTTTGATCGAAACTATGGTGGAGTATCTGATAATAGTGATAATACGTGAGTGATTACTATAATAATTAGGTACCTCAAAATGTGTCTTAAAGTGTGTGCGAATAAACTAGCACTTGCTAATAAGGTAAAACAGACAGAACTATTTATTAAAAGATCACTAATTTGAAAAAAAAAAACTTTTTTGGGTTGTGTTTTTAACACGCTTTTATTAGCTTCACCTGTATGTTTGTATGTTTGTTTGTAATCGACTCCTTTGAGCGCGTTTTTGACCCACTTTAAACGGTCAGATTTCTTTCAAACTTTGTAGATATATCGAGGACCGATGACAATACAAACGAAGCGTGTTTTTTAGTTTTTTTAACTATTAAAGTATTAATTATTTTAAATAAGTAAATGAAACACGTTTGAGATTTAATATTTTTTTTTTTTACAAAAAATACAAACGAGGTCATCAGCCAATCAGGGTAGGTTATTGTTATAAGTAGAACAGAAGAAAAAATAAGCAACAAATACTAATTTTAAATGAAAATATCGTATACCAAGAAAATATTCTAGACAACTTATTTCTAACTAAATAGTGTTTGTACCACGACAAAAAACATATACGAAAAAACCATTTTAAATATTAAATAAATAAAAACTAAAACCCCAAAAAAGCGCTAACCCCCTCGCTCGGCCGACCGCGCTAACATTTCGTAAGCGACGCGCGACTCCGGATTCCGCCCGTACGGCGACCGACACTTCTTGGTACTCGGCCATTTGAATAACACCTCTCATACATTATCACACTAATGTATGAAAATATACATACGGAGTTATATTTAAAGGGTGTGCTTAGCCGAAAAGGGACTCATTATGAAAAAAAAAAATCAGCTGTTCTATACATTTTGTAGAGTGTCATACACATTTTTGTATGGAACATCTGATTTTTTATCGCAAATTCCGGGTTGTTCCCATCGTAAAAGTTGTTCATAATGATGAATACTGTAATTACTGTACGAATACTTTAAATGTGTATGACACTCTACAAAATGTATGGAACAGCTGATTTTTTTTCGCGAATTATGGGTTAGTCCCATAGTAAAAGTTGTTTATAATGGTGAGTACCTACTATGCTACTATGGGACCTTTTCGGCTTAGCGTACCTTTTCTTGTAACCCTGAATATGCTATAAATAAATATCATAAACTATCAACAGCTTTATCGTGAAAAAGTAATCAGAAATATTATGGACTACAAAAACAACACAAAAAATGACATTGAATGTTACAGATTGTCATAATGTAATGTTTACAAAGTTATTTTTGAAGTAAATTAAATTAAATAGCCTTAAAAACGAATAAACAAAGTGCTGAATTATTATTACTTTTTCTATGTTATACTTGCGTTTTCCCGCCATCTTGTCTGATGGTAAGCAATGATGCGGTCTACGATGGAGCATGCGCCTAGAAGGAACCGATTCACTCGCGACTTGAACACACCCATATTGCCCGTAGTAATTTTCCATCTGGTATTTTCATAACAAGTTTGTTTTTCCCAAATCACAAGCCGGGTGTCCCAAAATAAAGCTCTATAATTAGGTTAATGGATCTTTTATTATCTGTCTTCGAAAAAAGGTTGAGTGGTTCATGCACGAATCAATTGGGCAAGATCTTGGCCGTTTTACGGCCGATAAAAGTTCATTACAAGTGATTCGGGAATTATTATTGGGATTACTAGTAAAAGTAATGATTTTTTTTAATAAAAATGGTCGGTAAAAAAAAAATAAAAAAAACAAAAAAAAAATCGTCGTCGTTTCCGTAATGAAATAAAAATGAAAGTGTTTTATTTCCGGATTGTTACTATTTGTTACATCTATATGACTTTACTAAATACAAAAATACACAAGTACATCAATTTAAATTTAATGAATGAAAATAATTAGTTTAATTAATGTAATTGTAAAGAATTGCATTTGAATCCGAAACTGTATAAAATGTACAAGGTGACTTTTATTTGATTTTTCTTATTTATTTGTTTATTTCCATTTCTTAATAACAAAATAGTTAAAAAAACTAAAAAACACGCATTGTCATCGGTCTTTGACAGGTGTGCAAACTTTGAATTAAATCTGATCGTTCAAAGTAGCGCAAAATCGAGTCCAAAAGGGTCGGTGAAACTAATAAAAGCGTGTTAAACACCTATGAAACAGTAAAAAATCAGCTACAGCATTATTTTCGAATCCCAAAAATACCTATCACGAGGTAACTACATTACTCTTTTTGATAAAACGGCTCATGTATTGTGTTACCAATTTCCCAATAAACAACCAAACCCTTTCGCGCCGTCGTCATAATAACCACTAAACAGAGACAGAAATAGCTGCAGCACTTACGACCTTATCGTTATGCGCAAGAATGTTCACTTACGGCTTTACTTTACTGAGGCCAGCCGTCAGCGTACTGCGACCGTGAGGATTTGGTACTTGAATTTTTAGTTTTTTTTTTTTAAATTTCTTGTTAATACGCGACGTGGATTGAAGGAAGAAATACATTTGAAAAATTTATATACTTCACAAAGACTACAAATAGATAGCTCATAATATATTTTTTACACAAATTTTGTCCTAATTTATTCATATAAGGCTTAGTGGAAGATAACATAAATGGGCATAAACTGAATTTAAAATGCAAATAAACAAAGTGTATACAAAATTTCAGATTAATCGGTTGACAGGAAGAGGGTGAAATTTGAATTACTAAATTTGACCCAAGAATAAAACAAACGGGGTGAGCTAAATAAAACCTTTTAAAAACAGAGCTTAGGTCACTAATTACTATCATTTGAAAAGAGTCTTGAAATTTTATTTATAACAGTTTTAAAGCTATTTCCTGGATCTCTCAAAATAATTTTGTTGTAAAAGAATTTTATTAAACTGTAGGTCTTGGTTAAAGTGGTTATTTAGATCTTGGTATTTGAAAATGTATTTCAAATGGTTGTTTTCCTTAACATTATTGTACACACACACTTTCGCATTTATAATATTAATAGAACAATAACAATAAAAACTCGTGGATTAGATTTTTAAGCTATTGCATAGCTTCTATCGCGGGCCTTGAGCGTGGAGACCGAATCCAGAAATTCCGTAACGAAAATAACCTAACACCCCCCACTCCGACCGGCACAGCGGTGATACTTTTCAGTTTTGCCATCTATCGATGAATAGCAGAACTTTTAATGACTTTTTGAAATATCACGGTTGTCTCTTTAGTTCAGCAACTCGCCTCTAGGTGTCGAGTTTAAGGTTTCGATAAATAATTATAATTGCATAAGTTGATAAAAAATGCTATGCAATAGCTTTACCGCGGCAGTCCCCGAGTGCCACACGTGTTTTTTTTGGCCTTTATATTTTTGCGGATTTCTTCGGCCTGCCTCGGCCTTTTAGTTTTCAGGCATCTGGGCAACACGCAGCCACGTGACTTTTGAATTAATCATAATTATAAAATAGTTATAGGTTGATTAAAGAAATGATTATTGCATTGTCATCGGAGTTACACAGGTATACCAAATTTCAGCTCAATCGGACATCGGGAAGTGGGACAAAATTCAGTTGCAAGATTCCACCCGAACAAACATAGTTACATACATTACAAGTTAAATAAATGCTTGTAATAATACAATCAATTGTGCAACAAACGTTAAAATATTTTCACGCTAAATTCTATTTGAATTCGTTCATCGACGACAATTAATTACAATAATAAATAGATTTAAGTTGAAACTTGAAATAAACTTGAACTTTTGCTTCAATTAGTGCGATAATGTGGCAACCGAGCGAGAATTCTAAACGAATTATCGAGGAAATTAGAACATGTCGAAAATTTAATCTATAAAATACTGTACCACTGTGTAGCTTTATCTTCCCACTGCTGGGATAACAGCCCCCCCTAGCCAAGTTGCATTTCCTTAATAGAATATGACAGAAATGTCATTCTCATACATTTTCCTAGTATTCTATAGCGTTTCGATTATGGTTTTTCAATTTGGCAAAGGAGGCAGATATGGAGTAACCACTAAGGTTTTTGAAGGGGGTGATTCGTCCATGGACAAGTTTCAGGCGTGGGCGACTTGCCTCCCTCCCTGTTTTCTCCACTTAGCTTTATCCTCTCGATCTTCAACATCGATTTTCTTTGATTCGATCGATTACTCAACTAAAATGAGACGTAATTAGCTTTATTACAAGAATAGGATAATATCTGTACTATACAGGGCTATAAGCTAAGAGTGCACTAAGCCCCCGTACTATATACTTGGTACTTGGTGAGCGGGCTCTTTTCCGCAACTAGGCCGTAGATCGGCCCTTTTTGCGTGAGCGGGTGACGGCAGCTACTCCAGCCACCCGATGTCCTCCAGCCCCGTACTATACAATATATACTACAATTTGGAGTTATAAGCTAAGGGTGCACACTGCACAAAGCCAGAAGCACGTAAAAGTATTAATACAAAGAGAGTTACAAGAGTTATAGATCCAACTGACAAAAGTCGCCAAAAAAAATCAGCTGTTCTAAAATCGTAAGTGTTCGGTTAAGCACGCCCGAGAAAATAACCCTGTACAGGGTTATATTAAAACAGTATGCCGTTAAGGGCTCATAGTACTCATCATTATGAACAACTCTTACTATGGAAAAAACTCTGAAAAAAAAAACAGCTGTTCCATAGAAAAATGTCAGAATATCAAAATGTCTGGACATTTTGTCGAGTGTCATTGTTTTAAGGTTTTGCTGACTTTATCGCAATTTCCGGTTATGAAATTATACCAAACATTATTAACCGACTTCAAAAAAAGAGGAGGTTATCAATTCGACTGTATGTTTTTTTTTTTTTATGTTTGTTACCTCATAACTTTTGACTGGGTGAATCGATTTTGATGATTCTTTTTTTATTAGAAAGCTGATGCTTCCCATTTGGTCCCATTTCAATTTAGTCCAGTTCTGATAATGGTATCCATGAGAAAACCATATAAGTCTTAAATTTGCATTAAGTACGTGCGCGACAAATAGATGAATAACTCAATAGTCGGTCTTTTGAAGTCGGTTTTTGTTTTTTGTTTTGTAAAAATAATGTTCTTGTTTTAAATGATCAATACTATATGTACACTTTTCGGCTTAGCACATACCCTTCCTTATAATATATTTTTTTCTATTATTTAAGAAGTGTCAAAAGAACATTTAATAAAATTACAATCTAGCTTCAGGCTAATAAGTAATTTAAATCTAACTTAAATTTGTAGGTAACTAATTACTAAGAATGTGTCCAATAACACTTTTCTTATTGTTTCTATTAAGGCGAAGACACAATGTTCACGTGTTCTCTACACTTTACACTTTCACTATAATCACTACTTATGACTAACACTACACTAGCTCGAACGGTTTTGTTCTCTTAAGTCTTCTAACTATATCTGTGTGATCGAGGAGCTGGATGGCCTCGACATTCACATGGTGGTGAGTGGTGAAGTCTGTTTTCGTGAGCTTCTGCATCTTTATAATATAACCCAATATAGAAAAACCTTAAGTTTTTGGCAAAGCACGCCCAAAGCTAATAACCCTGTATGAGCTGTACACTCTACTGTCACATTTAACTCAGATTATCGATTGGCACTAATAATAGAACGACGGTCGTGGTCCGAGTCATGAGCGGAGCGGGAGCGGGTTTAAATCAAATCATTTATTTGCAATACAATTTCATTACATTCTAAAAAATAATGGTTTTCAGTAATTGTAATTAGCCTGCAAGCAGACGTGCAAATATTCAATCGTATTAGTATTATGTTAATTATAATATTTATTTAGGGTTTATCTTTAAAATTCATAAATTCATTTACACTATAAAAACATTAATATCCTACTGTCCTTTTCTATTCTTTCGTTTTCGTGGTGTCTATAAAAATTTGATAAGTGTTGTATTACTAATATTATAAATGTAAAAATTTATTCGCTCGATTATTAATTGTGCCATCATAGCTAATGAAATTGGCTTTTGTAACCATGTTATTTACTAGTAACTACTACACTACTACTAGTAAACTAGTACGTACAAGTTTACTAGTAAATAAAATGTTGAAAACAACGCAACAGGCCAAATGGATTTGGATAAAATCTGATTATGAAGGTAGCTTATTTATTACCTTGATAGATATATAGGCTACAAAATCATCATCTTATTCATCATTCAATTATCTCCAGGATAGCGGGGAAAACCGCGGGCACAGCTAGTCTTCAAGTCTAACTATTGATATAAATAAAAAAAAATATTAAAAATAACTTCTTATGAAAATATTTTAAATGAAATCGCTTTACTCTTAAAACTTGAGCCGGCTATCAGTGTACACGTACAGTACGTAATCCGGCACTAACCAACCGGAGCCGGTTTAAATCGGAATATTCGGGATTGGACTGGCTAGCACCGGTCGCGTAGGGCTGTCAAACTGCGGAAATAACCCTTTTTTACTTGAAATGTGAATGTTAAATATAAATGTCTGTTTGTTAAGATGTTTAGTTGTTTGTAAGCTAATAACGCAAAAACGGCTGGACGGACTTAGATGAGTGATGGAAATAAACTACTACCTAGATTAACATATTTTACTTTTGATCGTAACAGCACCTTTAGAACAGCGGGTGAAATCGCGGGGCGTAGTTAGTAACACTAAGACTGGCTGAATGAGTTTAAAAAACCGTAATCCGACTTCGAGAAAAAAAAATGGCACTAATAATGCGCCATTTTGTTTTTTTTTTACAATGGAGACTCGCGCAATAACGACGAATTGACAGTTAATTCAGCACATTCCTTCCCCTTCCCCTCCTTTTTTATCTCAGCGCAGTCGGGTAAATCCTGCCCTAGATGTCCCAGGGAGCCCTAATAACCGCGCGACGTCTGGGGACCAGGACGCCATGGCAACCCTATTTCGTAGTCAAGGTACACGCCCTGAGCGACCTATATTTAGGTCTGAGTACCGTCGGAGCTTTTATCAACCGACTGTAGAGAAAGGAGGTGTTGCCACGGAATATACATATATTATTCTAAAACCAGTGACTTTCGCGTATCTAACAACATTTCGTTCATCATAATTGATTCAGCCGTTTAGTAGTTACGAGGGAAGACATACATTCATACATAGGTACACACACAACCATCTTTTTTACATCACCGTAGTCAGGTAAAACCCTGCCCCAGATGTCCCAGGTTACCCTAATAACCGGGCGACGTCTGGGGACCAGGACGCCATGGCAACCCTAATCGTAGACAAGGTACACGCCCTGAGCGACCTATATTTAGGTCTGAGTACCGTCGCAGTTTTTATCACCCGACTGTAGAGAAAGGAGGATAAATTCATCCTACTAATATTATTAATGTCAAAGTTTGGTTTGTGAGTTTGGCTGTTATGTTTGTAGCTCAATCACGCAAAAACTGAACGGCTGAACGGCTGAACGGATTTGGATGAAATTTGGTATGAAGGTAGCTTGTGTCCTGGATTAATATACCGGCTGACTGGTTAGACACTTGACATATTCTAGGTTATCATAGTACTCATTATTATGAACAACTTTTACTATGGGACCAACCCGAAATTCGCGAAAAAAAAATCAGCTGTTCCATAGAAAAATGTCAATGACACTTGACAAAATGTATGGAACAGCTGATTTTTTTTTCGCGAATACCGGGTTGGTCCCATAGTAAAAGTTGCTCATAATGATGAGTACTATAATAACCTAGGATATGTCAAGTGTCTAACCAGTCAGCCGGTATAGGCTAATTTTTATCCTGCTAAATTAACGACTTTAAAGATAGCTGGTGTAACCGCGGGACGCAGCTAGTTCTTAATTATATTTGGGTCTGTACTGTCGGAGCTTTTATCACCCTACACAAAAAGGAGGATGTGCTACCACAATTTTATACAATAACTGTATCCTGATTTTCGAACTGATATCGATAACGAAACATTGATTCTGGGATTAAAAGGTATTTTTAGACACACAAAGAAATACTCTCATTTCTGAGTTCTCTGTAATACAGTTAGACAAAATGCCAAGTATGAGGTTCGGAATTGACCTTTGTCCTTTGACGGTACGTAGAAGAGTACAGGGTTATTCATAAAGGGTATCCTAAGCCGAAAAGGGCTTAATATAGTACTCATCGTTATGAACTACTTTTAATATGGGGCCAACCTAGAAATCGCGTAAAAAAAAATCAACTGTTTCATATATTTTGTAGTGTCATTGACATTTTTCTATAGAACAGCTGATTTTACTACTATGAACGCTTTTCGGCTTAGCCTTTATTATTATACCCTTTATGAATAACCGAATAAATAATGAATAAATGAAGGAGTTTTTTTTTTTAATTCAATGATAGGCTTGCGTTTGACCGTGTTCTCGCCTGATGGAGCAACGATGCGGTCTACGATGCAGCACGCGCGTCTAGAAGATACCGATTCACTCGCGACTTGAATACACCCAGATTAAAACCATCGGGGAACACCAACTCAGGACCTTCACCCCCCCCCCCTCCCCTTTATCCGCGTCTGCAACAAACACTTAATTTTTATAATAGTCATGTCTGAGAAGCAGGATGTCATGGTAACCGTTTCTAATTAGACAACGTACTAATGCGACCTGTGGCCTGTATGTGTGGACTTGTGACCCATATTTGTAGCTTTAATCCGAGAGAGCGGTTTTAGGGTTCCGTTGGATCTGTTAAATAAAAAATTTACTGATAATAATTATTCATTTATTGACCAAAAATACAATGCCAGCTGCGCCCCGCGTTAAAAAGTAGCCTATATCAAAGGGTATAAGGGGGGGGGGGGGGGAGGGTGTTATCCAGGGTATAATCTACTTTCGGACCATAATATCCGAATTTGTTCAGCCGTTTTTTCGTGATTGAATAACAAACATCCATATCCATACATAACATACTCACAAAGTTTCGTGTAAATAATATTAGTAGGAAGTTTAGGATACATCATTTTTTTAACCATTAAGTATAAAGGTATTGTTAACTGGCCTCAACGTTTAAAGAACTGTATTGCAGCCAATGGAGACCACTTCGAATATAGCTTTTATATTTTAAACTAGCGGCCCGTCCCGGCTTCGCACGGGTAGACTTTGGGATAAACGTAGAGTAAATTGAAATCGGTCCAGTCGTTCACGCGTGATGGCGTGACCAAAGGTGTTGAGAATAATTATAGGAACTCTTTGTTATAACCTCTATTCTCATGCTATTGCGTAACTATAGCAACCGTAGTTTGTTGATGCTAACTTGTCAATTTATAGTAAAAATTATCAGTATAAAACACACACTGTTTTGATAGATATGATTGAATTTGAACTTTGTACAGAGGTAATAAAGTGCAAATTGACTCTTGGACGTTAGGAACATACCTACATTGCTTAAACAACAGTGAGTGCTTGCAATTCAATATGAACTTTAAACAATAGCAATAAAGCTCGTTTTAGTTAGAAAACGTTTGTATGGGAAAAATAAAAGGGCTGTTTTTAGGGTTTTTCAATATTTCTGAGAGATTTTCTTAATATTTTTTTCCGTAAGAACCTTCTCCTAATAATAACAAATACAACAAAAAAAGAATTAGTGAAATCGGTCCAGCCATTCACGCGTGAGGCCGTGACCAAGGAAAACGGGTTTCATTTTTATATATATATATAGATAGATTGGTTTATATTTATGTATTAAACTAACACACTGTAAAAATAATAAATGTTATTTGCAATAGAAAAAAAAATCTTTGTTACAATATTTATGGCAAGACTAGGTAGATAGATTAAACACTTTTTTATGCAATTGAGTGACTTGACGAGCAAATGACGCGCCCTAAGAATTACACGATTTTATCTACATTATATATTTTAACCGACTTTCAAAAAGGAGACGGTTCTCAATTCGACTGTATGATATTTTTTTGTTTTTTTTTTCAAATGTTTGTTTTCAGCATTTATTTCGAAATAGGTCGCATTAAAGTTTAATTTGAAACACAGCTTCGGGTCAGTGGATTTATATTTATACATGACATGAAAGCAAAAATACTTTCGAAATCGATAAAAGGATCACGTGTTCTCAGCTTCACACGTATTTACTGAATAATTGTTACGAGTCTTGTTAAAGTAAATAAAAGTGAAGGAGTAAAAATTGGTTGATTAAAAAACCCCAGTTCCATGAAAATGTCAATGACACTCGACATCATTGTTTTTACAAAACAAAAAATCAAAAACCGACTTCAACAGACCGACTATTGAGTTATTCATCTATTTGTCGCGCACGTACTTAATTGCAAATTTAAGACTTGTATGGTTTTCTCATGGATACCATTATCAGAACTGGACTAAATTGAAATGGGCCCACACGGGAAGCGTCAGCTTCCTAATAAAAAAAGAATCATCAAAATCGATTCACCCAGTCAAAAGTGAGGTAACAAACATAAAAAAAAGAAAACATACAGTCGAATTGATAACCTCCTCCTTTTTTGAAGTCGGTTAAAAAAGGGTTTTTTGACATTTTGAATGCATACAGTAAAGTTCAATTGTTTCCAAAATGGAACCTAAAACAAGACAATCGTCAGTTTTTGATTGAGTAAAATTAGTCTACACTTCTTATCATATTAATTTTGGTCAAATTTTGACTTGAAATTGCTCTTCTGTAAAAAATGCCATTCGTAGTTTTGATACTGTTTGTGCGTAGTCGATGTTTGTGTCCTGTCTGGCGCGCTATGTCTGTCTCGCTCGCTCTACTGAGAGCTGCGTACTGCGGGGTAGCACGCGCGGGGACGTGTGTCTGTCCTGCTCTGCGGGCTATGTCTGTCTCGCCTGCTCTACTGAGAGCTGCGTACTGCGGTATAGCACGCGCGGGGTCGTGTGTCTGTCCTGCTCTGCGCGCTATGTCTGTCTCGCCTGCTCTACTGAGAGCTGCGTACTGCGGTGCAGCACGCGCGGGGTCGTGTGTCTGTCCTGCTCTACGGGCTATGTCTGTCTCGCCTGCTCTACTGAGAGCTGCGTACTGCGGTATAGCACGCGCGGGGTCGTGTGTCTGTCCTGCTCTACGGGCTATGTCTGTCTCACCTGGTCTGCCTTGCTAAATCTGTTCTGTGCTGCGTCGCCTGCGTCTAAGTATACGCTTAGCCTAAATACAATACCATCTTTGCAAGTATGGTTGTTTTGTTACCTAGTTATGAGATATTGATCGAGCAACTTGAACTTACAACCTAGATTTATATCGACGAAAATTGTTAAATAAAACGTTTAGAATCGACCTAATTGGTTTTTACCGATGAAAATGCTTTTGACTTAAGCTTTGAGAATCGACAAACTGGATTTAGGTCGACGAAAATATCTAAACATGGCATTTAGAATTGACTAAATTGGGGTTTGCTGAATAAAATGCTCAATAAGACTTTTAATAATCTTAATCTTAATATATATAAATCTCGTGTCACAATGTTTGTCCTCAATGGACTCCTAAACCACTTAACCGATTATAATAAAATTCGCACACCATGTGCAGTTCGATCCAACTTGAGAGATAGGATAGTTTAAATCTCAAATTATAGTCGCAATTTTAATTTATTGCAAATTATATATATACTGATAATTTTTAGTTAGCATCAACATACTACGGTTGCTATAGTTACGCAATGGCTTTTGACAGGACAACGTCTGTCGAGTCAGCTAGTATAATTATATAAATTACGTGTCACGTTGTTTGTCCGCTATAGACTCCCAAACTACTAAACCGATTTCAATCAAATTTGCACACCGGGTGCAGTTCGACCTAACTTAGGAGATAGGATAGCTCACATCTCAATTTAAAGTAAAAAAAACATGAAAATTTAGAAAATTTAAAAATACTTAAACCATAATTTAACTTTAGCGCTTTGGACAATGTAAACTTTTTTAATGTAACTTTTGACATTTGACATAGAATTGACGCAATGGCTTTTGACATTACAACGTCTGTCGTGTCAGCTAGTAATTATATATTTTAGGCTTTTATGTCCATACATTACTTTACTTTTACTTTTAGAACTGACAAACTGTATTATGACGTTTAAACTTGACAAAATAGGTTCTTGTCGACGAAAAATGCCAAATATTACGTTAAGAATCGACAGAATTAATTCTAGTTAATGAAAAATGCTATTTAAGAGGTTTAATTATGTCGACGAAAATCGCTGTAATTGAATTTTAGAACCGACTAAATTGGTTTTTATTTATGAAAAACGTCAAAACGATGTTTAGAATTGACAAAACTGAGTTTATCGGTGCGAAACGTCAAATATGATGTCAAAGAACCGACTAACCCGATTTTGTCGACGACATAGGTATGTAAAGTTCAAAAATACAATTCTTGTATTGCAAGGCAGCCAATTATCCTATTGGAACTTACAACCTGCCGTACTTCGTACTTCCCATACACAACCTCGTACGCTATGACGGCTTTGTAACGATTTTTAACCTCTGACGCAAAAGAGGGGTGTTTCAAATCTTCTTCTTCTTCTTATATATAAAAATGAATCGCTGTTCGTTAGTCTCGCTTAAACTCGAGAACGGCTGGACCGATTTTGCTAATTTTGATCTTAAGATATTTGTAAAAGTTCAGGGAAGGTTTAAACGGTGAGAAACATTAATAATAAGTAATACTAAAATCGACAATTTTATTTTTCAATACAAACTGTTCCTACCTGTGAAACATTTGATGTTCGGTACGGGAAACTCGGAATGTCCGATATCTTTTGTCTTTTTAGAAATAAAAAATAGTGTCACTAGGTTGTCAAATATTTATAGGTGTGTTCAGAAATTGGTCCGATCCTTTTGGTCTGCTTTGTTGGTTTTTTTTGTTTTGTTTGCTCTAATACAGGAGAGGTTAAAAAGTAAAAAAAAAAGGGGGTGAAACCGCCGGGAGTCAGCTAGTCTTATATATAAAAATGAATCGCTGTTCGTTAGTCTCGCTAAAACTCGAGAACGGCTTGACCGATTTGAATATTTGGTTTTTGTTTTGTTCGCTCTAAAACAGGGAAGGTTTATAAGTAAAAAAAACAGCGGGTGAAACCGCCGGGTGCAGCTAGTTCAGAATATTTTTCATCAAGCAATTTTTTTTTCAGGATTATACAGGGTATAATAAAAGGGGCTCATAGTGCTCAAAATTAAAAATAAGTTTTTATGGGACCAACCCGATATTCGCGAAAAAAATAGAAAAATATCAATAACACTCAACAATATGTATGAAATTTCAACAACAGCAGATTTTTTTTTAAACGAAAGCCTAAAAACCTTGAAATCATCATCATTAATTTTTTTGCGAAATTTAGATGGACATTTTTCTCAATGTAATTTGTACAACTATTTTACCAGTATTAAAGTAATTAACCAGTTAAAGAAAGCTACATTAATGTGACAATGTCCGCAGAAGGACACACGGACGGCCACATGTTCTAGCCTCAATTCCATGCCCCACGTACTCGTAGGAGTCCAGTTGGTAACGCGGAGTTGCGCTATGTTGGTATTTGATATGCGCTGAAGCCGAAATTCGGTATTATACCAGTACAACGCCGAAATTTATGCGGAATGCAGAATATGTTCAAGTTTAAATCACAAATTTTAACACTGTTTTAGTTAACTAGTTGGAAGAAAGCGACGTTAATGTGACAATGTCCGGAGAAGGATACACGGACGGCCACATGTTCTACCCTCAATTCCATGCCCCACGTAGAGTCCAGTTGGTACCGCGAGTTGCGCTGTGGGAGGCCGAATTCGGGTCGAAGATGCCGAATATAGAGCGAATACCGAATCTGTTAATGTGTTAATGTAGACTGAATATGTTTCGGCAAGAATATAGTTGGACATCAAAGCCGAAATTCGGTATTGAAGAAGTATATAGCCTTTATTATTTATGCTTATGTTGTGTCTTTTTTCATACTCTACTAAGCGTCATCCCGCGGGCCATATTGATTATTATAAATAAAGACAAGACTAGTGGCTCCCCGCGGTCTCGCTCTCTCACCAGAATATTGAGGCGAACAAAAAAAAAACAAATAAAGCCAGTTTGTCGTGAAAATATTGATTTTATATTTACTTGCATAAAAACAGATAGGTACATTTTGTTTTCAAGGCCATTTTAATCTGGACTTCCTTACGGAAAATAAATAATAACTAAAGATAGAAATAAAGGTAATTCTTACAAGTAGTTTTGACGTGACAACGTCTTATAAATTGGTTTGCCGGGTGACACTTCAAGAAACTGCGTTACGCTCCGCTCACGTTATGCGCTCACAATGAGAGCGAGTGAGAGGCACGCGTCCCTTCCACTCGGGCATGGTTAGCCCGCCTAAGAGCGAGAGAGACAGACATAAAATTTTGTTAATATGAAATTCAGTGCGAGATTCTTTGTATAAATTAATGTTTTAAATATAATTCTTTGTATAAATAAATGTTTTAAATTGTTACTATTATTTCATCCTTCCTACTATACGAATGAATATTCACATTAAAATTATTTTACCACTCAAAGTCGTTGTCACGTAAAACTTTCGCCCGTATACCGACTTTACAGGCAACCAATTTTTTATGAACACCGAATCGAATGGTATTAAAACAAAGCCGAAAGCCTATCGAGTCGATATCCCCGTTTCCCATCCCTAGGTCGTGAAACTCGTGAATAATCAAGATGGCGGGTCTAATCACGGAATTACTTTGTTAATGCGATATCCGCTGGACGTGTTTTGGTTCTGATTAATATATTACACTATCTTAACTAATAATACATGCAGAAGTGAGTTTGTTTGTTTGTTTTATCAATGCGAATACACGTTTGACCACCAACTCGCCTGTTTGTAATGAGTAGATTACAATGACGTAAAAACGGCATTTTGGATGAAATTTTGTATGGAGGTAGATTACGCCCTGGATTAACACATAGGCTACTTTTTAACCGACTTCAAAAAAGGAGGAGGTTATCAATTCGACTGTATGTTTTTTTTATGTTTGTTACCTCATTACTTTGACTGGGTGAATCGATTTTGATGATTCTTTTTTTATTAGAAAGCTGACGCTTCCCATTTGGTCCCATTTCAATTTAGTCCAGTTCTGATAATGGTATCCATGAGAAAACCATATAAGTCTTAAATTAGCATTAAGTACGTGCGCGACAAATAGATGAATAACTCAACGGTCTCTTGAAGTCGGTTTTTGTTTTTTTGTTTTGTAAAAATTATTACAAAAAATGCGGGTGAAAACCGCGGAGCGCAACACTAGTACATAATAATTATCCTAAAAACATTATACTCCTTTGAAATTGAGTAAATTGGTTATGGGTTGATTAGATGTAACGAGTACAGTGGCGAGATAGTAAATGGCACACTCGGCCGAGCTAACAAATCATGGTTCTAGCGACTGTCTCGCCTCAGACTGTTTTTACAAACCGAGTAGCACTGTCTCGCCACTCGTTACGTGTAACAACCAATAGGCGACGATGTGGCCGAAGATACCTTTACTTTGACCTTGAAAAGCTTAAGATTGTATCTTAGGAAACAAGGAAGTCGACGCTTTCATGCCTTAACTTAACCGATCATCATTACTTTCTTAAATCCTGTGTCGGGGATGCCATGGAACACAAAGACAAGGACAACTAACACCCAGACCTAGAACAGATACTTAATTCATCATTCAAACATCTGCCCGGCCGGGAATCGAACCTGGGATTTCTGGCTTATAAGGTGGATACACTACCGCTGAAGTTTAGTTTTCGTTTTAGTTTAGTATAGCTAGAGATAATATACTTGAAAGATAGTAATAATTAAATGGAGATGTGTACTCGTATTAGTGTTGTATTAAACATCAAAGACACAGGATAAGTTTCCCTTCTCCTTTTCCCCTCCATTTTGTCCCTTACTCACTATATTTCTTCTTTTAGTTAACCTCAAAACAACACGTTTTCTTACATTTTTATTCCTTATTTATTTGTTATTCCTTACATTACTGAGTTAGGATACCTTTTATCGTTTAGACTAAAAATTACTAACGAAAAGACAGCGCTTAAAAACTAGTGCTAACCGGCTGTACCGCTAAGAGCGATCTCTTATACTTTCCAGTCCATCAAGAAATGCTTTAAAACCAATAAAGCATTTCTTGATTTTACCAAAGTAAGCACAAAAATTGTTTTTTAAGGCAATTCTCGTAACATTTACCAAAATATATAAAAACTCCTATAAAAACCCACTACTCTAAATACATTTACGTAAAATGAAACTAAAAACTTACTACTCTAGATTTACGTGAAACGAAACGTATTCCTAAACGCCAATAACTATATATGCCGTAAACACTATCCTTTTGTATAAATAGGCGAACTAAACCGAAACGCAAAAAAAGTTAAAAAAAACACGGTTTCCTAATCTCCGAATTCTGTATAAGCTACGTATTAATAAGTTAAACAAACATGTTTGTGAAAATCGACCTTATTTAGTTAACTTAGAGGTATGAGTTGGTTTGCTCGGAAAATGAACGATTTTGCACTTACGCCCTTTTATATTCATAGTCAGTTGAAAACTTCGTGAGCAGTTGCTTAGTTCGCCGGTTAGGGTTTGATACTTTTAATTTTCTTGATTATTTTTTTGGTATTTTGTTTGATGGCTGGAAATTATTGTTTGTATGATTGTATGTCAGTTGTATTAGTAAACATAGGTGTACTATAGTTATAGTAATAGATTTGTCAAATTAGAAAATAATGGTAAGGTAATAAAATAACCTTATCATAGGTAAAACTGTGTCATGTCACGTTAATACTGGACTTGAGCTATCTAAATTATATCGATATCTGTCTAGCCGTTTAAACTTAAAAAAGTAACAAACACACACGTCTTATCATTCGCAAACTAAAGCATTCATAAAATGTACTTATGATAATTAATTTTTGTTTACTCATAACAAGACAATTAGAACTAGCGCAGTGCCTAGTTGGTTTTGGGGTTTATAACATAGCAGTCATAGTCAAAGTCACATAGTAGTCAGTGATAATGTAGCTTTCCATTAGTGAAATAGTTAAAAAAATCAAAAACAGTTTAAAAATCGTACTACATAGTAGTTTTGGAAACTACACTTTAGAAACATTCAAACTTGATCTTATTATTATATAATATTAGTTTAGATATGAAATGAATCAAATATGAAATGTAAATCGTTAAAAATTAAAACTAGCTAGTTTCAGATATAATAGTGAAAATATAACATAAAAATATAACATTTTTCTAATCAATCTTAATCATACAAATATCAAAGCAACCGCAACCACCAAGTTTAATTTCTTTGTCCCAAGTTACGTAAGGGATTCGGGAAAGTATCAAAATTGGTCGATCGCTGTATTCGACCCGACTCTCATCTTTCACTGCTTTTCGGCAGGGACGGACTCAGGCTTTGTTTTTTATTTTATTTTGTTGTTTTTGACGTCATTTTTGCGATTGTTTCGAATTGCAGCTGTCAGGGTTGAATGTCAATTGATGGGTTTGCTTTTTTTTTTGTAAGTTATGGTTGGTGCGTTTTTTTTATATTTTCCGAACTAGCGTCTTTGGAAGTGGTACTGGTGGCGATTCTCTACTGTTGACTAAACTAAATTAATCGAATCGAACAATATTACAATTTTTATCGATTAAGCATGTTTAGTTTCGTTCAATCGATTTATTTCATTTTCGAACTTAAATAGTATGCGTTTTAAGTTTAGAAAATAGTTTAGTTTAGTTTAAAAAAATAATAGAATTGTCTATGTCAAATATAAAATTATGCAGTTAAGAAAAGCGAAAACTGATTAACATGCTATTGATAAGCAATTAAAACTTTTTCCTCAAAAGTAGTCTAAATAAGCAATGACTTCTGCGTACTCTATTAATTCAGTAATCATAAATGTATAAACAAAGTCACGTGGCTTTATCGTGACATAAAACGTTCTGTGATTGAGCATACATTGTATCAATGTAAAGAATATTCTATATTTATAACAACTTGACGATCTGAGTGATTTATTGGAAAAGTGTCAAATCCAGGCTGACGGGAAGCAAAGGAGTCAGAACACTTGACTCATTTATTTTTAAAATACATAGATTTGTTATTTTTAGACATGATTAAATGACAAATGTAAAATATTTGGGACTAAATAATTAAAGTCCAATGTAGTAATAATAATAATCCTTCTTGATGTCCGATTGGACTGACATTTTGACAGGTATGTGTCATCACATAAAATTTATAAAATCACATAAAATCATAAACATTTATTCCATAAATGTTTTCGATTTAAAATATATTTAAAATAAAGAATAAATACAAAACCGTTGTAATATCAATAAATAAAAAACCTTTTTGTATTCAAAATATAATTTGTAACATTAAAAACTAAAATGCAAATCCATTGTAATAATAATAATAATCGTTATCCCCGAGTCCGGCCCCGCTGCCCCCCCGCGCCCCGCGCCGCCATTTCGTGTTATTGAGAATTTATGTCGGTAAGGCGGCGAGTAGACTGGAGCTAGGGCTATTTCTACATATTATATTTATTTACGTATTTAACTTGAATTAAAACACTAAAAAACACGCATTGTCATCGGTCTTTGACAGGTGTGCAAAGTTTGAATTAAATCTGATCGTTCAAAGTAGGGCAAAACCGAGCTCAAAGGAGTCGGTCACATACATACAGGTGAAACTAATAAAAGCGAGTTAAAAAGTAACTATATTATAATAATATTTAACTTAAAAAAGTAACTAAGTAAGTCTGAACATAATTGTTTGAATTCTTACAGAAAAAATATTTGACAGTTCTTTTACCTTTTCATTTATTTTGATGTCAAATATAAGCCTCAATATTTATAAACACGGCGATTTGGTGTTTTGTTGTTAAATCGATTGTGATTTGTTCGTGTTGTCCAATGAATGAAAATAAATATTCTTTGGAACTGTCAAATGAATTACAAAAATAACATAAATGTATTTATAGCGAAATAAATAGAATACTACACAGATACAAATTCCATTATTCAGATAAAAAAATATAAATAGTAAATTCGCTGTGTTATTATCAAAAGAATGACGTCATCGTAATCTATAACTTAATTTAATTCAATTCAAATTACAGTCTTTGTTTAAGTGGCATGAAGCCTACTTCGGCAACATAAACTCTTTATTTTAGATATTATCTAGTAATTAAAGTAAAATGATCTTTGTAAACTTTTTATGAAATAAACATTATTCGGCCTGTTTGGCTCAGCGGTAATATATCCGCCTTATAAGCCAGAGGTCCCGGGTTCGATTCCCGGCCGGGCAGATGTTTGAATGATGAATTTAAATATCTGTTCTGGGTCTGGGTGTTGTCCTTGTCTTTGTGTGTGTTCCATGGCATCAGGATTTATTACTAGTGGGAAGCTATGAGTGTGAAACGTTTATTTATTTATGTATTATTTTATTCTTATCATTATACATATATTTATTTTTTTACTTTTTAATTTTTTTACAATATAGAATATAAAAAACAATATATTATAAAAAACTTAATTTTTTTCATTTATTATTATTTTGTTAAAAAATTAAGGTC